>VZTE01002232.1:12531-57993 GCA_013397775.1 Eulacestoma nigropectus
TAATATAATATAATATAATATAATATAGTATAATATAATGTAATATAATACTATACTATACTATACTATACTATACTATACTATATGGATAGGAGTATCAACATCACCTCTCTTCACAGAGCCCTACAGCTGGCACTGCTGGTAACTCAGATATCATGGGTATATCTCTTAATATAAAAGAAATAAGATAGATTCTTGAAACAGAAAGTTCTACATATTTCTACTCACTTATCCTTTATTTCAAAACGTTCATGAAGCCACCTTCTCATATACATCTGCTCTTCTGGAATGTCCTTCAGTTCAATTCGGTCAATGAAAATATGAACTCTTGGGCATTCCTTACAAAGAAACTCTAAAAAGAGAGCAAAACAACACAAGTGAGTTACAAAAACACTGAGTTACAAATCCACCAAAAAAATCTGTCTGTAAGTGCCTTGGAAGCGTAACTTCAGTGCTCAAAAGCCTTCCCTCCTTATGTTCAGATCCTGAGCATTTCACTGAACTTAGAAACCATCTGGCCTACACACTTGAAATGGTGGACCATTATCAGGTACAACATGGAAGAACTGTTCTAAAACGCACCTTGTAAAAGGCTGTGCTTGAAAACATTACACTCTACCTAAGCTGCAATCTACTCATTCAGTAGCGTGGGATGCAGTAATTTTGATGTCATAGTTATCCATCCTGCAATTTTTTTAAAGTTAGTAATCCTCTTTGCTTGTCCTTCTTAAAATCTAAATTTTGTTTGCTGCTGGATGACAAAATTGGAATTAGAGTGATTTCCCAAAGCATCTCCAGGAGAAAGTATGCTTCAGTTTAAGCAATAACATATAATTAAGAAGTGTAATAGGGCAAAAGACTCAGAAAAAAATGCTGCTTTCCATTTTGTATCCCTTCATTTTTCTTCTGTCTCACAAAGCTTGAGACAGCCCTATTGCAAACTACATCCCCCCCCCCCGCCCCCGCATTTCCTCAATTTATCCCTAGACAAACTTACCAAGCAAGCATTAAGGACAAACAAAACTCCATTACTCAAATGGCCTTGTGGGATTTCTTACAACTAACAAGTGGTAAAAATAGTGGGCATGACTACTGTAATATAGTGCATATTGTAAATGTGAAATGCTGTGAAGTGTGTATCGGTAACCACTTGCATTTACCAGTAGCAAGGAGTACTGCAGTAACCACAGCATCCCTGGACAGATTTGCATGATGTGAGGATGGTAGTCCTCAGAAATTTGGATAGTCATCCTATTTTGAAAAGAGACCAGAAGAAGATTCCTACGATACATACAGGCAACACATATAACACAGACTGGGTGGTCCCTTTAGGTTGTTGACATTTCTCAGACAGCGGTGCAGATGCACAGAAGACTTTGACCTGGAACTGTGAGGGGTAGCTGGAGGAATGAATGTGCAAATAAATTGTTACAGCATGAACATCTTTATTGTTGTCTGCCAAAGCAGATATCCCCCTATTTGTTTTTCATCTTTACAAGATTATTGATTATTAAGGACTTTGTCGTAAAAACAGTCCTTATCACATCCTAGAAATTGCCTTAAAGAATTTTAAAAGCCTGTTTTCATGTAAATGTGTGCGTGTGTGTGTGCTTGCAAAAGGGGAGGGAAGTAAATGTGTGTGTGTGTGCTTGCAGAAAGGGAGGGAAGGAGAAGAGATAAAGAGATCCCTAAAGTCTTGAGGTGCTTGGATGCAGAAATCTGTAAGGTGCTGTGTGTGGTTGTGTCTGGACGTCATGCACAGAGCCCTTCACCAAACCACAGCATAAAGGGAGCAACATGGCCCCACACCATCAGCTGAAGAGCTGGATGAGGGCTCCATCCAGGCATGAGTCCATCTCTTGGCCATGGAGCTGCAAATACAGCTGTCGCCAAGAGGTTTCTGGTAGAACCTTTTCCTAGCTACAGCTGTTAGATGGCAGGCAAGTTAAGGAGTTGGAGTCCAGAATGATGGTAGACATTTTCTTCAGGTTTATGTGCACTGCTCTTACTAACCACAAAGAAATCAGTGGTCATTTATCTAAAAGCAGTTTTTTTCTCTTGCTTTAATGTGAAGAAAGGATTTTGCAGGGCTGGTTCTCTAAGGATGCTACCCAGGCCACTACATGAAGGTCATTGACTACATGAGCACCTAAAAGCATACTATTAATATCTTAAAATGACAGAAGTATTATACATGTCTTAAATGCTTATGATGTTCACTGATGTACAAATCCTCTTTTGAGTGGCATTACCTATTAAGTGGAACATTCTAACAATATGCAAAACTGTATCTAGAAAACAAACGCCTGGAAGCCAGATAATATGGTCTTTTTCTGTACTAGACTCCTATAAAAAGCATCTATGGTATGCATATTCAGTTAGAGCTGAAGATCCAGCTTTAAAAGATACTTAAAACATTCTGTGCATTGTATAGTGTATGTTTCTTTTGCTTCATAGCACGTCAGTTTTTCTGCATAGGAATAAACAAATCTTTACTGATGTTACTTATAACTCAGTTATAAATTATTAAGGAAAATTATAAACCAATCAAAACCCAAGACATAAGTATTTCAAAAGAAACACCCTCCCCCACCAAAGCTCACGTGTAGCAATTCTACAAATCTGCTTGGACAATGAAATCTCCTCCTCAAATATCTGAGTGTTGCTGCTGGCTTTCTACCTTATGCCCAAGTTCCAATGCAAGTTGATTCTTACCACTTCCCACTCTGGTCTTCTCCAACCAGTCTAAATTGAATCCCCATATGTGAAGATCCTAAAACTTTGTCATTATTTCCCACCTTTGTGAATACCAGTGCTTTCCCCCACAACCTCACCCTCCCTTTTGAGTTTGACTTAGTTCAGCCTCACTGAGAGCTGTGTGATCTGCTGCTTCAGGTGCTACCCTGGGGAAGGTTGCGATTCCCACACATCGATTCAAAGTCCTTTTATCCAAAGTCTGGGTATTCAGGACATCTGCAAATGACACTGTAATGCATGCAGTCAAGCAAGTCAGGTAATCTCACTAGTATTTAATTATCCAATTCATGTCAGGGTTTAATGCAAGTAACCCAACTTTTTTGCCCCTAATCTAGAGTGTCACAGCAATCACATAAGAACACCAGTGGATAAGGACGACATATTGGAGGTTGATTTTGAGAAGAAACAGCTGGATTTTATCACTATAACCTCTAAAGGTTTGTGGTGGTCCCATGACCCTTAATTTCACATTAGCTCAACTCCCAAAAGACTTATGTAATTAAGCTAAGAACCAAAATCTTATTGAAGCAATTTATTATGCGCAAATTACATCCAACTTCAGGGACACTAGCCCTTAAGGCCAACATCTGACAAGCTTTTCAGATTCCTAAACTTGCCAGAATTTGTTATAACTAACAGCAGGAACAAGCAAGCCTGAACTTTCCTTCAAGAGACAAAACAGAAATGCAAATCATGCATTATAAGCAAACATTATGTTGGGGACAGCATTAGTCAAGAATTCTGTACAATTTGGGTTAAATGAACACTAACAACTTGTGTGGGAGCCAAATGGACTTTCGTGTGGGAGATAATTTCCTAATAAAAGTTTCTATCTGGCTAAATAACAGATACAAGCACAGAATGTTTATAATGCTTCTAGTGACCAAGCACAGCAGAAGGAAGGAATTGAAAATAATAAAGTGGATCGAGCATTTTTTGTTCTTGAGCTGTGACACTGTATCCCTCCTTTAGTGGGACAGAATTCACACTAACACAGGGCTTCAGTGAGGGATTCACTGCAGCACTGAGATTAACAAATAAGGTGCAACAGCCTCCAGGAAAGGAATCCACAGAATTTTTAATTGCAAACCAATATTTGGGGGTCCCACAAAATTCTACAAGTTCTCAACTCCTCACCTTCAAAAGCCAATTAATTCTCTTTGGAATTACCAGCATTACCGGGGAAACGGAGGGAGGAGAGAAGCTCTGAAACACAGACATATCTGTAACTAAGAAGGGACAAACAACTGGCCTCAGACCACCTTCCCCTTCTGAACCACTCAAGTTCATTCCACCACTCCAAATTCTTTGCCTTGTCCCTTAAGAAAGTTGTGACAGTGGTGTTAAACAGATATTCCAGTTTTCAGTTACTAATGAAGTCTATTTTTATATGCACTTTAAATATGACAGCAATAAAGTAGCTCAGGTTTCAACTTCCTACATCAGCTCTTCTACTGCAATGTAATTGTTGCCAAAGTCCTCAAAATTAGGAACGAACAAACTGAGGCCTGATTTAGTTTTGTCCACTTAAAAAGTCCCCAAATCTCTCCTGTTTTAACGGATTTCAGTAATGTTTGTGATATATTGATAGTGATATCACAGGAAAATGAAATCTGAATAATGTGTATTTATTCTAAGTAACTAGCATTTCAAATGTGTAAAAATACGTCTCTTCAGTAAGAGAACATTGTGTGTTGTGGTTTGTATAGTTTTACAGGCAAAACCATGACAGCAGAGTCATTCCTCTGAACTGTAGATGCTTTCTCCACTTCTTAAACTTGCATTAGTCTGGACTTCAGTGTTCAGCTATCACAGCAATTTGTAAACGATCTCCTCTTCAAAGAAAGAAATCCCATCTCTCTACTTCCATTTATTTTGTACACCAAATTAACAATCAAACAGCAAAACAAACATGAATTTAAGTGCTGCGTTGTTTCTCAGCTTCATGCTTTCCATCATCCCAAGTTGAGCTGACAGGAAACTACTTCACGACTTAGTCTAACAAAATAAAGCGGCAGTAGAGCAAAGCAGCTCTAGACAGGAAAGCAAACATCCCGGGCCAGCGGAGGGTGATCTCAGGAGTTGCCCCGGGCAGCAGCAGAGGAGCAGCGCCAGTACCTGTGGGTACTGCGGATGTAGGGAGGCGTGGAGGGGATGTTGTGCAGCCTAGACTGAAGCTCACAGCCAGGAAACAAGCCTGGACCTGAGGAATAGCGCTCTCAGGAATACTGCCAATCCCCTGTGCAAGGCCTGACAGACACACAGAGAACAGCGCCCCCATGCATGCACAAGGGGCACAGTGTAAGGAGTGTACAGCTCAGGAGATGGGGGATGTTTTGAAGTGAGAAATGGGAGGCACCTGGAACATTATTAAGCCACGGTGCTGGCCATGAAAACTGAAAAACTAGAGGCTGTTTCAACTGGCAGTTGGGCAAGACTGAAAGTCAGAAAAAGCAACTTGTTCAGATGGATGTAACATGAGGTGGATGTGGCTAAAATTCATTGTGAAGGCAAAGTTCAGAAGTGCCTCTGTACCAACACAAGAAGCCTAAATACAAAGACAGAACAAGAATTACTGGCACCAAGAGATCACTCCTTCCTGTAAGGCAGGCATCCTGGTGGCCTTGCAGGAGTGGGCAATGTTACCAGACTACCAGACTTCTAGGAATGACAGAAGAGGATGTACAAGTGAGAGTAGGGGAGTGTGCATGAAAGATCATATAAAAGTATAATAGCTTTATATAATAAGGAGACAAAAGCACCATAAAGTCCTCATGGATGGAAAATCCAGACTCTACCAGAATATATATAAGATAAATAATTAAATGACTTCCAAGAAAGTTTAATACTAGTGAGCAGAAACTCTGAAGCCGGACTAAGATCTGCAAGTTCAAGACTGACAGCAGGAGAGTGAGATTCCACCTACCTTCATTGAACTGCATTGATACTTCAGCAGGACGAGCAGGGGAAAAAGTCCCAAACAAACACAAACAAAAATGACCCAACCAATTGGGCAAAAACACCAGAGGGGGGAAAAAAAAAGTTTCCTGGAAGAAGTAGTAAGTAAGAAAACCCACAAGAAAAGATGCTGTTCCTGGTGTGGTCTTGCTCTGCAACCACAATACAATTAATTTCAGTGTTGTAGAGAAAGAATCCAGCACAGAAATGCAGAATTCTTGGGGGTCGGCCTCTTCTCCCAGGCAACTAGTGACAGGACAAGGGAAAATGGCCTGAAATTGCACCACGGGAAGTTCAGGCTGGATGGATATTAGGAAAAATTTCTTCACTGAAAGAGTGGTCATGCATTGGAACAGGCTTGCCCAAGGAAGTGGTGAAGTTGCAATCCCTGGAGTGTTCAAAAAATAAGCAGATGTGGCACTTTGTGATAAGGTTTAGTGGGCGTGGGTGGTGTTTGGTTGAAGGTTGGACTTCATGATCTTGGAAGTCTTTTCCAACTTTAATGATTCTATGAATTAAAGGAAGTACACAATTGGAGGGAAGGCAAAGTCTCAAAACACCCTAAAATATACAGTCCAAGAGAAGGCAACCTAGAGGCTATTAAAAAACCCACCAAATACCAAATCCCAGAAAAACTTGTAACAGAAACTCGCATAAAACGTGTAACACTGCAAAAGGAAAAGTCTGTTTGGGTCTGAAAAACATCTGTATGTCTTTAATGGGAAAATCGAGGAGGCTACCATTATACCCCTACCTTCTCCTCCACTCTGAGGAATGGAAAGCTTATCTAAGTAAGGAAAAGCCACAAAACTGCTCATGCCAAACGTAAACATAAACTTAAGAGGACTAAAAATGAACTTGAAAAATGGAAAGGATGCTCTATTTTGACTTTTTTCAGTATATAAAAGCAGTAAACTTGGTAAGACACTGGTAGGGTTGCTGGATGACAAAAGTGTGAAGACCAGCACTCATGGTCAAGTATAAGCCCTTGCAACAGAAGCTGATATATTTGCTTGCATCATTCTTTCTTGTTGTAAATGTTTGATTCCTACATCCATTGCATTCTTTGTACCAGATCATTCAAAGGAACTAGATCAATAAGTAAACATATAGAAAATATTAGACTAAATATAAACAAACAAGTCAGATGTCAGGAAGTCACCAAGACCAGACTGCATTCATCCAGAAGCTCTCAAATGTGGAATTTAAAAACAAAGATGTGTAACCTATCATCACAAACAGCCATTGTGCCAGAAAAATGGGGAGTTTCCCGTCTACAAACAAGGACTTTACAGATGATGCTGGGAAATACAGACCAGAGTCTTACATCACTGGGTAAGATAACAGGTCTGTGATAAAATCACTGAGCACACGGATAATCACAGTCTTTTGAAAAAGATTTGGTGCGGATTCTGTAAAGGGAAATCCTGTCCCATCAACTTGCTGGATTTCTACAACAGTGTCAAGGACCAGGCGGATAAAGGGGATTCACTGGACATGATATATTTGCATTTTCATAAAGCCTCTGAGAGGGTTCCACACTGAAGGCTATTAAAGAAATTAAGCTGCCACGGGATTAGAGGAAATGATGTTTTATAGACCGAAAGCTGCTTAAAGGAGAGGAAGCAAATGGAAGGACTTAGGGATGGAAAAGACTCGGCAACTGGGATCCTCCAGGGATCGATGCCAGGACTGGTTTTACTCTGTCTCATGACTGATGAGTTGAAGAAGGGAGCAAACTTCTTTCACATCTCTTTCAGAAGACCCTGAGCTCTTTTGGGTAGTCAAATGTTGGCTGAACTTCAAAAGGACCTCAAAGCTGAACAAACAGGGTGAAAATGTGGCAGCCAAGCTTCAGTGTAAACAAACACAGGGAAAAAAAATAACCAAAACCCTGATTACATGACGCTTAACTTGGAATTGGTGGTTACAATCTGGGAGTTGCTGACCCTTCCCTAAAACCATCCTCTCAGCAGCAGCCCCAAATCCCCCAAATACTGGGGAGCTTGAAGAAGGACATCGAGAACAAGGCAAAGAGAGTCACTCTATAGATAAAGATAATTAATCCACATTTTAAATACCATGTGCACTTTTGGTCTCTGTATCTGAAGGATGTAGTGGACTCAGAGAAGGCCACAGAAAAGACTTAACTAAAACATTTAAGGAGAAGAAGTACCTCCATTACAAACAAGGAGGCATTAAAAAGGCCAAATTTTCAGTTTGGAGAAGGGAAGCAGAAGGAAGGCTATGGCAGCTTTGAAAAAAAAAAAGTATATATATAAAAAATCCTGAAGATGGCAGGTAAGAAATATAGCTCCACAAATCCTGCAAATTCAAGGGTAAATAATCACTTGTCTGTATCTTCCTGAAAATGCTGAGATCTGAAGAATCTTTTAAAATTATTATTAGAAAATGGTATCTATAGTTAGCTGTACCGATATTAGCACTGGAGAGCAGCAGAATGTCACTGTCAGTTGTCTTGCTGATCCAAGATGGTCTCTGATGAAGACCTACCATACTTGCACATTATAGCTCACTGTTATTCTAACAGATGCACCCTGGCCTTTCTACTACTACTCTGTAACAATATGTGAATATTGTATGTTGGCCAAGTTAGCAGAAGGTTTCCTACAAAAGCGTAACATTTTTGATCAACAGGCTGCTAGGAACAGAAGCTAGATCAGGTCAGGTCTATGGATTACATCTAAAAGGTATCCCACCACTGCTAACTGAAAATTAGCAAATATAGGAGATACTTGTGTCTTCCCTGGAACATCTTTTAAGTTTCAGAAGTGAAAAAAAAAAATAATCAAACTATGCAAGTAAGAAAAAAAGGCAACAAAAGACACAAGGAGTGGAGCAGCTCAAAACTATTTTCTCTCTAGCAAAAAACCAGGATCTGTTAGGAACTATGCCAGTAACGCTAGTATTGATGTTTTTGCCTTTCTTTCAGACAGTCTGTTTTGATAAACAGAGAACAGAACCACAGAGTAGAAGAAAAGCACTGTGATGCATAAAAACCCCAAAAATAAACACATACTCTCAAAGCAGCAACATATTTTTGGCCAAACCTGACAGTGTGAAGAAGTTAAAAGTTGTTTTTGTTATCCTCGGGGTTTAGATACACTTTTGCATAAAGATCAGGAGTTCCTCGAGCCTTTATAAATAAATGCTGCTTGGGGAGTGGAATGCTTCCTCTCACATGTGCATGAGGTCCAGGGTGCAGGGTAATTTTATGAATCTCCAGTGTAAATACTTTTAAGAGCCTCTTGTGTAGCAGAGGTTTCCTGATGACCGTGTGTCTTCAGTTCACAAGTTCCCAAAGGGAAGCTACAGATGCACTACAGATGCCTACCTTCATTAAGAGCTGCTTGGGAATAACTGAGATACACAACAGTTTGGTTTACAATCAGAGGAGCACGCCTGGGGCTCGGAGGGAGCTGCAAGGGGTCATTACCCCCACCAAGGGGGTGTGAGCACACAGACATGCAGCACCCACAGGTGTCTGTGATTTGGGAAAAGTTAGAATCATTTAGGGTCACCTGAATCTTGCATTCCTCCTTAGGCATCTAACTTTGGCTGATGGTGGAGACAAGAAACTGAGCTACAGGAATTCCAAATACAGTCGACATCTTTGTGATCTTGTTTTCAGATGGATAAAGAAACAGAGGTGCTACTCATGCTCAGACTGACCTTCATTTTCTCTGATGAACTATATCAAGGCTTTCATACGTTCCCACAAACTGATGCTGCTCTTTGGTGATGTGTTGTTTTTGACCAGAAGTACAATGTTTAATTCTTAGAGTATGCAAATACTTTGCATTTACCCAGACTGTCCTTATCTGCAGAATATCGATACATATGCCCACATCTGTGTTGAAAGTGCCACTACAAATAAGTCATCCCCAAATTAACAGACAGGTTTTCATGTTACTCAGACTACTTCTAATAGGGAATTACAGGGGGTCTAAAATGACAGATCTAGTCCTATGGAGGACAAGTGAAAATGCATTCAGTTAAAACTGAATCATAATTTACTTACTCTGTGGTATCTGGTGAAATCATGTTATTAAAGAAGTTTTACTTTAACATTTTGCACAAAATAAAACTAGGGTTTTCCTTTAAAAGAAAAATGATATATAGAATATCACAGAATCACAGAATTCTTAGGGTTTGAAGGAAGATCTGGAGATCATCTAGTCCAACCCCCACAGAACTATGTTGCCAACTAGTGTTGTTATCAAAATTCCTCCAAACATCTCAATGTAAATTTTACATATTGAAATACAAAAGGTAATTATTACCTAAATTCTTCTTGAACAGATGCAGAACAACAAGTTATTGATGTGAGGCTTACTGTACATGCTAAAAAGCCATCCTACACTTGATAAAAATTTCACCAGTGCTAAAGTCCAGTCTGAGGTCTAATCTACATCCTTTCTTTGGTTACTCTAAAATAAATGACATTTACTCTTCAATATTCTTTCATGCAATAGAACATGACAGCTAGCAGAGATCTGAAGAGATTATTAATAATTTCATCACTATAAAACTTACTTTGGACTGTTTTATAGGTCTTTTACTGCTTATTGGCTTAATAATTTAGCTTTTCAATTCTTTCAACACATCTGTAACCATGTGCTTGTTATCATTCTTTGGACCTTGAAAGACAATGGATGTGAACAAATTTGGGCCACAGTCCACACAAAGACTGTTTTATATTGCTCCAGTTTCTTTTCTATAGTCTTGTACTTCCCTGTCTAACTGGGTCCTAACAAAAGTGCAAGCTTTTGGAAAAGTATATTTTCCCTGAGGGCAGTTAGGCTGGTCTGACCTCCTCAAATCATACTGATCAAAGTGATGTACAGATTTTCAGAAATGCACAAATACACAAGCTTTCAAAGTGTTTGTTCTGGAACTGATATACAGCAGAGTCAATAATTCTCAAGAATTCCTCTGACTTCTCTAAGATAGAGTCTATATGTACGTGCTATTTTTATGCAGTGTTTATCATTGTCACATGCTGCTATTTCACACACTCTTTCATCTACAATGGCCAGATAAATACCATCTGGTTATGCTAAAGCCTTCAGGCAGAATAATAAAGATGTAGATGTGTACATAATGCTCTTTCAGGTGCAAGAATGATAACAGTTCCCATGTCCCACGAGACCTGCCCCTTAACACCAGACAAAGCTGGATGTGAACGCTTAGCACATTTATTCAGAAGGGAGAAAACAAGGTTCTCATCCTTTCTTCCCAAACTTATTTCTGCTTTTCACTTGATGACAGTGTAGTAAAACAGTAACAACGAATTCAGCACAGGAGTTTCTCCTCCTCCTTTTCCCTTCTAAATAGTTCTTCCAGATTTCAGTACCTGAGATGTCCTTCAGCTGTGCCGCAGTGCCCATATGATTATTTGCATCTTATTCTAATGACCACAAATTAATACTGCCTAGCAGCGTGGTCCTCTCCAGGCAGGACCACTCTGTTCTGCCATGCATGATCTAGACAAGCCATCTTCAGGAGTGAGAGAGAGGGGAGAAACCTGTGGGAAATTGCTGTTCTTTAGAAAGGCTGCCATGTGCTGGATAAACTTCCACTGGAAACGTTACCAAGATCCAAACTTGTAATGAAAGGGAACGAATAAATGGTAGGAAAAAAATTCCATCCATTGGTTACAACTGGATGTGAAGCAACAGTAGAAAGCAACATCGCTGTGTAAAGCTAATATAATCTTAGTCACTGTCGAAGACTAATCTAATTTGATGTCTTCTAAAACAAACTTGCCACTGGAAAGAGTCAAAAAAATACTAACATGCATAAGTAGTGACAAAAAAGTTCAACACATTTGAAAGGATATACTATAATAATTTGCCTGCTCTAAAATGGCACTATGTTATATCAGATATGTCTGGCATTCACTGTTGTTCTCAGGGTGAAATGTCTATTTTCCAGTTGCTAGTATACTATGCTTTATTTGAATCCTATTGAGCAAGTCAACATTATGATATTTCACCTTGCTGGACTTAAAAAATAAAATTAAAAATTAAGTTTTGTTAAGAAAGACTGTTTAGACTAAGAGTTGCATACTACAAAATTTAAAAAGCAATTCACTTTTTCTTCAGAATTTTTTCCCGATTCACAGTTTGATAACGCAATTTCTCAGACAAAGTGTGCTAGTACTCCTCACAGTCACTAAAATGTTCTTTTTAACTTGCTTTGTTTACTACTGAAGACAGCAGCCAAGAGCTGATGATGTCCCAGGTAAATATGGGTTTTTCCTGAAATGGCACAGGCTTTTCTGAGGAATTGAGATTTATAGAACTGAAAGCAAAATGCATTTCAAGAAACACTATATCTGTGTGGAATTCAGATTTCATTCACATGGGAAATGTCATAGTATGGGAAATAAAGTCCTCAAGTGAAGTTGTGTTTATCAGAAGTTTGTTTTCCATGCAATAAATTTCAATCAGTGTTGCTAGATTGAAAAAGACATGTCAACCTTATCTTTTAAAAATTACCAGGATTGCACTGCCATTTTATTCCGATGAGAATGAACAACAAAATTCTCAACCAGCACTGACACAAATATGAAATGTTCATATGAAATAATATGTCCTTTTCATGAGTGAATAACTCATTTTAGCACTGTAAAAGAGAAATAATGCTAAAAAAAGTCAAATGCTTAAGTACGCCTAATTCAATTCTTGTTATATTCCTGACAGACCAGTTGCTGGACTTCTGCATAACAAATGGTGAAATGATCTTGATCTCTTAAAACAGAAATTGTTTGTCTGCCACTTTGTGTTTAGAGAGCCTAAAAGAATGACAACTATGTTCCACACTGTCATTCATAAAGTGTTCTTAATCTACATAATTGATATTATATGGAATACCTGTGACTGCCACAATAGCATGGAACGCTGTGTTGATCTATCATGGATATATCATTTATCTGCTCTGTAAGGGGTAACAGCTGACTGGCTGCACTTCATTCTGTATTACTGCCTTATTTTTACCCAAGGCTGAGCCCATAATTACCCCAGCCCTAGCAGTAAGTCTGGCTGAAAGATATGCCTGGACTGCTGCTATGGAGGCTCCAAAAAGCTGGATGTGGAGTGGCCACCCCAAAGCATCTGATTCCTGCTTGACACCAACACAAACAACCAGCCACCAGGGAAATTCAGCTTGTTGGTTCCCCTTCCGTAATTGTATCATGCTTCATGCAAATGGTAAGGTTCAATAGGTGAAGAGGTCTTGTAAGGAATTTGAACAGTTGCCATCTTATCATTAGGTAATGACATTTTAATAGTTTAATCAACCATTAGGCAGTGAGAAGTTTAGCATGAGAATGGTAGACACTGCCTAGTAATTAAGTCATGAAACAAGATACGCTGCAGGGAAGGAGAACAATCCTATTTGTTTTGAAGGGGGTCTTAGAAAGGGTTGGATGATGGGACAAGAGGGAGGCTGCTCAGTCTTCAAAAGGTACTGTAAAAGGGTCGGAAGGCATTTAAAAAAATAAAAGAACTTTAAATCATAAAAAGAACTTTTGACCTAAAAAAATGCCCATTAGGAACAAAATGTACATAAAATAAACCATCCTAAGACCTTACAGTACAATACAAGTGTTGAGTTAATATGCAGTGTTGACAGTTTTGTTTCTCACCTATCCAAAAGAATTTTAAACAGGGTGAAAATGTAAAAATAGACAATTCCAGAACTTCTAATCAACTAGCACCTGGGAAGCAGTTCATGTGACTCAAGGAGTTACACCTGCTAATGAAGTGACATGGAAACAGCTGCACTACAAACTATTTTTAGCAGCAGAAGGAACAAGTCCCAGTGACATTGGGTGAGCTGGGGAGCAGAGAGTTGGATAAGAAATTCCCTGCAGGTCCCTCAGTCGACATTGATCCCTCGCCCAAAAGTCTGGACGGCTCTTTGGAACTACTGTGGCTGTTTTTTCCCACTTGGTATTGGTAGTGCAAAAGACTCAAAAGTGCCACTTTGAGCCAGCCAGCAGCAGACACAGCAGGCACAGATATGGCTGAGTAACACAGCAACTACAAATGGAAAGAAAGATGATCTGGCATCCAGTAACAGTGCACGCAAATTATTTACTCTAAGAATAAATTACCAGTTTACCACCAAGCACAATAAGCAGCAAACCCTCAAGCTCTCTGTCCCTGAGTTTTCCCCAGCAGAAACCCCAGAACATGTTTTCTAGTTAGATTATTCAAGGAATGTAAAACCCATCTATTTGATTTTCTTAAGGTCCTGTAGGTGGTTTAAAATACTAAAGTAAGTGAAGCCCACTTGCATAAAATGCTGTTGAGTGTTTCTAAGATTACTGGCTGTGTGCAGCAATTTGAAAAATTGTCAGTAAAATACTACTGCTACACGTTTTCCCTTTAAAATAAGTGCATTTCAGCAATTAGATGTACTTGTGTACATGTACACATAAGTAGCACAGCAGAGGGGGAGAGAGAGAGAATTTAGGATGATGCCAAATCCCAGTGCTAGAAGAAACATGAAGGTAAATGGAATCTGCTGCCTATGGCTCCAAGCTGCCTTTGACTGCAAAGAGCACTTGTATTTAGAACTGGAATAGAGAAGCAGAGGGCAGGAATGTCACAGGTAATTCCTGTAAAGCCCAGTTGTGGGAAGAGATGGGATGGAGTTGAGTTACAGGCTGAGGGCCAAAGAAGCACATGGCAGCACAAAGGAGCACATGGCAGCACAGAGAGGCTTGTGTCTGCCAGACCCTGGGGGGAGGAGGTGTCACACGGCAGAGCCCTACGGAGAGGAGCTGCTGGAAGCTGACAGACGGGTGAACAGCGCGTGACCACCCCACAGAAGGACATTCAGAAATGTGTTGCTGATGTGGCAGCATGGGATAGGTCACGTAGTGAGTATTGCCATGCAAGGAAATACTGTGCCTTGAAGAAGTGAATAAAGCCAGCTGGTTTCTTTGAATAAACGATTAAGATTCCCTGCCAGGCTGGGTCCGTGTCCCAGTCGCTACGAATGGTGCCCTGCATCTGGGACTGGAGCTGTAGGTGAGCCACGGAGGACATGAGGGCTGGACAGTCCTCATCGGACCCGGCGAAATCCGTGTCACAATCACCAACACCCAGTCACTAGAACGATGCCCTACCAAGGGGCCGCAGGATGGCTGAAGTGCTGTGGAGATTATCTTCAGAGCATTTCAAAGCACCCGAAGTTGGTTCTGTATATGAACAAGCATATGGCTATAGCATGTCTAATAGGCCTCAACTCACCTGTCATAGATGGTGCCAATTTTCTTTGCCCTTTATGGTCCACAGTACCTTCATAAGCCACAGTCACATCATACACTGCATCCAGATAGTCTTTCATTGTGTCAACGGCTACATGAGTTGCCTTCACGCGTGGAGTCAGCACATGCTTTAATATAGCAAGTCCTTGAGGGGAAAAAAAAAAAATTAGTGTTTGAAAGTCCAGTTTGTAACTGGACTACATTCCCAAAAGGAACATCATGCCAAGGAACAACAGCATGTCCCTTCAAAATCACAAGAGGTTTATTTTCAATCTCAATTCTCAGTTGAGAGAGTGTGCATGTGTACCCAGTGCTTATGGTCTACTGAACACGTGTAGAATATGAAACAGAAAGCCTAAAGGACATTAACAACAGGAAGGCTGCTCAGTAAGAGGGCCCTTTTTACAACTCCTCACTAGAAGCAGTGATGGCTTTAATGGGGCTCATGAGTGATAAAACAGCACTTTACTGTTTATGTGTGTCCAACTGAGGTTAAAAAAAAGAGCAAATTACCTGAGAAGTACTAAACAGACATAGCATCACCACCTGAAATTCTGTATCAGAAACAGATCTGACAGATAATCACAGAAAATTTTAAGTACACCTAAGGCTCATCCAGCATTTTACTTCCCAAGGACAAACCAATTTAGTGAACATACTGAATCCTAACCTACTCATTATCCCAGCAGAAAATTTAGCAGCAATGGGGAAAAATACAGCACTGAGAACCAAAGCCAAGGAGAAAATCTTCTGTGCTTCCCTGCAAACAACCTGTTACAATTGACTTGGCTACTGACAAACTCATAGTGACAGAAATCAACTTTTGTCTTTATCTTTTCCAGGCCAAGCCACAAAGACTGGTATGGCAAGGACACAAGAACATCAGGTTTAACATCACTCCACATGTCTTAACAACGGTATTTAATATCCACGTTTACTTCAGTTGACCACTTCCACTTAGAGCATACTTAAGAACATAAAAACACACTGGGCTCAAAAGTATAAACCCGGTTCTCTTTCCAGAATTTTAATATACAATGACTTTCAAAATGAAAACAAGCAAACAAATAAACCCCAAACCAAAACCTTTTCTTGACCTGAACACAGCTCTTCCACATTTACTTGAAAAGGCTTCTAGAAAAAAAAAAAGCACACAATGTAAAATTTTTCACTATTTTTCTATGTGTATCTTTCTCACAGGTAAGTATCAGAATAAAATTGTGGTTTTTCATTTCTAGCCTATTTTTCATTGGCTTACTCTTCAGCCCATTTTTAAAGAACCATCCATTTGTGAATCCACTGGTTGCTGGTGGGTGAACAGGAAATTTTTCTAAACCAAAGTATTTCGGTATTGCTTTTGATACTTTTCTACTTGCAAAATCAATCCAAAAGACTATATATTATGTCCTGATTTTGTACTGAACTCCCTTGCTGGGTAAAACATACTTTGATCTAAAATTATGAAAATATCTAGTGAACACTGTAAGATAATGCTAGTTTCTACACCACTCTAACATTCTCAGGAGTTGAAAATTTCAATATAAATCACTATCTTGATTTCTTAATATTTGGTAAGAATCTCCTTGTCTGAATGCAAAGATAAAAGGCTGTTTATCAGCACTCCTTCCCAAGCCATTGTTCCATGCTTTACTGGCAATAGTGATAACTGTCTATGCAAAATGTTATATGGATCATGTAAATATTTTGAAGCATAACATGGTGGTAGTGTTTTCTTAGCTTGTGAACTGTTACATCAAACAGCTAATTATGTTATGCTTCAAAATGTTTACTCTGTAAGTGAAGCACCGAATAGTCTCGTGCTGTGTCAGCAATGATATTATTGTGGATATGACACTCAACACAACTCTTGCTGAGCCAAATTCCCAAACATATTCTAAAAACATGTCATTCCTTTCCTGCCCAACTCATCTTCCCCTTCACCAAACTATGACTGCGAGGAAGGAAAAGGGAAAATTCAGTGAGAATTGAATCCCCTAGACAAATTATTAAATTAGGTATCTATGACTATTAACTGCTGCTTTTTTTTAATCCATGGCTAGTTCTGGTGATGGTCAGTGACAATCTGTAAAGTACAACTGTACAATAAGGCACTCTTATTCCACATGCTGTCAGTGAGCTCTTGAGAGTTTAAGTACAATATGAGTATGTATCTAAATAAAATCAATAAATAAAGTCCATAATCCATTATTCAGAAACACTACAGTGCATGATAAACATGCAGCAACACCAGTTCAGCACATCCTTTTAAAGAATCAATTTTATAAAAACATTACCACATATTCTTGCAATTACTTATGATCTTTGCTAAAATCAACATAACAATTTAAATCCAAGTAGTTACAGTATAGTTACCTTGGCAAGCTGCCTGCATCCAATTCACAAAACATACTGTGCTTAAACTGTTTTTAATGTTGTGCAATACAGTTAGAACCCTCTGTCAAAGTATTTAAGGTCATGAGATTTTATTTTAAATGCCAAAGAAAATGAACTAGATACTACTAATATTGTAATGCTCTACCTTAAAAAGCCATCGCTTTGCTCTTATAACTTCTGGATGATAGACATAAAAAAAAAAGAAAATCTGAAGAAATATCATGAGCAATAATACTTCAAATATCATCCATTTACTACATTATTGTAAGATGCAGAATTACTTCAGAAAGTCTACAAGAAAATGGAATGAAATACAATAATTACTTTGGCAAGTATAAAGGCCCAAATCACTAATATCTATAGAACTGAATTTTTCATCTAAACACAAACTAACAAAAAGACACTAAACAAAACATCATTTATCTAATTTCACCAGGGTGAAGTAACATATAACAGTAGCTACAACTCTATGTAGAAGATAGTAGTACAACTCTATGTAGAAGATTGCCATCCTCTTCTGTTCATCCAGGCCAAAAACCCAAAGAGCTGTTCAGTACAGGCAGGCCAACCACATTTTTAGTGTTTGACTTTGTTACTTGTTTTCCACCCCTGATGTGCATACACCACATTTTAAAATGAAAACAATAAAAATCCTCAGCTCTAAATGAAGAACACTCTATATGTATTACATTAGCATTACCACATTTCATCAACAAATGTTAAGTGCTCACTGAAAGTGGATGTCAGAATTAGTTTGAGGTCTCCACACCTCTTGCCCCTCCCCATGAAACCATGTACTTGAAACTCAACTTTCAAGTACACAAAAACTGAAACCAGGGTGAAAACCAATGCATGGATTTCAAGACCAATTAGATCTTTTGTTTTTCATGTGGATGTGCGTGCAGTGATGATGTTAGACTGAAAGCTCTGCAGTTACCTGCAGTGTCCCAAGTACTCACCCAACTCTTGAGTTCCCACCAGCTTTCTGGAAAGCCTCCAGTGATTCAAAGCTTTACATATTGAAACCAGAGTCCATAGTTAGACTTATAAAATAACAAATGGTGGGAGATTTGTATGCTAGTATTCCATCGACTTACAGAAACAGCACTCAGCTGATGGCAGTCCTGCATGCACTTGTAAAAAGTGTTTTTCTGTTAGATGAACTGAAGTATACAGGAAATGCAACTCATCTCCTCAGAAGAGTATGACCAGCCCACAGCATGGCATGGGAGACAGCACACTTGGTACACTTTCTTCCATCATGCGTGTCTACAGAAATACAATGTAGCTTCTTGTTTTCCTACCTTAATTTCCTAAGGATAACAGTTAATAACACAGACCCTTACTTCACTCTAATGATTGGTCTCAAATGCCACTCAAGGTCCATAACCCACTCTTTTTTAAAACTATATTCTTTGTCCACATCTCACTGAGCACTTTTAGACTAAGCCTGCTTTCATGAAAGTGTAGAATAAATACCACCAAAAGCTATTTTCTTTAGAGACAATTCTAAATAACTTTTATGGATATTGAATGCTTTGAATTGCATTAGAATACAATCAAAAACTAATGCCAAGATCTAGAAGGGAAGCATTTTCAATTAGCTCTGTTGAAACACCTCTTTTTTACATGACATGTAAAACAATTTTGAGATAAGCATATCCTGCATACACAAACATCTTAGCAGAAAGCATGATATTTGTCAAGATAAACTTAGCATTAAAAAATATTTACATTAGCAACTTTTCTGCATAAAACCAAAGAAGATAATAAATGAATACCTTAAATGTTTGCTTGATGAAATAACCCTTGTTAGAAATCAAACATTAATACAAATTCCAAAAATGCCTTTCACCAGGGAAGATTGTTTTGTCTTCATTCAGCAAAAACAAGCCAAGTTAAATTTAAGAAGCTTCTGATCCCTTTGGCTTTGACTTTTCAGAGTTAGTAATATTAGGAGTAGGAGGGCTTTGGATTATTTCTATTTATTTTCAAATTTTTAAAATGCCATTTGTTAACATTTTGATAAAATTAATATTCTACTAAACCTAAGAAATTTGTGGTGTTTGGGGTGTCCTGAACAGGGCCACGATTCAGACTCAATGATCCTTATGGGTCCCTTCCAACTCAGCATATTCTATGATTCTATGACCGACTACTACAAAATGATAAGAAATAGATGTTTTGGGTACATATAAATGAAATAAATTTTATACCAGAAGCTGGTACAAAAAATAATAATAGTATATTTTGCGGGGTTTATAACCATTTTTCTCTATAGTCCAATATTGTTAAAAAGACCCAGGCTTAAAAGATTTGCAGTTTGAATTAAATAGATCCAATAAAAATTACCACTTCTATTATTATGACAAGCTTAGTTAAATCCCTATGAAAATATGAGTGCCACCTATATATTAAGACTCCCCGGACTCAGCAACTCAAGCTCACTGACTAGTGTGGAAGAAGTCCTGTACTTTTAAGATGCCTAAACCCATAGAACAGAGCCTGAAAGGTATCACCAATATGTAAGCTGAATGAATGACTGCATCAGTCTTTGAAGACAGGAACCATGTTGGCTGACTACTCCCACACAAGGGAAAACAAAAGCAAACCTGATTACTGACTATATACTTAAATACTGGAAATTGGAAGGCAAAAGCTCAGGAGACAAGGGACAAAACACATGCCATCACATTCTCAGTTCTTTGAGAGAGCACAGGAAAAAATATTTAATTTGATTATGGGAATGTTGCAAGATGTACCATTAGAAACCCGGGAGTCACCAACCATACTGAAACATGGAGAGAGAGCCCATCCTGGTAGCAATTGCTGGAACCATCTCACCCAGGCACCTACTTCGTGCCAGGAGGTGATGATGAGGTTTATCAGGCTCAAATCCAGCTACGTGGCAGATATGCCGCTTAGCTTGGAAGCCTCCACCAGAAATGAGAAAACCTAACACGTACCTGCATCTGATATTCTGGCAACACATGGTTTATGTGGCTTGCTATAGCTGTAAAATCCCAGCAAATATTGTTATTTTTGCCAAAAAATATAAATACTGGATTAATTTTCTTAAGTCCACAAAATTTAACTTGTTCTATGATTAACTCCTGCATTAATCCTACCACAAATAACCGAACAGCTTAGTTTTAGAAACATCATTTTTGCTTTCATATTTAAACGTCAACAAGTTCCTTTCCCAATGCAATCAAACAAACATAATCTGAGTTTACCTTCTATCCCAGGTAAGATTTTGATCTGAGGGGAAATCTTCTGCCACTTGTAAAAGGTTTGAGTAATCCTTCAGTTTTTGGAGGTACTAGCATTGACCTTAGATGACAACATTCTCAGTTCATCACCATAAAATCAGTATTCCTGGAAGTAAGCAACTTTCTGTTGCTTATTGTCACTGAATACAATTGTAGACAGAACTTACAATGGACCCACCCTGTGTGTTTGATTTGCTTGTTTCATAAAGAAGAAAACCATCTGCTCTTGCTAGAAAATGAAAATTTGTGTAGAACCCCAGCCCTATGGCAAAACAAACTGTAACGTGAATTATTATTGGTATTTTTAAATGTTGCCTGTCTTTCAAGGGCTACCTCAAGGTTAAATTTTTTTATTGCTTGATATCCTTCCATCCTATTCACATAGAGTTAAGATTTATTTATATATTCATATCAATGAGTGAAGACATAATAGTTGAAATCAGCAATGTTACAATACGTCATTGTATGTCAATCTCAGCTTTTTAAAAATTAATTTTAAATTTCTTTTTGTTGAACTGGTCCTAGGACCAACTGTAAGGAGCCAGTAACTGTACCCAGAACTTAAAAAGAACATCAAGATATGAGATGCAGCTCATCAACTGGTCCCAGTAAGAGCAGGTAATTAAGTTCAGCCCAAGAATTCTGTCTGAACCAATGAATCTTTCCTAGAAGAGGACGCAGCTCATGGAGACTAAAAGTACAATCCCACAAAAACCTTTTTATACTTCCTCTCTGCAAAACTAGTAAAACACATACACACACTAATGTCAAAACCAGTGTTTCAGACAGCATCATACACATTGAGTTATGCTTCTGCTCTAGGAATAGCTTTGTTATCTTTGGGGGTAATAGCTCTGGTTCTAACATGGGTTTCTAGTTTAATTCTTCTTAATTAAACCACTTTTTCCAATACTACACTTGCAGTATTTTGTCAACATAAAATTGAGCAAAAATGCATGGGAAAAAATAATTTCAAGGTACAAAAGAAACAAATTCCCCTACATGTCAGTAAGGCCCACACTGAAGCACTGTGCTCTGTAACAAATATACTAAAATGACAGGACTAAATTATTAGACTTCATTATATCCCCCCAAAGAATGAAGTGCAATTTTATTTAAACCGTAGGTTACAGTATGTTCTCCTCATTCCTATGGCTGGCAGAACTACTGGGTGCTACTACCCTTCCTAAAACTGTAGGAAGTAAGAAGTCTCTGGGATCTCTTGGACAAGCATGGAAAGGTGTGTTTTTGACCCAGCTCAGCAGTATCCGGTAACAGCGCTCCCAGGGAGCACAGCCATTGCTCAGCCTGCCCGTGGCCATGGCGAGGCCTGTGGCCAGGGCTCCCATGCTGCAGCCCCAGCACCCGGCCAGCACCGCGGGGACACCGGGGCTGCTGAGGGCAAGCCACGAGCCAGGGCCAGCAGCACTGCACAGCAGCAGGGTGGGACCCTGGGGAGCTGTAATCACATCCTGCCAGCAGCCACGTGGAGCTCCCCATCCCCACAGCTCCTGGCGTACTGCGATGTGCCCTGGGCTGGTACGTGCTCGAGGCCCAGCCTTCAGAATAGTCTGGTTCTGCTCTCAGTTCTACTTCTCAACACACTTGCATGAGGGATGCTCCAGTTCCAGGGAGTATCTACCTCTGCGTGGACATGCAGGGGAGCAGGGGCCAGGGGAACACGGACTGCTTCCCATTCTCCCCACATAAAAAGTGGGGCAGAGGCCAACAACAGAAGAATTTAGCAATGGGGAGAAGCAGATCGAGAGGATTCTGCAACAGAATTGGAGATGCTTCTTGTTTAATAATTATTTGTCGTGAGAGTTTTTAAAAGGAGTAATCCTTTTAAAACCCTTGCAAAATAAAAACAGACCCGTACTGTAGAGAAAAGGAGTAGAAGAAACAAACAAGTGCTCTGAAAGCACAAAAGCAGTGTTTTACTGTTTTGCAGACTACAGAGATATAATTAAAAGGTGAAATAAAATAATAGTAAAACAATGAGAGCCTTTTCCTTGGAAAAGGAGAGGGAAAAAAATCCCATCAAACACCCCCCTCCATCTGAACTCTCAAAGAACCACCAATCTAAATGAAACATTTGACTTTCATTTCCGACAGGAAACTGAAGCGATGAACAAATACATTATGACTTCAGCTCTCCTGCTCATACACGCAAACAAATTCCATTCTTCCCATGGAGAAGAAAAGCATATATCCTTTTGGACAAGAGTTAACAATACTTAATAGCTTGATTATATCAACAGGCTGATTCACAGACTTGTGAATTCATTTCAGTGTGTCACAGAGATGAATTTACCAGACCTATTTGTTATTCTTTGTTTACTTTTAGAGTGAATTATTTCACTTTTGGTCAACAGGAAAAAACAAAATCAGGAACCATGTTCACTGAACTGTTGGATTTTAAGCTTACATGCATATGATGTGAGAAAATATGAAAAATCTTGAGACTCTTGGATTTTTTGCAAGCCTTTCCAAAGATGAAGTAATTCCATCTGTGGTTATAGAGATATTGCCAAATCAATAAAGTTCAACCACGGAACAGTGAGACTGGAAGGTGAGAGAGGAACAAAACCAAAATGCCATAGGAGTACTAACACTAATTAAAAGTGAAATGATGGAAGACTCTTTGTTTCAAGGCACAACAAACTCTATGCAAAATATTCTGTATATTGATTAACAATTGTAATTGGAGCTAGAATATCAACTTAGATGGACCATTACCCTGATTCAGTGTGGGCAAGTCTTACAACCTGAAGGAATAAGAAAATAAGTAAATACACACCTATAGGTAGAAACTACAGTGAGCTTTCTGGAGTACTGTTACTATTGTACATTGTGAAACGCATGAAATGTCTGTATATAAACTACTATAATCTTACTCTGTAAAAGAAGCAGTAGTTTATACTATTCTAAACCTTTAAATACCAATCATGCAGGTTGAAAAGTCCAGTTAAGGTGAGATGATCTTCATATTATGTAATAATTTTATATATGTTAGCACCGTAACAAAAGAATTATTTCAAAATTTTTTTTGCTTACCTTCCTTTTCAGCAAATGATTGACTATCTGCAATGACTTTTGGTATTTCTGGATTGTAACGAGTCCCCTCTGGAAAAATCACTAAATACATCTGCGGAATTAAAAAAGAAACAAAACAGACAAGTTCTTATAAGGAATGTAAACTGACTGCTTTTACAAAAACTATCAACACTTGATAGGTCCATATTGTATTTAGCTCACACCATTGACTACTGTAAGGATCAAAAGAAAATCAGAATATTTGAGCTGAAATTTCTTAGCTCTAAGAAACTTACTGTTTGAGGTTCAAAATAATTTCCTTTGAAAATACACCATAAAAAATACTCCATGTGATTTAGAAAGGGAGACAGCATGTGTCAACAAAAGTCAGCAAGTCAAGAGCAGCTAATATCAACAAGAGCATCAGTTTTAAAGAGATTTTGAAAAGACAGACAAATACATCACAAAGTGACCAATTTTTTTTCTTTAATTTAGTGATCTTGCCTCTAGTCTTCCTTATACTGAAATATAGGATAATTAATTCATAATCAGAAATACTATAAATTGAAATTATGATAGATCTTATGTGCCTCTGTCTCTCATTGCCTTGGATATTAAATATATTAGGAACTCATAGTTTAGCTCAATTTGAACTTTAAAGTCACATTCCTTTAAGCATGCATATCTGCAAGGTTATATTTCCCAATTAAACTCATTTGCTTGCCTGTTTAGCACCAAACCAACTACGGGTTCTCAAATCACTACACAGGTAAAGGTTGCCTAAGTATCTGCATATCCGTCTGTAAAATTATGTACCCAAAACAGGAGCAGTCAAATTTGACTAATTTTCCATTTCCTTTTGAAATAGAACAGAGGGGTTTTGGGGTTTTTGTGCATGTGTGTGTCTTGCGTAATCTCCTACAAACAAAGCTGATGCAAAACATCACTTAAACCATGGAAATTTCATACTGGGGGCTCATCTGCAGAAGAGACTATGGCCACAAATGATAACTGGTATGGAGTTGAACATGACACATTCATAGCAAAATGCCTACTGTAAATACTTAATTTATTAACTGTGCAAAAAGGAGTCTCAAGAAACATTTGAAAGAAAATGAGACAATGGATTTAGAAAACAGTCCAAGGAATATTACCAGTGATTAGATGGAGACTTTGATAACTGGAGTGCACATCATATAAAGATGCAAAGTTAAATAAAAACTCAAAAGGAGACTAACAGGAATGCAACTTTGTGCTTTTGGCCCACAAAACATCAGAGTGTGCTGGTATTTGCACTTTATGATTGCAGAACAGCAGAAAGGGCTGACTGCCAAAAGACAGCCCCCAGCAAATGACCTTTGCAGAATACACCATAGCGAGGAAGGTTGAAAGATGCACTAAAATGCAGAGGTGGGAAGAAATCTAGGAAATGTGCCAACCAGAGAAGCCAGCTGGAGATCAAGAAAAAGGAGAACTGAGTACATAGCCTAGAATCTGACAAAGAAAAAAAAAAAAAAGAGGAAAGGAGACCAAAACCAAAAATCTAAAAAAAAAAAAAAAAAAAAAAAAAAAAAAAAAAAAATATTAAAAATAGCAAAACCAGTGTCAGTAAAGAGAACTAGAGGAAAGACTGCACTTGTCACAGTATGTTTGGGGGAAACTGACAGACTGCAGAGGCAGGTGAAGTCCAAGAATGCTCAAGGACCAACAGAAATCCAAGATGCATACAGACTTGGTGGTGAGGGAAAAAAGAAAATGGGTTTAAGAGTCAAGGTGCTTATTTTTTCACATATAACGGTAGCATAAGTACAGGGACAAGTACAGGAATCCTTAGACTTAGCTGTAATCCACACTTCCCCCAGTCATCTATACACTTCATCTATGAAGTATAATGTTGAGATATTAAAGTGACTAAGTAAAACTTTTCAGATGTAGCTGGAAAGGACATAATATTCAAATCCAGATGCATTTTTTTTTTTTCATAAATGTGCTTATGTTCAAATCTCGTAATCTGGATGCTTAAAATGGTGTTTCAAGATGAGGTGTTCCAACCCTCCACCCCCATAAAGACTGCATTGCTCAGCTCTAAAGGGTAACACAGTGACTGTAACAGGTAATAGAGCAAAGGAAGTGAAGCACACAGGACAGGAACACCACTCTTGGTACCTACGTCAGCACTTACAAGCAGGCAACAAGTTACTGGTCTTTAAAGCAGATAATCACCCCCAAAAACTGATTACACAACAGGGAACAGTATCTACTTACTCCAGTCCTATGTGAGTAATACAAACCAGGGACTGAAATTATATTTTACTTATTCTTGTAAACCTCTAAAACACAAGCCAAACAGGTTTGTTGACCAGAATCTGAATATCTCTGAATTGAAAGCATACCAATAAGACAGAGAAGCGGCCTTTTACTTTAAATTCAGCACATATTAACCTACTATGTAGCTCATCAGGACTATTTTAACAGTAAAATTAATGAATGTAAATAGATGACCTACTTACACTCATATACAGTCCTGCATAAGACAAAGATATCCTGCCAGTACAGTTCAGCCTACCAGAACCACTCGTATGACTGGCTTTTCTTCCACCATGGGTAGCAGAAGTTAAATCCTTAAGCACTATTTCCAAAGACTGTAAGAATTACAAATCTCTAAGATTTTAATAACTAAATAAGCTCCTCTGAACTTGGAATAAGAACTTGTAGAAGCATTTTAATTGTCTTGAAACACTAGCTGCAGTTTAGGCCATTTTTAATACAGATTTTTCAATTAGGGCAATTAGCTACATAAAAGTTACACACTTTATTGCTGCAAAATACAGTGCTCGTGTTCAAAATGGCAGAGATGGTTTTGGATTGCTGCAGTCCCTGATTCATTCAGACACCAATTTTAACCCAAGCAATAGGTCCCTATGCTAAGGTATGTGGTACTTTCATTCCTTCTGTGGAAGGGCAGCTGTCAATAAACTTGGTATCTCTCATCAATTTGAAAGCTTCAAGGAGTGGATCAGGATTAATTTAGTAGAACCCTACTGATTCTTGTTGGAGCCAGAAAACCAAAAAAGATGCAGGGGCTACCTGAAGAGTCCTAAGTGCAATGTCAGTGCACTTGCCACAACTCACAAATGAAATGAATGGAAGATGGTAACTGCATTGTCCCAAACAGCAACGCTTCATTTCCCCAGCACCGCCAAGGTCTCATAGGCAAAAAGAAACAGCAATGGCACTAAGAGGGGCCGTACTTCCAGAGAGGGGATAGGGCAGCTGAGGAAGTCCCTGAGATAGATCAGAGTGCCACAAATTGAGCTGGCATGGGTGGAGAAGGGGAAAGCAGTGAAGCGACACACGAGTCCCTGGAATACAGAACAACCATAAACATACAGCAAGAAAAGGTGGCCAAGGGCTTTGGAGAATGTCCTGGAGTGAGTAACTGCTACTCTGTAGAAGAACACAGGGCATCAAGAAGTGGTAACTACTGACTAAAGGTATCTTGCATTTACAATGCTGTTCCCAGGTGACAAGAGGAAAACAATTAAATACTTTAATTTACAAAATTCAAAATGGTCTCAAACAATGCACTTGCTTAATTTTAATATTATTATTACTATTACTGTATCCTGATGGCTAGACAGATTCATATATACATCCATTTAGACCACTGCCTAGAAAGTATGCTTCTAGTGAACTGGATAAGAAACATTACCACTCAGATCAATAACTGAAAAGGATATGGTATGAGAAAGCCTATCTGTTGTAAGTGGAACAAAATACAAAAGGTGATGTATGATGTGGGAAATTTACAATTTGTGATTTACAATTGTCAGGGATTTGCAAATTAGTAACTATATCACAAAATTATTACATTAAGTCTTATAGCAGTTGTATTGATGTATCTGTCCCCTCCATGTTTTTATCGTTTGATTGGAATTTCTTCACATGACAATGATTTATTCTGTCACTGAATGAATGACAAAACCAAATCAGCTAAATACTGGTTGTACAGGGTTAAATTCCACATCTCAGAATGCAGATTTCCTACTCTAGATGCATGATAAAAAAAAATAGAAGTTAAATTTTCAATTATCAAATTGAATAGTTTGCTGTTTAGAACAGTTAATTTTCTTTATAAATCAAGTAGATTGAGCATATCAAGTGTTAGCTGGATACCCATTCATCTTAGGCTTACATTCATCTATGGCTTACATAAAAACAACACTAACACAGAAGTGTTCTTTAAACACCGTGACAATCTCTGCTCTCACAAGAAGACATAAGACTGCAATTTGTTAGCAGTCAAATTTTATGGAATTTTAAACCAAATCACATCATCTTGAGTGAGTTTAGCAACAAAAGGCCCAATAATGCACCATTTAAGTGTATAATTCAATGACAGTTTGAGAAGCAATGTGATTTCCAGAAATAAGTAAGAAAATATATTAGCTCAAGATCGCCACTAAGAAAACACAGGTGCAACAGTGTTTCAGCCTGGCATCAGTTTTGTGCCAGACAACTGTCTGACACTGCTGTGTTGCCTCTGGGAAGAGGCACGGACCGGCTGCAAACCAGAGGGCAGGAAAAAGTGCTGTTTACAGCAGACAAGTGGGTGGAAGTCATAGGACAAGGTGAGCAAGGAGAATCACGCAGTCCACCATTGCTACACAAAAGCAGACACGCCAGAGCACTAATCCAGTTCTACTGTGCATGTAAGAGGCCAAGAGGCAGCCTTACTTTGCCTGTCAGTTTTAACTCCAATTTACTTGTCATTAATAATAATAATAAAATAAAAAGTACACAGTGAAGCAGTAAAGAGCTTGCTACGCTGAGGAGAACAAAAGACTGGTTCTGTCTTCCTACATATCTTCAATTTCTTAATGGGAAAAGGGACGGCTCCAGACAGACTGAACATTAATCATCTGGATTCTTTTGTTTAAATTGTACGTGGAGAGAAACTAAATAACAACGTGACCCTTAACACAGATTCCTGTCCATCTCTTCTTTATTGGAACATAAATCTCTCCTGAGCAGCTGAAAGGCCAGCTCATCTCTAGCACTACATTAAAGAAAGAACTCTACCATGTACACACAGAATGACTAAGCTACACCAGCTGCCCACTAAACTGAGGAAAAGTCCACCCTGAGCTGTAGCATAGAGTGCATAAAAATTCCAGTCATAGATTAGCTATTTTTGCATGAAGCTGATGAGTTCAGGGCATACTTCCTTTACTGATTAAAGTGCCTTCATTTTAAAAGCAATATGGTTGCTTGTGAATGTCCTAAGTTGCAGAACTGCATGAATAATGCAGCAAGGACACAGGTTATCATGTTCTTCTCCAAGTAGTAACTGTATGTTAAAGGCCATTTAATAGCATCTACATTTAAATTCTCAGATTAAGTGGGCTATAGGAAGTTTAATCTTCCCTCAAATAACAACTCAATGCTCTGTGTCTTTTACTCCTGCAAAGGCACATATTTGCCTCAGTAAATAGGATTTTGACAACTTTGGTTTTGTAAATTTAAGTGTCACTCCCTCATATGGTTTGACTGAGACATTTTAAACAATTGATTTCTGCAGCGGTTACTTATTTCTCTTCCATGCTGCAACAGCTGATAATATGAGGCAAATGGCAACAACTGCCTAGTATGCGTGTCCAGGTTCTGTGCTCATTTCCAACACCACCAAACTCCCAGAAAGCTAAATTGCAGCAAAAAACAAGTGTACCCAAGTGGTCCCACATTTAATAGGCATTAGCTTTGATAGGTTAGGTATAGGCTTTCAATCTACACACAACTCGGGAGGGAGAAGAAAGCTGATTCCATAAACAAAGACTTCTGGATTTATTTCACTTACTAACCACATGGAAAGCAGAACCCACATCAGTTGTATCTTTAAAGAAAAGCTTTATGCTTAAACCTCTGCTTACATTCAAACTGTGCTAAAATGACACATTGCAGCAAGACTGAACGCCATTTGCAGGTTTCCAAGAACATAACTAGACGGGTTTCTAGGCACATCTTCTCAAGATTGTATTTAAAAAAAAAGAATTTTTATAAAGAAGATTAATTTAACACAGACTTTGAATTAAGACTCTTATCACAATGAAAACCTTATAATAACAACAAACTCCTGCTTTTTAGGGGGTGCAAAGGGAAGCCAGAAAGCCAGACTCAAGCAGAAGCTGTCTCTTTAGCAAGAAATCCATGGACCTATGCACGAAAATACCTTGCTGGGTTATTTCATCCAGACTAAAATGAACTTAACCTGCAGGGGGAAGAGTTGCTTAGGGGGATGACTACAAGTATGTTTCATACATCCTGAAAGTGGCCATTGCTTATTCCATTACACCACAAGTTTTATAGCAAGTAGAATCTTTACCACTGACATATGGCAAATAATGAGGCAACACAACCGCTTTACATCCCAGGACCCTCCCTGGTAATGATGGCACAGGTTGTCACCACTGAACATGACCATCTTCTCCATGGACATCATTGATTAGACACTGGACAGCAAAAGTTTAGTTGTTATAATGTATTTCTGGCCTAACTTATATGCTAACACCTAGAACTTTCTTTACTTAATTAAAACCAAAAAATCATGCTAAATCTTAGTTCAAGACAAAAAGAGTTTGAGCACTGTCGGAAAATAGGGACACTTTACTCATTTAAGCCTCTCAGTAAGCACAAGGACAATTTACTTTTTCAACACAGACACATGCACAAACATAAACTCACTATCTCCAAATAAGAAAAAAAAAAGACTATTATGAATGTCAAAACAACCCATGCACTCTTTTTACCCAAGTCTCAGCTTATAAAAGTTTTGACAATATGTGGAGTCTAAGTCCTAATAACACAATTTTTTAAAAAATGGAAGTTTAACTGTTCTATATCAAGGCTTGCTTGTTTTTTTGCAGCTTGGCCAAAAAGGCAGAAAAAAATTTAATGCAAAGCAAGTAATAGAAGCAAAGCACAGTGATTCTAACCACTGAGCCACAAACCATACAAGGAGTCATGAGAAAAGTCTCTTGGCAGTAATAGTCATTCTTCAAATAGAAAATTATCAAGAGTTTGTTTTGGGTTTTTTTCCTCCTCCAGGCATAGCAGACAAAGTTATTCAATTCTAAGATGTCACTGCCATTAAAAATGATTGATCATTGTGATGACTAATTAACATTTGGTAGGAAAGGTTCTTGACTTTTAGAAGTCGAGAGTATCAGTCTCTGACAAGCACACAGCAGTCAACAAAATGTTGTCTTTTGAAACAGAGGGTTTCTCTTTTGAAATAGTGGTTTCTCAAGGAAGGTACTACAGTTTATGCTCTAAGTCCAGATCCCCCCCTTGTCCTCTACAGACAGGATCACAAAGTTCCTATCAATCATAAAGAACCATGCAAATTTTCCTCAGTTTAATTAGAGGTATCACTCTAATCACAGAAAGTAACTGTAAAAACACAGAAAGAAAACAAATCCATGATTACCATCTTAGTAGTTTGTGGATATCGGGCATGGCTCTTTTCTCCAACAAGCCTGTGCCATTAAAAAAGTCAAAGAAATGAGAAGGAAGGTATAAGCTTACTGGAGTCTCAGCTTTCATCTGGGCCCGCAACTTCTCTCTCATTTCCTTCTCATTGAAATTGGCACTTCTTTTTACATAGACTCCTCCATGCTATCAGAGAGAAAAAAAAAAAGAAAAACATTAAATATTTAAGTAGTTTAATGTAGAATAGTTGATAGAAGAACAAACAAGAGATAACGACAAGTCATCTCTATGATTCATACTGCAAATTGCCCACAAGACATTTTCTCCTACCACGAAAACATGTGAAACTGATTTTACATTTGCGTATAATTTAGCTCACAAAATCTGTTTAAATTAAAATCAGATATAAAAAAATCCCCAATGTATAATACTTTTGAAGTGTCTTGTTTAAAGGTGTTAATTAACTAGAAGATGGCATTAGAAGTGACCCCAGCGTACTTATTCCCAACAACGCTGACATGCAGCTTCATTTGTGTATCAAGGGAAAATCACAGAATTGAAGTTACTCATATTCAAATACTTACAGGTCAATGCTTTCAATTTTATGTTCCCGCTCTTAAATAGTAACTAATGCATATACTGGGAATGCAAGTATCATACTTCTACATACAAAATTTATGAACAGCACAAAAGTAACTAGCTTAGGCCTTGAAAACCTCCAATGCACTTCACTAGAGAATCAAACTTTTAATAAAGAAGTTATATATCAAGATAATAATTGAATAAGTAAACGAAAATCTTCAGAAGACAAAGAATTTTATAGATGTATTTTTACTGAAAACTATTATTAAAAGTTAAACTATGTCCTGGAAGAGATAAATTTTATAACTTGTTGCACACAAGTTATCACAAAACTTCAGTAAAAGGACTATGGCAAAGTACATACAAAGAGATATTTGCCCTATCATTTCCCTCTTCTACCACGTTGTTTTATCTACAGAGAAAGAGGATGTAAACAAACATGCACCACCTATGAACTACTGATACAATGAAGTCTGGAAAAAACAAAATTAGCTTCCAAATTACAGAATTTCAGGTATAAGGTACGTTGTTTTCATGAGTTTTCTAACTGACTCCATAACTTGGTAATACTCTTTTCTGTTCACCATGACTATTGGTATTAGGATTTGTCAGACAACTTCAGTCCATTTATGGTTTTACATGCTCTTAACAGAAAGGTGACAGTAAGATTAAAACTACTAAGAGCTGAGCCTCATTCAAATACCTGAACTCATGAAAAGATACAGTATATTGTAGAAATAGGGGTGGTGGCTGTGTGCAGAGCTGTGTCCATGGCATGGACAGGAATAAAATTTGAGGAGTTAAGAGGAGGCAGGCAGAAGAGGTGGTCATGCAAAGTGCTTTCAGCCTTTGCTTTTCATGGTGTGGAGAGATGGCTGTTTAGTTAGTGGTGTTTGATGTGACTTTTGAGTTGCTCTTCAAAAGCTGCAGTGAAAGGGAACAGAAAGCCAATGATGCATTAACTGCATACTAAATATTCTGTCTTAACTTCATCATCTGTGGTTCCCTCCCAAGGTGAAGAAGCCAGCTCTAACACTCAGCTCTGCTGCTGTGACTGGCAAGGGACCAAAACCATGAACAGCATTCCCCAGTTCACTGAGCTTGGCTGTGGCATGGTAAAAGGACCATCCCACAAGCAGTTTAACAGTTCCAGACAGAAAGCAGCATGAACAGAAAAATGTTTCTTTAGCTGTGTAGTAAGCAGAGAGCCTCATGTTATCTCCATACTCCACATATATAAGACCATTTTTAAGATCTGGCATTATTAAAGGGAAACAAAAATCTTAAGCAGACTGAAGTACAGTTGTATTCTGACACTCACCCCCAACCACCCCTTCCAGGAGGGAAACTCAGGTTGGTATCAGAAAAAATTCATCTACTATATAAGATTTCCATGTAACTGGTAAGTCATCATTCTCTGTGAGCTCAGCTAGGTCAAACTTTGATAAATGAGAGAAACCTGGAATCAAGGTCTTCCCGTATCATCAAATTACTGATCAGCTGCAGTGAACCGGAAAAATACTGAACCAACTTTTCCTTGTTTTACTTGTCAACTTGGACAAATGAAGTTACTACTGGACTGTTTGGTCGGGGACACCATGACACCAAAGATAGATCTGATGTCACACATCAGACATTTTAATGCTCAGAAATAGATTTGCACTTCTCAAGTAAATGAGCACAGAGTCACGTAACGTAGGAACAAAGTATCGCAAGATCAGTGTTCACTGCATTCACCCCAACTCCATCACTATGTCAGGTCCCTGTGGCTCAGGGATACAAAGCTAAAGAGAGGCAGGATATGTGGCTAAAACTCAGAAACAACCAAACAGGTGCACAAGCTGATGCTGGATAACAGAAAAGATAAAGACATACTTCCTATGTTAAAAAGTCAAGCAAACTGTGGGGTAACAAAAATACTTCTCAAAATTACATCCCAGCCTCATCAGGGGTATAAGATAAACAGGAACGAATTGGATGGTATAAGCGAATAGGAGTGATAGGATTAACTAGTAGCAAATGACAGGAGCAAAAAAAAAATTTCAGATCCACCCAAAAATAATAAAGACAGTTCTAGGAAAAGAAATCGGTTCTATCTAATAAATCAGACCTGGAACATAATAGGTTAATTCAAGTGTTTCTTTTCTTTCCTTGCTGTTAGATAGCTGCCTCAAAGAAGAATGCTAGTTATGTGATTGTATACAGCTCAAATTCCCCAATTTGTATTGCATTTCCTTTTCAGTAAGGGATCAAATATATGAGCATTCTTCAAAACAGATTTCTGGAAGTACTGTTTTTAAGGTTATAATTTTTTTCCGCTGTAATTTAAAAGCCCCTCTCTCAGTCAACAATGGATTGTGTTTACAAATATACTTCCTTTGTGCCTGAATTTCGCTCTCCTGGACATCCAGACCACGTTTATTTCCAAACAGGATGTTTACCTGAGGAAGCGAATATGAATTCCGTAAGCATGGCGTAATTATGTGGCTCTGGAAACTTTTAGTGAAGTGTAAGTGACATCACTGACAGAACATCAACAGGAAGGGCAGGAAGTGTTTCATGTTTTTGCACTGTTTGGTGTGATAAAAACAATAAAAATACCTATTAGCTTGCACTGCAGGCCTTCTGCATCCCATCTCAGTCATTTAAGCATATATGCATCACCACTGCCTGTCAATTGTGTCACCGATTTAAATATATATATAAAAAAATACTTAATCACCCCTCACTAAATCTTGCAGGAGTTTTATTTTTTGAGGAATCCAAAGCTGAATAGATTTTATTTAATATATACGTGTTTTGATTAAAAATGTAGGTGACATTCAGATTAATTTCCACAGGAACCTCCTTTTAACGGTCAATATACCAGTCAGGAAACTGAGCACCGGATATTCCACATAGCAAAAGTAATTTTCCAAAATCTTGAAAAAAATACTTTCTGGACACCTAGTGATAGTGGATGGAATATATACCCTGTTTGTATTTTAATTAAAGCAGACTAAATTACCACCATTGTAATGACTAAAGGCAAAGAGCAAAATATTTCCATGCAGCACATCAGTCACTTTGGTGGACGAAAAATGTAGAGAAGCATTAGGGACAAGCATTAGACGACTGAGAATTCTGTTTTCTCCTAATGCATACCCTTACTGAGGTATGACAGTGTCTGACAGTTTGTAGTTATTTAGGGGACTGGGACAGCAAACCCACCAAGAAAAGAAATTGTGAACTGTTTTCTCATTTTCTCTGCAGCATATACTTCTCTAAACACACCAATTTTAGCAGAAACAATGCCAACCAGCCATGATCCAGCCTAGATCTAAGGTACTTATCCAGAAGACAACAAAGATTTTCAGCCATCAAGCTGAAGACATTGGATGTGCTGTAAAGATGAGGAAAAAAGTAAATCCTCCTGTTTGGACATATACCTGTAGTTGCCTACTGCTTCATGTACTCCTTTACAAACTAATATATAGTTCCAATCATACCCAGCATAATATTTCTCTTTCTCTCAATGTTCTCCACCTTCTTGCCCTCTTGGACAGGGCTGACAGTCAATTCAATCAAACTGTCTAATTCTGTTAGAAGTATTTCCCTAAGTGTGTGTGTGTGTGTTTTGGGGGTTTTTCTGTGTTTTGGATGGGGGTTTTTTGCTTCTTTTTTTTTCTTTTCTTTGCCTGGGCAGTGGGGTGAGGAACAGAAAGCAGATTAATGTTCAGAGAACGCATTAAAATCAAACAGAGAAGACAAAGGAGAAAAGTCTTATTGAATAAGCACTTTGGAACCCCTACCCAAAACGCTACCCATTTCTGTTCTAATAACTAAGCACCCATTAAACCCTGAGATAAGTACCATGAAGACATTTCTGCTCACCTAGAAAAAGGCCAGTATTTCCAAAAACATCCACCTCTACATTTAGTTTTATTTTACATAGAAACAGTTCTGCTTTCAGAAAAAGCAAAGAACAGACATTACAAATTCACAGAGGATTTTAGGGAAGTAAGCTATCTACACTACACTACACTAGCATCATTTTAGACTGAAGATCATATCCATGCAGTATGCTGGCTGTTCAGTGAGCATGGCCCACTTTCTCAGTAATTGTATAAATTTGAGTCACATCAGGTTGAGCTCTCAGACTAGGAACAAAAGGAATATTATTCAGAAAGGGGAAAAAGAAAAAGGTAGGAATACTGTTAAACTCAGGTTTTTGCTTAATTGAAGTGCAAAATAACCATCAACACTTTCATGGTGGTAGGATCTGCCTTTCCTCCACACGATACTAAGATCCAATTTATCTCTTTTATATTGTGCTAAAACCAAAACAACTGAAAAACAAAGAAGTACATCAAACAGTAATGCCAATTTACTCCCAACTTGTAGCATGCTACACAGCAAAAAAAGTCTGTTTATACCTTCTGCTAACTGGAGTTTTGGATTTTAAAAAGAACAAAGTTCCAGAATATTCGGAAATACTCCTAACAGACTCTACAGTTTTGATTCTATCCATAAGTATTCATTTAGAAAAGTAAACTGAGTTTTTAGTAACTGTCTCTCAACTAAGACACACATCTAACTACACTGAGTGAAACCAGTTGCTTTCATGTTCAAGTAACTGAATGCCAGCTCAGAACTACATCTTCACAGCATGCACAGAAAACAGGGGGAAAGTACATCTTACATATTTGGCTCACAAACAGCAAGGAAAGAGTGAATGGGCTCACCTGTGAAAAGTACCACCCGTAAAGAGGAAGCCATTTTAAGCCATCCTTCAAGACATAGCGGACATGCCCTAGCGCATTCTGCCTGATCGCCAGCATGTCCGCGATAATCCAATCAACTGCAACAACAAAAGCCCAAAATAATCAGTTAAAGAGCTCTTAATTGCCACTGATGAAACAAAAAGTACATGTTGTATGTATAAATGTCATTAAAGGTTTTTGAACTACAAGTTCTTCCTTGTTAGGGCAAGGCTGGAAAGAGACACAATAACCAGACAAGCAGGTTTTTTAAATCTACAGAAGTGTTAAGACAAGCAAAAGAAATACAAACCTGTACACTGATGATTTGATAAATATATTACATTTTCTTTATTTTTTGGCAAATCCCCGTAGATAATTACCTAAAAAAAAAAAAATTAAAAATATGCGGTATTACTTTACAATTTATTTTCATTGCATTAGGCACTGAGGAGATCCAATGCAGTAAATGGCTATTTACTAGGACAACTGTCAGCAAGTTAGCATCATTAACAGACAAACACCCTATTACTGCTTCAGTACCCACCATACAGACAACCGACTTATCAACAAAGCTGTAAATATTAATTAATGAGTCTTAAGAAACTTATTCTGTTCTTGTGACTTAGCCCTAGAACTGGATCCATGGAAGGTGACCTTCATCCACAAGCTCCCCACATTAATATAACTGAAGTTAATGAGGAATCATAGACATGAACAAAATCACCATTTAATTTATACATCTAATGAATAAGACATGCTTCAGCCAGACATTTGCTATCATTCAATCTAAAAGGGTAATTTTTCCTGGATTAGCTCGAGAACAAAATCTCAACCATTTGCCATGATTTTAACCACCAAGAGTGACCAAAAAAGCATGAGGTTGAGGGGTGCCTTTAAATTAGTCTGTGGCTTCCAGACAGCAGGTTTTTTTATATTTTTTTCTGTTACATTAAAGACACACTTTAACCTTGTAGTTTCTTACCCCTGAAAGGTATGGTCTACTAATGAAACAACCTTCTGAGAGCATGACTACAAAACAAGATGCTGATGCTGGAATCCTAGCCACCCTTTTAGAAAGGATTAATTCAATTATTTTCAAATATAAAATGAGAAATTAATTCATTTTAATTCCTAACTGAAGAACCAATGCAGCTGTTCAATTATCTTTAATAAACATTTTCATTACTTAATGAAGCCTAGTTTTTCTAACCAGTACATTCTAGGTAGGTTTTCACCCTTGTTCTGCCAATGGACATACTCCTTGTTTCTAGAAGTTGGCTGTATCAGACATACACACAACTCTGAAATTATTCCATTTACCAAAAAAGCAAAGTGCTATATGGAAGGTTTTCCCAAGTATTATCATCACTTCCCTAGTCTGGGCAATACTGGAATTTTATCAGGAAGAACTAACTAACATTCAGATCTGAATTGGTATCATTTAGTACACCAAGTCTCATATTGATCCTTACAGAAGGTCTCTACCAGCATCACTGGAAAATCTGTCCATCTCTCAGGTAACCTATGATACTGGATGGCTAATGCCTCATGTTGTTAACTCTAAGCAAAACCCCCACAAAAACACTGTGTTTTACATTCATGCTGTTTCTTCTTTGAAAATACAACCACACTGTTGATCACGTTTTGTTTTCAAGTTCAAAATCAGACACCGGCAAACAGAGACACTCAGTCAAAATGTGAACAAGAGCTCATTCAGCATACAGTAAAAGAGGATATAACTTCTTTGAGTTAATTTTTTCCAAAAGCGAAAAAGAAGAGGCATGCACAATAAATTCTAACTGAAAAATATTTGTAACAAGTCAGTTGACAAGTATATTCTGAACAGTATCTGAGAAATTTGAACAAGATTCTGCTATAGGAGTAGTCTTCTCATTGAAGTACCAGAATTTATAACCTTACTGCTGACACTAGGTACCACACACAGATTAGAGCAAGGTAGCAGTCTGAGGGCTGACCTTACAGTTCAGGTGCACAAATTCCTCTGAAATAAATCCTCCTACTCTCATTTATAGAGTTAAAACTCCATTTTCCAAGTGTATGCTTTCCCAGCACTCTTACGCACAAAGTCCATAGATACTGTTTTCTTTAATTTCAAGTTAAGACTCCACTATGCAGTTTCTGGCAAAGACAATTTTAGAGTAAGAGAGAAGGCCGAATACAACAAATCACTAAACCAGAAAGTCCTGAATGTTACTTGAGCTTTTCTAAAATCTAAGGAAAAAAAATAAGAACAAGAGAAAAACAAAACCTGCCCTTGGTCCCAAGAGATGCCCCACACAAGAAAGAGGGTTTGAAATATACAATTTATAACTTCAACTTGTAAATATTTCCACTTTAATGTACAAAGTCAAAATCTCAGTGCAATCAGACCCACAATTTACAGCACTGGCTTCTGACTATTGCATGATTAAAAAATAATATAAAGGATCATTCCCTTAAAAAAAAAGTATGTCGTTGTCTGCCAAATATAACAGTTATTCTGTGTAATTTTTTATTTCAGTGAGATTGGATCTAGTTCACTTTTTAACCCCAGAGGAACACCCACTCACTGTTCCTATAAACAACTTCTATGCACAACATTATGGCTTACCCTAAGGGTTAGATGTGTTTACACGTAATGGACTAAAACCTTTCACTCATGATAAAACATACAGCCATAATGTTGTACAGAACTAAAAAAGAAAAAAAAAAGTCTTATTTATAATTAGTTCTCATTAAACACACAAAAACGGGATGTTTTATTTCAAAGCGAAGGTAAGAATGAGAAAATCTGAAAGCTCTATTTTGTTTGCTCAGACGGCTCGGCCTAAGAGGATGCACCAGCTTTATCTGCAGCATCATCCACTTCAGCACTGCCCATTTCACTGATCTAGACAAAAGGCTTATAGAGTTTATCAAAGGCCAGCGAACAGCTATTCACTGTAGACACCCTCAGTTAAAGAACTGAGCTACAAACCTACAACTATTACTACAGCTAGCTAAGAATGGCAACTTCCAGCGTGCAGTCCTAGGAGACACCTACTCTGTGGGCACCCACGCAGCTCTCCTTCTGAGACCAAAGCATTTTTTCTTTATTGGGCTTCTGAAAATATTCGTCATACACAACAAAGGGGTAACAGTTAAGAGCCTTGAATCCTAAAGAAGTGTCCTTTTCCCTTTGAGATGGTGTCTGAAGAATTAACCTGCTTGTGGATAAGCAGGAGAAGAGTCTGTTTAGGACAAGACTCCAATTTCTGGCCATCTGACGTGTTTAGGTAAACCAGAGCACCTAATGTATATTATAGCTGCAGAAGGAAATACTACAGTACTCTTCTTCGTGGCCTCTAGAAAACCTCTGAATCTCTGCTGTTTTTCACAGCTAACTTTGCAGAATTCCTTGCTGCAGAGGCTGTGCAGCCTCTGACTCCTTCTCATTCTGCTGGTGCAGAAGACATTCGGGGGCCACAGTGAATTACAGAATCACAGAATACTCTGAGTTGGAAGGGACCCACAAGGATCCTCAAGTCCACCTCTTAAGTGAGTGCCCGTATGGGGATCGAACCCATGACCTTGCCGCTCTTAGCACCATGCTCTACGGCAGCATTTGAGTGACTCAGCAGGAACAGCAGTGCAGAAACGAGAGTCCACAGCATCCACTTTTACTCAAACCCCTTTTGAAGCAACCCCAAGACATCAGAGTGGCTTAAAGACTCCTCGTCCTCCTCAGAAGTGCAATACTGCTCCCGGGGTGTGTAGAAAATAGGCAGAGGTGGCCTTGGCCCCTGCAGCCAGTGCTGGGGAAGCAGCGCAGGACATGCTTGGGAGGCAATTTCAATTTCAGCGTAAGGTACCTAGTGTTTCACGTATTTAATGCATGGCTCTCCAGACACTACAGTATACATATATTCTACCTATCTATCAGCTTAACGAACTGGTAAGTGCCCCATCTGCCAGAATGAAGCAAGTGAGGAACATATTCATTTAGAATAGAATCTCCTGCATTAAAAAAATAAGGCACAATGAAGTCAAGCAAAGAAAACAAGTCAAAAGGAAGAGCAACACAGCAAGCCAAAGTAAGCAGAGATTTGAGGGAAAATGTTTAAAATGCAGATTTACAGTCTAACACTGCAAACATTACTTGTGTACACAACACTGAAATGTGTGCTTTTAGCCATGTTTTGGTTGCTTCACAGCCCAGTTCACAGTAATGGGTAATACAGTTAGTGTTAATGTGGGCCTTTCACATCTGTTTACACAGCAGCACCGTCAAACTCAATACAGCGAGGTCTCAAATAAAGGAAACTGGATGCTGTCAGATCCCTTCTGTGGGAAGGTTGGTACCCAGCTGCCATGGATGCCATACACCAAGCTGTTCACAGGCTCAGTGGCCACAAGACACACCTCAGGGTGTCCTGTCCAGGTGAAGCTTTGATGCATTAGGCAGGAGGTTCTAAGTAGCTCTGCTGGGAGAATGCACTAATTCACTGACAGGCTGATCTAGGCATGCAAATAGGAGTTCCTGGGTGACCTGGTGACACCAGTTTTCAGTTTCCCTACCAGACTCTGCTTTTTCCAGTGCAACATATTCAACCATGGCTGCGCTAATGTGGTAGGTCACGTAGCAACGTGGAACAGTCCTGCATGGTAGCCACACCTGAATAACCCATAATTTGCACAGGTTTTCATTGAAACAAGGCGGACACTCCTAACTTAGTCAAGAATTTTATTTCTTGCTTATGAAATCTTTACATACCAAAGAAAATTAAACAGATCATTTAATCACATCCTAGCTATGTCAGCTCAGTAAACACTGCCATGGCAAAAATAACTGGAGGTAAAAGTAATCATACTATCAGAAGACCTGCTTGCAGGTCAACTGATGATCACACCAAACTCCTAGCAAAGAGGTTACCTTAATATTGTAATTGGATGTGGCTGATAATGGGAGGAGTTAGAAGCTGATCTGCCAGCAGATCTTATGATAGTGTGACTTCTGTTTCAGCAGCATTAAGGCAGCACAACTGGTTATTGCTGGTAAAAACTGAGGCCATCTCATCTGATGTCTATCAGTCTACCAGCACACTCAGTCTTGGTTCCTCAGGCTTCTTAACCCTCCTCCCTTCTCTATTCAAAGAACGCAGTTGTGAACTGAAGAATGATGTGCCCATCTTTGCTGTTACTTCAACAAAACTTATGTTCACCGGAGTGCTTTGTGAAAGCAGAGCATTGTGTTCAGGAAAAACACCAGCTTCAAGCACAGGCAAGAGCAACTGGAAAGAAGGATAAAAGCACGATAACAGGGGGAGAACATTCCTTCCCTCTTCTGGAGAACAAGTCAAGACATCAACACTTAAAAAGGATCATACAGACTTACTTGTCAGCTGTACTATCCTCACAAAATGCACCTCTCTCCACTATTTCTTCACCATTAATAATTGGGACTGTGTGCTCTTTGGGACAAGAGCACCTCTGTTAGCTGGGCACTACTACAACATGTCTACTAAAATAAATAGTATCCTAGGACGTATTTCTCATCTGTTTGTTGAAAACTCTGGATACCTTTCACCCTTTTCTGGTGAAAGGGTGGAGCTGGCATGAACGAACCACCAAAACAACTACCACATAGCAGCTTCTGAAGTCAACACACACCCTGTGCAAGCTGACCTCTGCAGCATTGCTGCAGGCATCTTCAGCAAAGTTCTTTATATTCTCTTAGACTAAAAGCGTGCCTTATTGTCACAAGTCCTTTGAGTTTCCAGAGAAAGTACCTCAGACCACAGAATCTATTCACCCTGTTCGACTAGGAGCAGGCTCAAGACAGGATACAGATAGGGAATCTGTACTTGGGGCTGACAAATTTCTCAAGTTTTCCTACTGTAAGAATTTTAAATGTTTATTTTTCTTCACAGAAGACGAAGAAGCATTTTTATTCACATTTAACAGATACAGGTTTCACTTGCCTACAGCATAAGGAATATTAATAGTGCAGAAGAGGAAGGACTTCAATGTTTTTAGTTGCATTTTCTCTAGATCTGAAAAAAAAGTTTATAAATTTTCTAAAAATACCTTTAGGACACCCAGCTTTTAGGTAATGATCATACTATTGCCACACGCCATAACTTCTTTAGGGACTATCTGCTCAGTACAGAATTGCACAAGTCTGAAGTCTGTTGCTCAGAGAGCTCTACCAAGCTCAGCAGCAAACTATAAAATCACAAAGCAATCCATTTTATTGAAGCAGAGTTCATTTAAACATTCTGCAGCTATGTATTTTACTGAGGTTCAGTGAAGAAAACCATTGCTAAGAGATTAAGCTCTGGGGAATATTGAACAGATTCCTATATGTAATGTAACTCAATTTTTTAAAAAATACATTTTTGATTTGATTCAACCAGAAAGCACAGGATTTTAGAAAATACACTTACTGCCATTTTATTTCCTTTTTGTAAGAAAACTATAGTAGCAACCTATATAGATTAAGCAGGACTAAATCATACCATCTGATGTTAAATATGAAGTCTGTACATTCTTACTTTCATACTAGCTTTTAGCCTTATGGTCTAAACTAACAAACTGTTATGAGTGGTTATACTTCATTCAGTGTACTAGATACATGTATAGAAGTCATTTAGCTCTGATGCTGACTGTAAAGGCTTTACAGTTTCTGAGCTGAATTAAAGATAATTGTCTCCTGTACTCCTTAGCTATCTGATGAATCCTTAAAAAATTTAAATAAAGGCATCTGTGTATCTTAAATGTTCCAGTCTTGTAACAGAAAAAAAAGCACAATTTATCATGATTTAATTTTAAAATTCTGGCATCTAAAGTCTGAATAAATCCTATTTTAAGTGCAAATAATTTACGGATCTTTCTCCAAATTACTTGCTTTTGATTACAGTGCAGTTCAATGGCATGAGCCCACCATTACAATCAGTGACCACCTGGGAAAGATCAAAATTAGACCATCTAACTTTCATCATAAATCACCAGTAATGAAATTTTTAAAATAATAACTGCATGCACTTCAGACATATGTGAAAGGAGATTTATACAATGAGATTTCAACAAGAGTGTTTTTTCTGAACATCTGTCATCTTGCTATTACATAAAACCTGAACATGCTTTCTAGTATAAGAGTGGAAGTAAGTATTCCACCTGTTTCAATAGGAGAAAGTCTCCTTTTGCATCTCTAGAGATTTTTTCATGCAGATTTTTGTAATTTTCTTAGAAGAAAGGCAAAAGCAACCCACACAACGTAGCCATTGTTTATTACCCTTCTGCAGTGGAAAATACGTAATGTCCATTTAAGCTCACTCTGGAAATACCCTTTGCCCACCACACATGAGCCAGAAGCAGGAAACCTTGTGGCAGTTTGTAGTATTTCCTCTAGCCAGAGCTCTTTGTAACAGGAACTTTGCTTCTAAATGCCTAGGACTCTACCAAGGAGTCGTTTGCATCTTTATTTGTAATACTGTTACAAGTGGTTTGTATCAAGTACAGACTGAAAACTGCTGTGAAGCTAGCAGTGAGTTAACATGAAAGAGGATGATTAAAAAACATCTCTAGTCTCTGCTCGTGATTGTGGAACAGGATTTTTGAAAGCTTATCCACACATCATTGTCAGTAAGTATCTAGAATTTCACAGTGAGGCAAAGGAATCTCTGCACAGCACAAGAACATGTAGGGAGGTATCTGCAACGATTCTGACTCCAGAATTGAACACAGTAAACTGACCAGCCTCAAAAATCGCCACATTAAAATCACTCTCATCTACTTACCACCACAGCATGTGAATGAGCCAGTTCACCTGCAGCGTGCTTGGGACTATGCACTATATTTGCTTACTCAAAAAGAAACAAGCATGCCCTCAGATTCCCAAGTAGCCTTAGGAAATGGAACAAAATAAGTCTTCAAGTCAATCCGTAAGTTCACCAGGAAAAATTACTTCACTACCACAATACCGTTCAAAGCAATCCAAACTAGTATTTTTTCACATCTAGTCATGTGCTAAAATACAAATTTGACCGAATCACGTGTAGCTTATTTTATATTTAAAAATCAAACTAGCATAAATGCTATTTCCTACTCCCAGAGAGGATGTAGTTGTAACAGAGAAGATGACAAGTAGTATGTGATAGAAATGAAATGAACAAAAGAAAATAATTTCCCTGGCTTTTTACACCAAATCTCTTCATAGGATAAATTCAAACTGACAGAAGATAGATTAAAGAGTATTTTTCCCCTGAGAAGATATGCTTCCTCATAACCGTAATGTCAAAATCCCTGACATCTGAGCCTACTTTATCTAACACAACTAAAACCGAGGAAAAAAAGGATATCCCGCCTGCAAGCCTAAGGCAAAAAGTTTGAAATAACTGCACTGAAATGTTTAACTCTGAACAGAATCTTCTCTTAGCAAGAACAGTGTCTGATGGTAGAGTACCAGGAGAAAAAACATCTAAATTAACAATCATCCTTACATAAAGTATCTGGACATATTATGTAAGCAGAAGCAAAGGGCATGGAAGAGAACTGTCAAACTCCACAGCCCAGTACCTACCAAAACACAGTTGAACACAAAAAGAGTAAAGTGTATAAAACTCATGCAGATTAAAAAAAAGTGATAAATACAACTTTTATTTTCAAATGTAACAAATTATGCAAAGTCAGGACAAATTGTATTGAAAACTGCATTTATAAAAAACCTTAAGATATTAAAATAAACTATATTTAAATAGAAAATTTTAAAATCAAACCATGAGATTTGTCTTGGTTTGAAAGACAGGTGTCTGTTAAGGAAGGCAGGAGCCTCCCTTGGAATGGAAAATGCAACCCCCTTCCCTCCGAATGATTATAATTTTTGAAATTAAGGGGCTCTCAGGCACAGATATAGGGAATAGGAATAACAGTTCTTTACTAATATATATAT
>VZTE01002232.1:58206-126525 GCA_013397775.1 Eulacestoma nigropectus
AGATTGCAAAACTTACTCGTCAAATACTTGGAATCAGAATTTTTAAGAGCATTCAAACTTGCCCTTTGACTCCTCAGCTCTTCCTACCTGACACATACTTTCTAATATTTTCGTAAGTGCATGCAGCTAACTTAAAAATGTGATCACACATTTTTTAAATTGTGGACTGCAACAGATAGGGCTGATATAAAATTCAGATTCAGTTGTGATTTGCCAATTAGAAAACATATGCTAGGCAAATCTCCACACAAAGCTGCTAATTTATAAACCCAAACAGCAGTTTCGGTTCAGGTAGCTGATACTTGATTTCTAAAAATGCTAAGAAGACCTCAGTTTTAATTTATTTATTTTATTTTTCATATATCAGACAGTAAGTGGAGGATTATCAGGACCAGCACTGAGTTCGGAACCTCTCCATACTAAATTCTTTCCAGATTGCCCCAAAGCCAAATCTGCAGTACACTGGAACTCTAGATGGTATATTGTCGAACAAGAGTCCTGAAGGACAACACTTTCACCTTCAGATCTACAGTCAAAGGCACAGAATAAAAATTAAGATATATGCAAATATCTGGTTTGCAATATCTAAAACAGAAAGAGCACAAAGTTGACATACCTAATCTATCTATTTTTGCTGCCTCATACCACGGTTGAACGTATGAGTCTAAAATTAGGCATACATCTCAATTTAAAAGCTGCATCCCTCGGGCTTAGCAAGTATCATTTAATTTCTGTTCTAATAACACAAAGCACTTTGCTGTATACTACAAAAGACATATATGCCTGGAGACAGCTGTACACTGAAATCTCTAATGAAATGAAGCAGGGTAAACCTCCTTAATGGAGCCAGAAAAATTTCATCACAGCAGAAAAATTTCACTGGGCTTCTTTCAAAAGTTTACCACAATAACATGACACACTTCACTACCTTCTCCTAGTTTCTTTTCAGTCTATGCACTGCACCAGTCCCCAGATTTCTATCACTCCCCCAAGACCTTGACTTCATTATTTCTACCATCATAATTAAATGACAAGCTATGATTATTTTAACCTCTCAATACGCCTCACAACAGCTAATATTGTTTCACAAAGCAGCAATGTAAGTACGTGCTAACTGGGGCTACTGATGCAGCTACATGAACTAGGAAGCTCAAGCCCTTGGAGGCTGCTCAGCTCCCACCTGAGCTTAGAGGTTTGCCTTGATGGCAGCTCTGCACCTTCCTGCTCAGCTCCCACACCATCCCAGTATCCTCCCACTCCTGAGCTGCCATACAGGGAGGAGAGCTCAGGAAACTCAAGCACAGGTTCACACACCCAGGCTCATACCAAAATGCAACTGCCAGCACTTTCTTTCCGAAAAACAACTGAAGTGGGGTGAAAAGTTATGTTTCCTTTGGACTTTCTGGTTATAGCCTTTGCCTGGGAAATGGGTCCTCATCTCAAGAGGAGCCAAACCCTGTCACTCACATCTACAGACAGGAAGCAGTTAGAAGCCAAACCTTCACCCTGTCATGATGAAGCCTGGTTATGATGTCTCCCTCAGTGAGGAGAGGGAAGAACCAGGTTCCTAAGAGATGACAAACCACCTCACCAACAGCAACCAGAAGCAACTCCTTTTATGCTGCAACTTGGCTGTCAGACTTGCACTGCCTCTTGGCCTCCCACCTCCCTCCACCTTGGGCCCTCAAGAATTACCTGTTGGACAGCTGAATAGCTTCAAAAGGAAAAGCAGGAAGTAAGTAAGGATAATCTTGTCTGGGAAGCTTGCTGTCCTGGGAATAGAGATGAGCACAGACACTCACTGCAAACTGGCCAACAGCTCCAAGACTAAGCATCCATCCCAATCTCAGACACCAAGCTCTCCTCACACTAGAAAGCGAAGAGATGAAAAAAATCCCAGGATCTACTCCACTGGAAAGCATCATCAAGAGTTCAGCAGCACATTAGCTCCACAAAGTTTTAGTTCGCTCTAAAACCTAAGTGGTTTTCAACCCTGTTGAGACACAGCAAGTCCAAGATTCAATATCAATCCAGGAAGCACACCACACTGTTTAACAGGCACCTCTTGTATTTTATAAAATAATTGTTCAGCTCTGCTAAACAACATCGAGGTATTATCTAATTCTTACAGTCTTTCCAGAGTCCTGTAAAAACAATGAAAACCAGAATTTCATGTCTTTAGTAAAAACACCACTTCCAAAAAATTCTATTCATCAGGAAGTGGGGGTAGGGAAGACAGCTGACACAAGTACTGAACAAAATCCATGTGCAATAATTCAATTACAGATTTCATTCAATTGTCAAAACCTTTCAGATTAAAATGATCCTTTAGGAAGCAGTCTGAGTGATGATTTCTTCATTATTTCTTCACCAGCACTCAGTACAAAATATCAAATACAATTACAACAAAAAAAGTTGAAGAACATTTAGTCCTCATCTGATCTGAAACATGTGCACAAACACAATAGGCATTGATTTCATCACCCTGACAGCAACTGGGATAAGATACTCAGGGTCAGAGAGAGATGAGAGCATTCATCATATTGAATTACTAGTCCTTTCAGCCCTTCAAACATCCTAATCACACGCACATTTGCAGCCATTCCGGTTTTCAAATTCTGTGGTAAAATTCAACTGTTCATTGTCTGTTCGAAATATAAGAGACCAGACTTCCCTAACACAGTAAAGACCAAAGCAGTAACACAACCACAGTTCATCAGCTACTTGATGACTCAGAAACCTGGGCCAAACCAACTTTTAGCACCAGCAGATGCAAGTCCTCCGAAGTGCATGAATTGCACCTGTTTTTACCAGTGACTGCTTTGGCTCATCACTGCTAAAATTAACATCCTTTGCTCTCTGAGACTCTCTTTACACAGAATTCTTCTCACTTTATAGTGTTCAAGCACCTTGTATATATTCTTCCCAGAAACAGTACTGTAGGGCACCTGCATCTTATGGCAGGACAGGTGCAAAGCAACACAGGGCCAAAGCAGAGATGTTCTCTCTATGCCACTTTCCAACACACCACATTTACACATTTTCATTACTCTGAGTTCATAGTCTTAGAGACTATTGCGCAGCACTGTCACAATGCCACAGATGAATTAATTTCATATATTTATAGCTCCTTAATAGAATTCATGGACACCCGCTAAGCTGTAATTGCACTGACAAACTTACGCAGCATTATAGGATTTCACTCTATAGTCATACTGGCTTTGTCCGCTTTACCTCACAGCACTGGAATGTTGTCGTTGCTTTTTGTACTCTCAATACTGGTTCTTCAGTCTTCTATAGCCAACTCTTGCATGACAGTCAGCAAAAAGGACTATTTTTGGCAATTCAATAATGAATTCTAATATTATTGGAAAACCTAAACTGATGCCAAGTTAGCTTGAGTCCTCTCAGGCTTTGTAAAACAAATTGTTTCAGTGGAAAAAAACTGAGTCGGACCCAAAATTTAAAAAGAGAAGGAGTATTTACAAGTAAATAATACTTTTTTACTTACCAAGTAAAAAACTTTTACAGTTACTTCATGAGACACTCTCTAGGATATAAGATACCCAGAGCTCACAGCAATTATAGCTCTGCATTTATTTTAGATCTCAAGACAAATACTTAAGAGAAATGGAAAGATTAGTATTTCAAGATTTTCTATCATGGAGATCAGGTTATCACCTTACATAGTTACATTTCAAAACAGAAGAGTTTAGTACAAAGATACAAAACCTTCCTAGCATGAACTAGTTTTTGTTTTAAAAGAACCGGCTAAAAACATCCAAGTCAAGAAGAACAAAAAAAAGAAGAAAAATACATTTGTGCATACAGTCATGAGGGGGAGACAGGTTTAGATACTTAAGGGATTAACAACAGATGATAGACAGAAACATCACTTCTTGACAGATAAATAAATAAAAATAAATATCATAATACACTAGTATTTCAGTCAAAAAAATAGTCATCCATGTTTATGATCCTAACCAAATTTACCCTATTAATGCCCCACTCACATTACTGGGAATTTTGGCAAATCATTTTAAGATCAGACACCTCAAATATCCACAACTGAGTCAGAGTGTTCTTGTATTGAAAAACCACAAATACCTTAAGTGTAAAACCAAAGAATGCTAAACAGTACATAATGTTAAAGACATCTTAAATACAGTAAGACAGTAACAGTGCTAACAAAAGGTCACTTAAGCATCTGTAGAATCCTAACGACTTGAGTGAGATTGTGCAACAAGTTCCAGTATTCTGATGGGTAAGGTTGTTGTCTCCTATTTATCCAGTTACAAAACACACTTCAATCGATTGAATAAATTAATAGATCTGAAAGAGGTGCAGAATTCCTCCCTCCCGTGGCTATTATGGTGCCTTAATGCTGGTAGAGCCCTACAGCTGCCTTTATGAAGCTACTATTTTTGCTAGTTTATTGGAATTAAGTTTAATGATGCTACACTTCTGCATCTAATTACATGCTTTAAGACAGCCCATCTACAGTAGCTCTCAGGTTCCCATCCCAGTCTCACACACTCAGGCACATGGTTAACTTTCCACTGGGAGTTTCAAGTTCAAACACGTTCAGCATTCACAAGAGCAGGTCTAAAAGGACACCCTGTTTCTCTCCCTTAAACAAATGGGGACTATCTTCCAGGTAAATGGTACACGGATTGTAAGGGTTACAACTCTTATCTCTGTACACATGTATTGTATTTTCCAAGTTTTCATTTACCTTTCAGTGGCGGTTACTATTTCATTTATCCTATGACATATGCCTCCTCTCCCACCATTTCTTATCGTTATTTGTTGCTTACTGTGACAAAGCATCTCTATTTTAATATTGTCCTAATCAATCTCCTGTTAGTGGCCTGTAATTGATCACCACCATTTTTGTGTTTGTATGAAGTTCATCAATGCAATGAAACAGAGGTCAACAGATAATGGCTGCCTTTTTGTTTCTTTTGGTTAGCATCTTCCTTTCTTTAATGTCACAGGCATTTTTTGGATAAAAGTTCTTTTAAAAAATTCTAAGTGTTTGCTACTGTCTGCACACTGATTGTAAGCAACTTGAGTAGTTTTTCCATTACAATTTATATATTGATTTTTGGCTGTCACTCTTAGAATAGGTTAAGTTAAACTACTATACCACTACTTCCAGCAGTTAATGACCAAGGTGTGTTACTACACATCAAGGTACCTGCACTAGAGACACTATATAAAACAGAAGGCAGATAAAACTATAAGTACTATACCTGGGAACTACTGCTCCCTCTTCCTTTTTTTTTTTTTTTTTTTAAATATTTAAAGCACAACACAAGTTAGCATATTTGGACAAGAGGTAAGGGTGAAGTTACATAAGCTACAAGCTGAATCAAAAACTACCACTAAAAGATCTTGCTTCAGTTTAGTATCTGTTCTATTTACTCTGATGTCAAACTGTGCAACTCTTGTACCTTTAGCTGGCTTTGTGATTTCCCAAGAGTCACTATGAAGCAAGGCCTACAATTGCACTCAAGAGAGGAAATCATGGGAGATCTAGCCTGATTCTGAAATAAATGCTTCATTAGAGAGGGGAAAAAGGCCTTAGCTGTAAATATGAGAAGACCTTATTTGTATGAGCTCTGTCACCTGTCAACATGTATTGGTATTCTTTGCTCTCAAGCACCTAAAGCTGACACTAGCTTCCCACAGACTTCTGTATATGCAAAAAATTTTGAAGGTCATGTCTAGGCACAGAAAGCACCTGTCATTTATTATTTTTTACATGCAGAATTAAAAGTCTCCTTGCCTATTTTGCAAGTTACAGACAAATATGTAACTGCTCAAACACTGAGAACTTTGTGAGGTATTACCACCTGAATGCAAATACCCCTCTGATCATACCAGAGAGGCCTCCAATTCCAACTTATTAACCTGAAACCGAAATCCTGAATAATCACAATCCATGGCTGATGCAAAATTTAAGGGCCAAAGAGTGACATGAGGCAGACTGCTGAAAACTAAAAGTCTGTAATAATTTAGAGATTAAGTAATCTATTTATTAACAACTTGTACGTGTATTATGTACAATTATAGCTGTTGACAGCTTTCTCATCTGCTGCCAGTTTAATACTACAGATGTGCAGCACAGGCCACGGGGGTTCAAAGTGTGCAAAGGCGGCTGCCATTCAAGTGCTAACAGAGCACGACCGGTGTCGCATCTCTTCCGCTTCCCCGACCTGCAAAACGAACACAACACCAATACTCCGTGAAAAGCATCACCAGAGGAGCAGCGGCGGCTGCGGAACGAGGCGGATCCTCTGCGGTCCCGGGCACAGGCCACGGCCGCACCTGCCCGCGGGCCCCACGGCGGGCGGCCCGAGGGGGCCGGGGCAGCGAGCCCAGAGCCGGCACCACCGCCGGCCGCTCCCCGGGCCGCCGGAGCCCCCCTGCCCTGCCCGGCCAGCTCACCTGCACGCCCGTGTAATTCTCGAAGAAGAAGAGCACCATGCTCTGGTAGATGGTGTACAGCCGGTCATCCACCTCGCGGTAGAAGCGGGCGGGCAGCACGGCGGAGAGCAGGCGCCAGGCGCCCCAGGCCAGCACGTAGGTGGGCGCCGTGCCCATCATGACGGCGGCGGGCAGCACGTAGCGCATGGAGTAAGTGTGCAGCACCAGCGACAGCAGCATTTTCCCGCTACCCCCGGCCTCACCGGGACACCCACATGGGCGGCGCGCTCACACACAGCCCCGCAGCCCCGCCGCCCGCATCGCCCGCCGCGCCGGGCACACCCCCCAGGCGGCCGCGAAGCAACAGCGGCGGCGGCGACCGTGGCCGGGAGGAACGGGGAGAAAGAGCGGCAGGAGCGGACACCGGCTTACGGCTCCTCCAGCGCCACCGCCACCACCATCTTTCCCGGCGGAGGCGGAGCCGCGCCGCAGGAAGGCGGCCCCGCGGCCGCGGCGCTTCCGGGCAGGCGCGAGGGGCCGCGCTGGCGCCTGGCCTGGCCTCGACGGGCTCCGCGAGCGGCCCGGGCTCTGGCACCGTCCCCGTTCCCGTCCCCGTCCCTCCCCAGTCAGAAGCGGCTGCAGCAGGGGCCGGGCTGCTCGGCTCCATGCAAAACGAGGCACACGCGTTTATAACTGATGAGCTTAGTTTGTATTAATTGCAACCTAGCATAGGTTAGAAGACAATTTACTCCTTTTTCCTGGCCGTCCCCCGCCCCCTCCCCCGCCGCGCCTATGAGTCCAAAGTGGAGCACTAAAAAAATCGCAGTTCTCCCTTTGCCAGCTCCAGGCACAGCGATGCTCAGGGTTTAGGAGGCATTTCACGTGCCCAGCTTGCGCTTCGACGCGTTCTCGCACAAGCGGGCAGCTGCCTGCCTCAAGTCCTCTCTTCTCCGACCCCCAGTCTCTGTCCCCCAATAGCCTGGTGGCAGCAGAAGCCAGAGGCACCATCTGCTTTTGAAGAAAATGCAAGAGGTCTTGCAGAAAACAGTCTAATAACTTTCCCAGAAGAAATTTCTTAACTAAGCTCTAGGCTGCAGTGAATGAAGTATTTATTCCTTGTCTTTAGAAAACAAATTCTATCCTGAAGCTTGGGGAGATCTCACTGTTTTGAAAGAAGTGGATGCGCAATACCTTCTGCTAAGATCTGTGTCCTTTGCCAGGTTTTAACTGGGACAAGCTTTGTCCTTTGCTGTTGTTGACTTCCGGCTAGCTGGTTTTTAGTGTGTGTTGAGAATGGCACCCTTCAGTTCATTAGTCTTAGGTATAAAAAGACATGTCTTTACCAGTTTTAGAATGTTTCCTTTTTACTCCATTGAATGTTTTTCCCCCATATTACAAAGAGTGCCTGTATTTTCTTTGCTGTATTTTACTTTACAGGTTTTCCTTTTTTGTTACACTCTTTGAATTTTATTTTTTCCTTCCAGTTTATGCTTTTTCAGCATTCTTAATATTTTACCATGCCATACCACACACGCATGCCCATCTTCACACACTTTGTTTCTGCTTCTCATAATTGGATAGTTTCTACAGATTCTTTTAATATATTTCCTCTCTTTGTGATGTATATATGTTATCAAATGTATAGATACCATTTTAGTTATGTAAGAAGTAGAGAGTCCATGTGCTTTGGCTTAGGGCTTAATTTACTAGTGTAATTATATCAGTACAATATCGTAATATGGGGGTTGTAAAGTCTGCAACTGAATGAAACTCAAACTTTTCCATTCAAGAAACAAATGTACCACAGTGATGAGATCTGGAATGCTGCCACCAAGTCCTTGCTTTTCTTGATTCATAGATGCTTTTTATCTTAGATCCCTCTGAACTGTGCCACAGGAATTTGCATACTGGTCTTTCACATTGTAGATGACAGAGGCAAAATAAGAAAAATGTTCTGATATTTGCTATAATTTGTCATTCCTAGTCTTATGAAAGCATAGGCTCCAATTACACCTCCTTTAACCAAACTGCTTCCTGGGCATTTTACTTTCAGATGGAAGAAGAAAAATTACCCAATTTACGGTGATTAGTACTCCATTTCAGATATTAAGACTTCAAACCTGTTAAAATTTTATTTTCTTCTTGACATTTAAAAGAATAAACAAGCCTGAAATTTTGGGGGAAAAGCATTGATGAGCCATGTGTAAGGTGCTCAGTCTGTTTTGTGTGAACATAATTATTTGGTATGAACCTGATTATTCTAGTGTTAGGTTATTCTGCTGCTGGTTGCCACAGCTAAAGTGGCCAAGCTCACCAAGCTCTGGAAAAAATATCAGATGTTAATCTGATAGTGAAAAATACTGGTAACTGGCTCTAGAAGGAACCACAAACTGTGTCGCTAAGCACCAACTCTGAACGTTAAGGGAGTTTTCCATTCTGCTACTCACAAAACCATGTTTCACAATTCTGTCACCCATTCACTGCAACTGTCAATAGACAAAGCAAAGCCAGATAACATTAGATACAAATCAAACTCCCTTGAGCTTTAAAATTTAAACCTTTACAGATGGTCTTAGCTTCAACAATATCCTGGAAGATGATTTATTGGTATCAGTTCTGTTGTTAAATGTTGAGAAACAAGCCACAGATATTAAGGCCAAAGATCTAGATCCAATTAAGGATTTAAGCACCTGAATTCCTGAAGTCAAGGACTTTGATTGGGAGCTTAGGCTTGCTATGCAGTGCATGTCATGCAGAGAGCTAAGCAATGCGTGATAGGATCCATGGCCATCATTAGTCTGCGCAGGAAGTTGATTACAGCGAGCAGACTCAATATATATTTGTGTAGGGTCAGGTAAACTGAAACACTGGGGACAGCGTTGTGGCCTAAGCATGTTCTTACAGGTTCTCATTCCGTATTTCAGAAGCACGTGTCCACTTGAGATCCACAACCCACGTATCTCTCTCAAAGTTTGGTAACACGCTTTTTAAAACGTTGCTAGAGAAGATACCAACAGACTTCAGAGGACTGGATTAGACATGGATTCAGTTTGTTAAGGGTATCAAACTCATACCTCCCATCACTGAGGTAGGTGACCTGCAGGGTAAGAGTAATGAACATCTCTTGTGTTGAAGGTGCATTTTTGTAGCAATTGTTTAATGTAATGTAAAAAAATAATTAGCTTAGATTACAGTTAGACTAGTTTAGACAAGTAGACTTGTTTAGATTACAGGTCCTCCACGTGTGCCTTTTTTCTAACAATGGCCGTGACCTTCTGCATCTCTCTGCATTTGCTCAAGGAAATGAAGGCTTCCTTGAATCCTGCAATCCTCTCCAATCTCAGGTGAGAAATGTGGTAGTTCCTGTCCATCCCTGACTCTGTCCTTGCAGGGCTCCTTCTTGTTCCTCTGTCCCGTGGGACTCCTTGTCTGCCCTCATGCAGAACATAAGGCTGTACAACATCTGACTGGTCCACCTCAGTAACATCTCTACATGCCTGTGCTCTGCTCATTCCATTTCTTACTTTCAGGTCTTGCCCAGAAAGGATGTCTCTTACCACCAGACAAGGAGGAATCACAATGGGCCAGCTTGTGTTCTGAGCTAGTACTTGAGGATTTTTCCTGGGTGGCAGTGGCCAGGGTTGTGTTTGTGGTGTGATTTACACAGTCTTCTGTATCATGCCCTTGCAGTGATAGGGAAACTCAAGTTCAGCTGTACACTAATTGAGGCAGGTTTCAGTTCTTCTCTGCCTCCCAGGAAATTCCTTCTTAAGGATTTGGTTATACTTTTTTGCCCCTACAAGTCAGTAAGAATGGCAGATACAGAAGAAGTAAGGACGGGGCAAACTTCTGTCAAGCTCTCCCAGCCTTCTCCAAACCCCACTTTGTGGTTCAGGGTCTGGAGCCAGGTCTAATTCACCAACAGATTTATCCTATGTGTGTCTACCCATTCTTCCCTTTACCGATATGGGTTTTTAGCCCCCCAGCAGTCTGTGGCAAGCAGTAGAATCTCCTTTTGTTTTGAACCTGCCTCATTGTAATTTCATTTTATGTACCTTAGAGCTTGCATTGAAAGATACAGAAACCCCCTTTCCACTCTCTTATTTGTGCCACTCATGATTTTTAAAGACCTCCATAACATCCTCTTTAGACGATCTGTTTTCATACTGAGTTTTACTCAGTTTTGCCCCATATGAAAGCTGTTCTTGCAAGCTTCTGTCTTGAAAGTATAGGCAGGATTACTCATGGCATTTGCTAACTTTTAGAGTTTCATTTTGCAAGTCATTCTTCTTTACAAAAATAAATCCCAAATCTTCATGTGAGATACTATGTTCACTTGTAAGATTTATCCATAAAAATAACTTGTGGAATCTCTGATACAGCTGTAGTATAATGTGCCATCATTTAATAAACCAAACTAGTAAATGAGAAGAAGCACATTTTTTCCAGTGGTTCTTAAACATATCTGCTGACACTAGAGATATGGTGATTTTCAAGACTCTGCAGATAGTGGAGGAAACAGAGTTGTAAGGAACACAGACTCTTTTGCATCAAGCTGGATCACTATCATCTTTCATTTGCCTCCAAGTTTTCTCTTTCCTTTGTTTCCAGTCTTCACCCATCAAACTCTCAATCTCCCTTCCAAAATACATCCTTTGGTTCTCAGCTCTGTCTCTACATATTTTTTTTCCAATCTCCTTCCCAGGCAAACCTAGCTAATTCTACTCCCATGACTGTGTATCCCATTCACTTTTCTCACAGAATGTCCATCTCTTTTTTTTCCTAGTGAATCCTGGTTTGCTCTTAATTTCCCCTGAGAGCTCTTAATCCTGTTATCCACTCTTCTTTATGTCAAATTCTCTTTGCCAGAGCAATTCTAATTTTTGCTTCCTGCCTACTTGGTCACAGTCCAGTCTTTCCTCAACAATTCTCAGCCACAGCTTCACCCTAGACCAGCAGTTCTGGCTTGGCCTTTTCCCCTTCATTTGGTCAAGCTCTCAGTCCCTTTGTACGTAACTTGGGTGGTCTCTGCCTCTGTGGCACTTGGGTGCAGGCAGGGACAGCACTGAGAGAATGGCAGAAATAAGGTACTGTGGCCCTCCAGCTGGTCCTTGAATGGCCTGAAGGGGTCAAAGCATGCTGTCTCTCAGGAAGGACAGCATCCATACAGCCTGTTCCCTGAGCCAGGATTTGTGCATTTTAGCTGGTAAACTTGGGTTCTGTGTTATGCAGTTACAAACAGATTTATCAGAGATTTCTGACTTTGCCAAATTTGAGCCAATTTTCACGGTAGGAGCAGAAGTTGTGTCCATAGCTCAAATGCTACTTATGACCTTATCAAACAAATCCCTGCTCTAAGGCCAAAAGTAGTAAAAATTAAAAAGGTTATGAGCAGCATAGCAGAACAGCAGATTTTCCATAGCTGTATTCCCTAAAAGAACGCAGTTTAGGAAATTTCAGCCCTACATTTTAAAATAAGCAAAGACAAGACAACAAAGAAAAGCTCTTTGAAATTTGAAATGAAAATCTACTAATAAAAACTGACTTTGATACCAGGTGATGCTACAGTTCTTCCCTACAATTAGGGCTATGTTCACCGTGGAAACACAGCTGAAGGATGAGTTAATATTTACATAGAGAAGCCTGAAAAACCTGGGATCATGAAAGACCTGGGAAGAGAATGAATGTGATGTGCCTAGATACAGATAGAGCTGCTTGTGTTTAGCAGAACTAGGAAAACCAGTTGAACTGTATATATGAGTGTTTAGGGAAGAATTAGTTACCTCCTTCTATCTAAAGTTTTTATTCTATAGTACTCACAACCACCTACGATGGTTTTAGTCATAGTAAACCAACATTTTTGCATGGACAGTATGGCTTCAGTATAAGAAGACTGTGGCACGGGAGTGTTTTGCTGTAGGAATTTACACCATTGCTGCAAGGTTGCCTGAGTCTGACTGTATCTTATCTGTGCACCTTGTCCATGAAAGAAACAGGTAGGCTTGCTCCTAAAGTTCTGCAGCTTTAGGAACACTGGGCTCAAGATACAGGCTTCCCATCTGCTGTTGTACAAGTTATTTTGGTTTCCCATTTATAAAATCAAAGTAATACTTTTCTCACAAGGTCATTGTAATGGCAAATTAAGTTTAAAGTAAAGAGACTCTGGTGATCAAGCGATGACATGAAATCTAAGTTTGCCTCCGGACTGCAGACCTGACATTATATCTCTGTGCTTCAGTCCCCTTGATGTAAAATAAGGATTATATTTCCTCCCAACACCCTTTATTTGTTTAGATTGTCGGTAGAGCTGGTTGGAAAAATTCTGACATGTTTTTAATTGAGCATCTGCTGACTCATCAAAATCTAGTGTTTCAATGAGAACCCTACTCAGCTTCCTGACAGCTTGCTGACCTGGATCCTTGGCAGAGATCTGGGAAGTGCTGGGAGCTGTGGCTCTCAGGGCTCCCAGGCTCATTCTTCCTTGATAGCTGGAGCTTTCAGTGTCCACAGCTGTGGGACAGCCTGCCACGCAGGGACTCCCATTGCTCACGGCTCTGGGGCAGTCCACCTCCAGTTCCCTGGAGCTCCACTTTCACACCTTTTTTTTCTAAATAGGGTATTGTTCCCAACAGAAGGACATTATATTATGAAGTAACAGAATTTTTTGCAAAACAAAGTTATCCTTCTGTATTGAACTTTTCAGAGCAGGACCGTGTTGCTTTAATGCTGGTAAATTGCATAACACAAAGAGAAGTACAGCCCTCTGCTTAAAAAGCAATAAACTATGTAGAAAGAAGAGTGGCACAGTAGTTAGTTAGTCCTTTTGCTGCCTCCCACAATAATTCTGTTACAGTTTCCAGTCTCAGAACACCGGAGACAGTGCTCAAGGCTGCCTTTTGCCTACAGATGAGACACCTGTGTAAGAACACAGCTGGAAGTAGTTGGCTGATCTTCACTCTACTTACTCCTTCTTCCTGTAAAGGGAAGGTGATGTCCTTACCTGACATTGTAACACCAAGGAAAAAGGATAATAATATTTGAATAATATATCCAGCATCAGCAAAACTCCAAAGGAATAATCTGAGACATAAAGCAGTCAGTGACTTCATAGAAGCTACACACATGCAAAGTTGCAATTCTATGTTTGTTCACCTGTAATTTGTGAATGAATAGATGTAACAGGATAGAGGGTTACCCACTCCTTGGCTATAGGCCATTTTTTATCCCTGTATCCTGCAAAGAACTACTCAGGGAAATAAAAATAAAATATGCTACTATATTAATGAAACAACCATCTCAATGCCCAAAGACACTGGTGGTGAAATTGCAGGCCTAAAATGCCTGTTGGTGACTTTGGCAATGACTTTCTGTCTTGAGACAAAAGCATAGAAATTCAAAATGACACATTTCAAGAGATTATCAACTTCAAGCCCCTTCCATTAAGAAAAGCTAAGAATAGTTATTATATGTTTTACAAATGCTTTTGTTTAGAGAGATAAGAACCAAGCAGCCAAAAAGGGAGAATCAAAATGATAAACCAGGTGTGAACACCCAAGACCACTGGATCAAAGCAATAAAGCCAGCACCACTAGTATTCTAGACTTTTTGAAAGGAATAGTGTGTAAAAAAAAAAGAGAAAAGAAAGAGCAATATTGTTGTCTCAAAGGTGGCTGCAGTATCCTAAGGAAGGACAATCTCCCATATACCCTGTGGACTGTAAAAGTGAGGACATAATATGCTGTAGATTTACTCTTTGTGAGCGACATCTAACTTCTCCTCGCAGACATAATCATTCTGTTCAGAGTTCTGGAGAAGTTAGAAACAGAGATGGGAATCAACATCACAGGCTGCAGAAATTATGTTCTTTCTCCAAAGGGGCCTGCAGGGAGATGTCACACTGGTACAGCGGAGATTTCTAATATAATCCAGAATAAATGCAAGTTCCCCAGTTCTACCTTGGGCAATATAAGCTGTATTCATTTCCCATTAACCTACTTGAAATGCCTGAATGGAGGAATTTATTGACTTTTTAAATTACTGTTCATCTACCAGGAGCGCTTTCATGGTGTACCAAGGATAGGCAGAATGTGCTGTGTGCATGAAGAAAACAGATAACATTGATTCTTCAGCTTGCAAGGTTTCAATTATATCAATACATGGTGCTGTATTTAGGAAGAGTATTCTGGATCTTTACAGGACTCAAAAATCTATTTTTGATGGAAAAAATTACCAAAGAGACAAAAATTGCTGTAAAAGAGGATAAAATGCAAATTGCATTTTAATATTCTTCAGTAAGGTAACTGAAAAATTGCAATAAGAATTATCATCTTCTCTAGGGGACTCAGTACAGTGCCAAATGGCAAATTAGTAATTGAGGTGGAGAACCTGAAGATCAGCATTAGAACTGCAGGCAAGGTGAGGAACTGGCTGAAGAGAAAAGAGAACTAGTGTGAAATCAGAGTTCCTCAAAGACTTGTCTTGAGCCTGATACTCTTAAATGTTTTCTGTAATGACAAAAAGTAGATGTGTGCTATTGTTCCTTCTCAGTGGCACAAAGCTGGATAGCTGGTGAGGACAGAGGAGGTAGAAACACCTGACAGTAATGGCAGTGGCCCATCAGACTAGTGCCTAGGGTGTGCTGGTTCATGTGCAGACACAGTGAAATTATTATCAAAGTTCCACACTTACTCATAGGGAAATAAAGCCATCATTCCTGTTCAGTTGCTTGTCTTGCTCATTCTGACGTGGCTGACAGTTAAGCTGGAGGCAGAGTTTCCAGAAATACAGCTGAGGGAAAGCTGCAGAAAATTAGCTTTACTTATGTTTTTATCTTGTTGTCTGCTTTGCCAGTTCTTTTTCTAAGTATTTCATAACCATACTGATTCTTACATTAATATATGAAGTTATAATTTTTTGTTAATATAGTCGAATTCTTTTTGGCTACACAATAACATTTGTGAAAACTACCCTCAATGCTCTTTTCATAATCCTGTGGTGATTTATTATTGTGATTTAACTTTGCACTTCACTTCTAGTAGAAGATGCCAGCACACTGCATTATGGAATGTGTACATATTTTTCTTTCTGATCTAACAAGCAAGGTCACGCTAACCTTGCTAGGAAAGTAGAGCCTTTTCTGTATCGGCAGAACAATAATGCAATTCTTGTGTATCAAATAAATGTCTTAAAATTACATCCTTCCCAGTGCAGCTCTGTGAAGACAAAACACTGAAGGTTAACAAGGTAGATGAGAACTGGAGAAATGGAAGTGGGATTAAATGTAATTGTGCAAAATGCAAGTCAAAGTACTAGGAGATTAATACTAGGTAATTCCGTTAGATGACAGAAGCTTATCACTTGGGAATGAGATCTTCCTAACAGGTGCAGAGAGGCAACAAAGCCTAAGTAGTTTTAAGATGGAGCTTGATAACTTTATAAATGGGTTATGATATGGTCCTGAGGTAGCAGACAACTGGGATTTGATGACCCAGATAGTCCTTTCCTAGTCTGTGTTCCCTTTTTTGTGGTGGTGCTGCTGGGGGAAGAGCCAGTTGTCTCTGGTAGGATGGAGAGGTGCATATAAGGAGCTGTGAATCGGGTTTCACATGTTTTTTTCAGGGTCTGGAGACTACTCAAAACCCCGAAGAAATAAAGTTTTCAGACATATGTGAAAGAAAAGGTTCTGTTCTTGTACAACAAGTCTGTCTTGTCCTTGTGGCCCAAATTAAGGAGAGGATCTTGGTCCCTAGGCCAGACCATCTGGGAAACCAAATTAGGGATACCTGGTAAGAGCACCTGGTGTGGTGTCTGGGGTGGAGCAGGAAAGCTGGGCAGGTAGTGGGAGAAGGGTGTTCTGCATCTGCGTGGGGTCATGGTGTGCACCCTGAAAGGTTTTTCTAAATCACAATTTTGCAAAATCAGACTGTCCTTATGTATAAGGAAAAGTCAGACAAAAATGTTTGTTTCTAGAGATCTACAGGTTGTTGAAAAATATCTGGCTGATAAGCAACGGATCAAAATGTTTGAGTCACAGGGATGGGATTTGTATGCAGCACATACATAAGCGCGTAAAAACCCCAACAGTTGATCTCCCACTTACATGGGGCAAAAACAGGAGAAAGAAGTCATGAATCATTTTCAGAGTTAGAAAATCCTTAGACTGTACAGACAGAGGAGTAGGATTAAGATTTGCTTTCTGAAGTATAATTACCAATTATCCAAATTTATCCTAGGACATTTGCTAGTGGGCTATAGTAGCCTTTTACAGTATCAACAAAAATATATGCATAACATTTCCTGTTTTGTAACATTTTTTGTTGTAAAAAAATAAGGAGCAGTATTACATTAATAGATACTTGAAGCCATGCATTTATTTCCATATAAATTCACTTTATTTTAGTCAAGCAATTATTTAAATAACTTTTCTATCCTTTTAAAGTAAGAATCAAAATATTCTGCCTCAAACTGAGGAATACCAGTACTCTCATTACTCTCATATTTGAAAGTGAATAATATTATACATCTATTTTACAGCCAGAACTTTTAGGAGAATATGTTGCCTAACATTTCCAAATGTAAAACATTTAAATGAAGAAAAGAATGAATGGAATTCCTTTCACACAATTATAGCACTATAATTAAAGACAGAATATATATTAATCATTTCCTTTAAAACCAAAAAGGAACTTTGAAATCCCACAGGTCATTAAGTTGGCAACTCATTAAAAACAAGACATTTCCCATGCAGCAGCACAAGTGTACTCCTTAGTTTCACAGAATCCAATCCTGTAAAACTAAAGTTAGATTCATAAGAAAAAAAAAAATTCAATGGAAGTGATGAATACAGTTAAATTTCCAGCCTTCTGTTGTAATAAGCATATAGGTATATGAACAGATAATTTCCAAAGTGTTTCATCAGTCAGTGCCAGCACAGAAGATAGATAACATTCATCTAACTTGGCTTTGAAAATAAAAAGAAACAAATATCAGCATATCATGTAATATCCCATTTCCAGCTGAAGGGAGCCATTTACAGTATTACATTGTGATTTTTTAGTTTCTGTCACTGCAAGAGATATTGTAATCATATTCCGGCCCAAGCAATTTACCAGAGTCCTGAAACCTTACCCAGAAACTCTTTTCTCATGGGAACTTGTTTAGGGAATCTCCAAAGTCCTAATTATTTCAATACAGAGAGCCTCTGTGGTTACACCACCTACAAGAAAATTGCAAAGGCTTTTAATGTGTCATTGGCCAAATCCCAGGTACAGTCAGGAAGACATTTCTACTTGTTCATGCGATTGCAGGAATTTATGTCAGTGATGGCCTTTTCTCGGATGTGTTTGGCTTTGATCACAGACAACAATGGTGAATTGAACTACATGGTAACTGAGTTATTCTGGGGCTTTTTCCTTGCAGGCAATTCTACAGAGGCAGTAATTTTAAGTAGGATTTAATTAGAAGTACTGTGACATGTTTTGATTGTATTCACACTGGGTGAGGAATGTCCCTTTTCCCCTCATTGGGTTGAAGCTCTGAGTGCCTGGCTCAGCAGGGAAGGGGCTGTGGGAAGTGATGACATTTGCTGTAGTTCGGTTATTATTAGTGCTACCCTGCCAGAGACACTGGGAGTTGGCTGGCAATGATATGGTGGCCAGAGTAAGCCCTCTTAAAAACTGAGGTCACAGCAACCCTTCCAGGGGCTTTGTGGAGTCCAAGAGATCACTATGTCAGCTGCCTGCTTCCCTCAGGGCTTACCTCATCTCCCCGCCCCGTCTACCCTGTCTAGCAGGTTTAAAGGACTTTGCAGATCCAAGGCAGCACACATCCCTCCTCCAGAATCTTTCATGGAGACTTTCTCACTGCCAGGGTGAGGTGGGAAGATAAATGTACTCTGAAGCAATATAAACCTCCAAGAAATTTTATTGATTTTCCCCAACCAGTTTTCAGTGACAGGCTTGCCATTTAGGAAAATGGATGCTCATTCGTCTCATTAATTGCACTGTGTAGAAACTCTCATCTTAGTCCTTCACAATCTAATACTGATGATTCTGATCATACTTTTCTTATGGGGCAATATCACAATATAAGTTGGGTATGGAGCAGGCCGGCTCCCCACAGCCCTGTGCTCACACACTGCTTCCCTGAGCTGGGATTTAGATGTGACCACAAGTCGATCAAGGAAATGATTCCACAGAAGATTAACCCGTTGAAACAAGAAACAAAGGCTAATCATTCTCCCAAATCAGCAAGCTGATCTATCTCAGTGTGCCCATAATGGATTGGGTCCCCTGCCGAGGAGGTGGTGGGCCCACCCTTTTTTGGCAACAGTCAGCCATCGCACCGTCTTGGTGTGATCCCACTCCTCTGGCTAATGGTTTCCTTTGAAGAGGCAAGAAGTTTAGGTTCCTTCCCACTTGCTGTGGATTTCCCATGGAGGCTGGTGTCCACGTTCCCATTTTACTGAAGTTATCATCAAGAGCCCCGTTGCTGCCAACAGGAGAGGATTTGAGTTCTCAGACAGCATTTCTTCTAAGAAAGATGGGTATGGGAGAAGCAACTGACCTTCGTCCCTTGGAGTGTGAAACAGAGGAGAGTGAGATGTGACAGAAACAACTACAAATTAAACGCAGTTTTAAGAATAGCCTATGAAATTGCTGGGATTTCACCTTGATATGATGAGATTTTTGACAGTGGCCCTGCTGAAATTCATGTAGATTCTCCTTGTATTGAGGGAGATTTGTATTCTGTCAGTTTGCGATCACCCAGATACATTTTCTTTGCTCTATTTTGCCAATTTTAGTTTCCTGTTTGCATTCAAACAAAGATTTCTTTCTCTCTAAACATCGCTTTTACTGCCTTAGGACCATTGCCAAGCTTGTGCCCTTTTTAATTCTTTGCAGCTAGGCTGAAGCTTTTAATTCATGATATTTAAATAACACTTCAGCTTGATCATTTAACTCTTTCCTATCTCAGCTTACTTCCACATTTAGCTACATAGTAGGTCTTACCTAGACAAGTGCTAAGGCTTGAACCTTGAACCAAGCCCTCGCAGCGTATTACTTCTGTTTGGAAAACATGCATTTGGCTTTTGGGTTCTGTAAGAACTCGCTCCATGTCAAATGGGAGCAGTGTTTTGAGTTTAATCCATTAGAGTGAATTGCATTATATCCTACAGAGATAGGGACATGCAGAAGAAAAACACAGCACAGAAGGGAGATAAATAAAATTGCCAGTTCAGAGGCTGTGGCTCATACCATGACTATTCAAATGAATGCTCAGTAGTAAAGGAGCTCCACTTGAAAAACAAGATTGGAAAAAGAAGAAACTGGGCCAAGGAGCATGAGTGCTTATAGAATACTTTGTGACAATAAGAAGCTGTAAAAATTCTTTTTTTTTTTTTCTTTTGACTTCACAGAAATTCTTGGGATTATCATGCATAACTTCAAGTGCACATACTGCTTGGTGCATTCTCAGTGCTCTTTCCTAGGAGGAAGGAGTGTTGTATATCAAAGCTGTGGTTATTTCTTTACCTTTGTTTGGGATTATGTTCTTTCTGTCATAACAGCAGAATCATTTTACTGGTCTGCTGGTATAGGCATCTCAATTCTCATTTAAAAATACCCTGAATTAGAGTAGTGCTGGCCACTGCATTGAGAGATCAGGCTTGTCTTTATATAGAGGTAATCTGTGATGTGTAGAGCATTTCTAAGTAGACTACAGAGCACTCACTGATTGAATGACTTGGGTTTTTTTGGTTGATGAGCTGTGATACAAAAGTTTGTTATGTTCCCACATTCTGTCTGCAATGGATTTGAGAAAAAGAAATATTCAGTTCCCTCCACAATGTGAAACTATCAAAGTCTTCAAAGATTTTGTCAGAGGTGGCTGTGCAGAGAGCTCTTTTCCTGTGCACAGTCAGATCTTCTCTGTGATGAGGAATTTTCCATTATCTCAACAGCCTCTTTATCTGGACCAACTAAAACTGAGTCAATGTAAAAAGGAGGTATTTTTGAAGTGAGCCATACTTTGTTCAGCGTACAAGCATTTAAGTGGGTGCAGAGTTTGCATACCATGTAACAAATCTGTGAACAGGCTATGATAGTAATACTTGTGGAAGCGTTGGCTTTTTTTTAAGGAATCAGCATTTTGGTGTTGCATATATTTCAGACAATTTGCATTCATCTTGTATACAAATTTGCTATTGCATAGATACAAATTTAAAGCTATTTTGATTTAAAGTGTCAAAAGAAAGCAAATATGAATTCCTGCAAGCATCTCAGCTTGTTTTCATGTGTGCTAAACCATTTCACTGTGCTCTTAGTATTAGGAATCACACACTTTACACCTTATACTATGGAGGTTCTCTGAGTTGCTGGGGTCCTATGGGGTTAGGACTTTCTCTTCTCATGCTCCTTGTTTACAGAAAGTCATTGCCATCTAATATTAGGAACTCAACATCCCTGCCAGTTCCTGGCCGAATTTAAAAATGTTTGTTTTGAAACTGGTCTTTCATTACTGCTCATCTAGTTTTCTCTAGACATGAAGCCATGCATAAAATCATCTCATCAAACTGTTCTGTACTTTTAGAAGATATAATGGCATAATGTGATTTTCTGTTTTCGTATTTTTCACATGAACATTTTTCTGGGCTATGGAGAATAAATGGTCTGGGTCTCTCAACTGAGCTGTTCTACTCCCTGCGCTTCCTAAATTTTTGTGTGAAGCCATTCCCTGTAGCTGCATCTTGCAAATGCCTGTTCATTAGGAGATACATGATCTACTGTCCCTGAGCAAATAATTTATCATCTTCTGTAGTGATAAACTCCAGGTTTTTTCTGCTCATCAGCTTCAAGTATCTTCACATCATGGGTAAAATAGATATCAGAGATTTTAGAGCTTTTTAAAGTGAAAGCAGTGTGGTTGCTTAAGGTGAAATAAAAAAGGGAAGATGGAGGAAATTAAGGACAGAATGGCAGGACATAATTTTCCATTAGGTCAGGCTTTTTTCTTCCTTCTTGTCATCAGCTTTCCGGTACCGAACTCGCTTCAGAGCGACCTTACTCTTGGCCAAAGCGGGAATTTCCCGTTCCCCGCCGCCGCCTCCTTGCGCGGTGCCTTGGGGGCGCGCTGGCAGCGGCCCCGCGGGCGGGCGGCAGGGGGCGCCATTCCCGGCCGGGCCCTTCCCGGGCCCTTCGCGGCCCCTTCCCGGCCCCTTCCCGCCCGCCCCGGGCCATCGGCGGTCCGGCACGGACCGGCGGCTCCGGGTCGGGGCCGCTGGAGGCTGTGCGTAAGTGCGAGCGAAGGGACGTGTCCTGCTCTGGTGTTTAAAAGAGCGCCCGCCGAGCTCACATGTCCTGCACGTAAGCGCGGCGGAGCCTCGCCGTGCGCGGCGCGGAGCGGAGCGGGAACAGCGCTGCCGGCGGGAACAGCAGCCCCGCGTCCCGGTGGGCTGAGAGGGCTCGAACGGACCGCAGTCGGCTGGCGAGAGCCGCCCGGGGGCATCACGGACATGAACTCCTGGCGAAGGACGCCTGACCCTTTCCTGACGCGAAATTAGCCCTAGAGCCGCTGAAGCCCCGTCTTGCTAAACTCTCCTAATATACATATTTTCTGAGCTGTGATCTAGCATTATTCCCAGGGGTTCTCCAAGAAAGGAAGTGGAGAATGTTCTTTTCAAAAGCATGAAGTGGGAAAATGTTTAGAACTATTTATAGCTGCACTTAGGCTGTGGAAATCCCAGACATTATAAACTATTTATAGTTATTCTCTGGGTTAAAAGGGTGAAGTCAGAAATCTTATTGAAAAAGTTGCATATGCTTCTTATCCATCAGTTAGACTAAATGAGACTTCTGAGCGCAGGATGGGGCCGGCTGAGATTGATGAAAACTAGGAGGAATCAAAGAAGTGGAAACACCAATTCAGAGAAACACACACCCTATGTTGTGGAAACAGGAAGGGCCCTGTTGCACCTGCAGACTTTGCCCAGTGCCAGAGGGTGGTAGGAACACATACGCTCACTCTTTAGCTGTGGCTGCTGACAGCAGGTTAGAGTTTTCCACTGCCACAGGCTTCTCCATCCTGGCTGTTAGGGGAATCCCATGCCAGCTGCCAACGTGTTGGAGCTGCTGTCTCTGCCTGCTTTGGTGCATCAAATCTCTTTATGCTTTAGGTCCTTGGGAGTCTGTGCATGAGCCTTTTCTTCAGTGAGCTCACCCAGGCATCAGGAGGTGCCAGGTATCTTTAGGGGCATTATTTTGTACCTTCCAGCCGTGCTGCCTCAGCAGCTCCAGCAGCTGGGATCGCCTTCATGCAGATGCAGTGGGCTGAGCTGCAGGGATGGTTCCTTGGGCTGGCTGGGGCCTCCCATCCTCACAGCACCTTGGTGACTGACTACATTTCTAAAATAAATCATCTCTAAAGCTTTTCTTGCTTTTGTCAAAGTTGTCTGCACCAAGCCTGAATTTGCTATAAGTGATTAAAGAATGCCATAGGAATACCTCTACTGACAGTTGGACGCAACCAGCAGATGCAAACTGACCAAAAATGCCCTGTCTAACATGAGAAAAACGCTGAAATGCAGCTCATTAGAACAGAAATATCATATCAACACTGTTAGTGTAACTAAACATTTAAGGGGAAGCTTTTCTTACTGTAACCTACATAATGTCAGACATGAAATCCCAGTCATGTTTGTTTCCCACTGCTGTGCTTCTCTGATGAAGTGTGCAAAACCAAAGCCGTCTCTTTAAAACTCCTGAAACCAAACATAATAAAGCATTATTATTATTATTTTTTAAAAAATTCTCCTATCATGCAACCCTTTTTGTGCTGCCTGACTAGAGTATCTTTCAATTAGTATCACTGATGAATTGATTATTTCAAGTATTGAAAGAAGTATCTTAGTATCTTCAGAAAAAACTCACTTTTCTTTGATTAGTGGGTTTAAAAGTCTCATTTCAAAGGAGAGTATTCTATTACTTTTGCTTTAAGCCATGCTTCTCTTTGGCCCTGCCTAATGCTGAAATTTGTGCCAGTGTCTTTAAATCTCGTATCGTTTGCAGTTTGCCATGATTTTAGGCTCAGCAAAGAGCTGCTGTGTGGTGATGCCACTAATCAGGTAGGCAGTAACTTCTTACTTATAATGGATTTTTGTTTGCTAGTGCTTTTGTTGGTCCTTCCAGCCTTTTGGACAAGCATGTGTGGGTGTCTAGATTGCCCTGCCTTCTGCCTGCAGTCTCTGTGAATAGAAACATGGGGTGTACAAACATGGGGTGTACAAACTACCTGCTTGTTCTTCTGTTATCTTACCCTGCTTTCCCCAGCTTGGCTATATTTCTGTAGCGACCCACAATGGATCATACAAAAAGGTTTCTTGGAGTAAAAATAACCTTGGAAATAAGGTATCCTTTTTTCCCCCCACCTCCCTCTTCAGGTGTAACAGGTTTTGTAGATGACACTGCAATTACATGCTGATGTACACACACAGTAACTCGCCCAGGTCAGACCACAGCCTTCACTGTTGAAAGAAGAAAGCCCTAGAGCTTGACTTCATGCACTCATGCCTTTAGTACCCTTCATGGTATGAAGGGCTGATGACCAAAGCTGAGGTAAAGTTGGTTTCACAAAGTCGAACTCCAATTTAAGAGTGAGTTGAGTTTAGGATCTAATTTGTCACAACTGGCATTTTGATAACTTCATAAATCATTTTATTAACACTGCCATGATTGTCTTAATGATTCAGCAACATCCCACAGCAAAAAAAAAAAAACGAAACCAAACCTCCAGACTTAAAAGGTTGAAGATAAACTTCTGTTTTAATAGACAGACCTACCAGATGGCAGTAATGGAGCCATTTACAGCCTTATTAGCAGCCACATGTACATTACTCAAGAATTCTCTATGGCAATCCTGGGTGTTTCTAAAGGGTATTTTAAAACTAGTTACTGTTATTGCAGTGTGCCTCCCTTCTTCGAAATCACAAATTCATCAAGAGTTGAGGTCATTTTCTTTCCCTAAAAGACAGAAGAAAGTTTTACAGCAAAATATTTTAAAAAACCCAAAACAAAACAAGATGTAAAATAAATGGCATCATTTGTCCATAAACCACCAGACTGTTCTGCAGGAGCACTGGATAGACAGGGCCTATGCTGATTCAGTTTGAATGTAGCCCTTTTGCCTTATTAAGGAGACCACAGGTCAGTGAGGAAGAACCTCTGACCCTCTGTGGTGCAGCAGAAATAAAGTATGGAAATAAAGTTTCTCTTGGAATTTTCTAACTTGCAAAATGTAGCTATCAGTTTTCAGGTATTCAGTTACCTGAATCATGGGCAATAATAATGGGATGGAAATCACTTGTGAAGAGGCAGATACTAATACTTTCCTTGTGCAGGTCATGCAAAAAAGCACACCTTTGCAAGTTAAAAACAAACATTGCTTCTAGGTACCCATACTGATATTCTGCAGAAAGAGTTTATTAAGTCTGTAAATATAGCTGGATTCAGTGGCTCATTGTACAGATTATCTCAATATCAAACCCACATTGAAGCAGTGTTTTACGTCACTGACTACCAGTAATAGCAATGCAGAAGCAGAGGTGTTGAGTTTAAATGTCAGCCATGACCTGAAGCTCTCAGCATTTTCCCACACTCAATTTGCAACATCCAGTTTTCCTGAGAGACCCCTGTATTTGTACTTTCCTTGTATAACTTGGGATTGGACATTTGTACACCATTTTTTTCTCTGTGTTGGAAACTGGAAGTCTAGCTTAAGAATATTTAGTCTTACTAGGGAGTAAAGTAGCAATTTTCTTAATGAATTGCTGTTTTTACAGAGTCCAGCTACTAAGATAGAAATGAAAAAAAGTAAGACCACAGATATGAGTAAATTGTATTAGTTATAACAAAACAGAGCTCTTGTTCCTACTTTGAAAAAAACAAATATTTTCTTACCTCAGTAACTGAAGTTAGTTCTGTCAAAAATCAAAAGCAAAAAGTTATCAAGTTGAGATCAAGTATGGCTTTGGTTATTTATTGATAAGTTCACACTCTAAAACTATTCTTTGATTCATTGGAAAGAATTCTGGTATTATTTTAGATATAAACAGCAGTATTAATCAGTAGCTACCATTAGCTACTAAGAAAAGGGCTCCAGGGCTAAAAAAAAAAAAAAAAGAGTATAATTATTTAAAGTACCTAGCTGTTACAGAAATGTATAATTAACAAAGAAGGAGACAGGAAAACTTTCTAAAGCTTATTCATTAGGGGTGATTTACCACAATTTGTAGTACTGAGTCCGAGCACTTGGCAGGAGAGGCTCAGCTACAAGGAACACACTTCGAGTGAACACCAACAAATGAAAAAGGCACTCAATAGTGATTTTTCAGCCAGATGCTGACTGCCCAGTGCCCAGTCTACTGCTGTCTGAGCCTGTGTGCTGTGGAATGGCTCACACTGGGAAAGGTTGGGTAGCGCCTGTGAAAAGCTGTTTCTCAAATCAGCCACCAAGGAGTGGCATTGCAGGCGGGGCCATGGCGTGTCCCTGACAGGCTGCTGTTTGCATCTCAGCGCGTGAGAACAATATGCCATTTTCAGCTTTCCCTGGGACAGCAGCACAGATCGCTTTCTGAACACAGAGAAAGGGTTGGCAACTGTACTGGGAGTCCTTGTAAGTAAGCAAGCTCTCCTACGCACTGCGTGCCACAAAGAAATGGCATCTGTGCCAGGAAAGTAGGCAGAGCTGACCACTTTGCTACTCATTTCCTGTGGTTATGTGCTCATTTCATAGTCTGGGCCATGAAGAGAGACAGGTCTGTGCTATTGATATTGGAAGGCATGGTCTTTCAGCAGTGTAGGGAGAATATAAAAAGCAGGAAGACAACCCTTATTTGGTACGGTAATGGTGGAACCACAAAGTTGGATTGCTAGGATTATTTGGATGCAGACTTCCACCTCCAGGGTTGGAAAAATGATGGTTAATTAGGATGGGTATTCTTAAGATTCAACCTACACTATTTCAGATTGTGACTATAACAGTCACAACTGAAGCTATAGCAGACTTAGGTGTCATTAGTTTCCTTGAACTGTCACAGCCGCAGATGCAACACACATCTTATATGCTGCCCTGACCGGATGTAGTGGGTCATCATCAGGATGTTGTCTCTCTGCAATATTGCAAACCACTGTAGCTCATCATACTCATCACTTCCAGCTAGTTTTGGAAGGTGCATAATACCTTGTACTGCTGCCTGGCAGCAAAAAGGCCAGGAAGCACCTGGAATTGGTGCCATCAAGATTGAGGGAGTTACCATGCCATTCAGCAAGATTGTCCAGCCTCCAACAATTCCTACTTCAGTTGTTTTTAAATTCATATAAACTTTTAACATCCACTATGTTCCACAGCTTGATTCTATGTGGTGTGAAGAGTAACACTGCCCTCTCAGCCATCTCTTTTGAAGGCAGGAGATTCCCCAGTTTATGCAATCATTTCTCATACAGAGGACACTTTGTAAGTACGACTTTGCTGCCCCTCTCTGAACCTTTTCAAATGTCCTATATCTGTTTAGACACAGGGAGAACAGAACTGAATACGCATGTGCTTGGAAATGCGAAGGAAGATGCTGCTAGTTGGCAGGAAGTAAATAACCTTTCTTGAATTCAATGGGCAGTCAACTTTTGCATTACTTAGGCCTTTAGCTCTCTAATTTAGGCATGAGACAAAGCTTCCCAAGATACAAACCTCTCTTCATTAATGATATAATGTCCTGGAAAACTTCAGTTGGATATTCAGACAATCTTTGTTAGGAGTCTTTGTGCTTCTGCTGTCTTTGTGCCTACCTACACTTTTAACTCATGCTCTAAATTGCATAGATAGCAAATTTAGTGGTATGAGTAACCCTCATGAAGGTATACAGAGAATTGAAGACCTGGGTACAAATCCCTTGTTAGTCTGGGCAGGTCCAGGCTCAGATCTCCCATGAGCTTCTGTAGCTTCACAGTTTGTGTGTGGCTCACCACTGCTGGTCTAGGTATGAAAAAGATTCCAAATGGGAAGGCAGAGGAGATCTGATTCTGCAAGGAGGGCCTGTGATATTGTGCAAGAAAGTACTGCTTAGAGACTATGGGTTTCTGTCTCTGACACAGCACTCTTAAAATGTAACACATATGAAATGTCACTACTAACATCAGGGAAAAAGAAAAGACAAGAAAGCACAGAAGGAGAAGAGGCTGGATAAAACCAGGGCAAAGTGAATTTCAAGTTCTATAACTTCAAATTCTTTTATTTGCATCTATGCCCTTTAATAGCTTCTGTATGGGTCATCAAAATATGTTCAACATCCCTGCACTTAAGAACGACATTCTTCTCTTCATCAAGTAGAATACTGAGTGTAGCTGGGAATAAAATAACAGTGTTGATTCCCAGACTAGAGAACTCTGCTTTTAGCGTCAATTTTTTATTCAAGCCTGTGTTGCCTGGGCAATGTCAGGGAAAATATGAATTCTCTTCTGTAGGAGGAAATGCTCTTCCTCCAACTTTTAAAATGCTTATCTTTGTGTACAGCTGAAATACGATGAAGCATGTGTCCAAAAAAGTGTATTCCCAAGTCAGCATTTCAAGTGGGTGTGAATTTCAAGTTATTCAGAAATATTCAGTCATCAGTAGGGGGGAGGAGTAGCACCAGATTTCTTTAAGAGCACATTAAAAGTGGCAAAGGGACCAGTCAGGCTCTTCACAGAGGTCAAGTATCTGCAAGCTTATAGCAGGGTTCCCAAGTGTCTTGGTTTTCATATGAATTGACACATTAGGCTGTAATCAGAGCAGGTCCATATTTGTTCATTTCTTGAACTAAAACCTTTGCCCTCCCCACAGCTGTTAAGATCAAAAATCCTGGGTTTGCTCAACTTAATATTTAAAAAGTATAATGTGAAATTTTGGATGTTGGTTTAGTTTTATCCACAATGTGTTGCACAGAACATTTGATGTCATGACATTTTCTGTACTGCATGCATAAAATTCATCTTGGATTTAGGCTTATCTCTAGATTCACGGGACTACTTATATAGCAAAACTTCCCCTGAACAAACTGCAGTTTGAGTGAATGAGCTGGAATGCTTCACTCCAGAGCAGAAAATCTGGAGGATGTTTTTTCTTTACCTCTCCCCATACTTGCATCCAAGTCAATAACTAAAAATGTCATTTAGAGATGAGATCATCTCCCTAACAGTTCTCAATAATAAAGCTATCTCCTCCTGTGATTTTTAAAGCATATTTCTTTAATTATTAAAAGTTTTGAAAAAACAGGGTCTTAAGAGAGATCTATTTTGTAATGCAAAAAGTAACCACTTGCAGAAGAGTTTCCAAGTTTCAGCTTCAGCTGCCGTGACTTTCACATGCACGTCACATCAATGATATTGTGAAACCACCTCCCTCTGCACACTCCTTCCTAAAGACTTGGTTTTCTCTCTTAAAAGCTCTGAGTGTCCATAAAATGTCATGAAGAAGGAAAAAACAAACCCCAGGCAAACCCTAAACCTGCCTGGACTGGTAGTACCAATCCTTTCACCACCTCAGATGTAGCTGCATCTTTTTTTTCTTTTTTTTAATATGTCTCTAAGATCAATGTAAACACCACTGTGGGCATTGATAAATCCCCTTGGAAAATAAACACACCATGGCAGTTCTGTTTCTAGTGATAGCTCAGGTGCCTTCCAGACAACAGAAGCTACAAGGCAAACAACACAAGCTGGCATGGAAGAGGTCGCAGGAAGGTTCAGCCAGCGTGAGCTCGAGATTCCTGGGGCGAGGAAGGTGTGGACATGTTGGCAGGCTGGGAGGGCTGTGCCTCCAGTGCTGTGCCACAAATCACCCTCTGAAGGATGCTGACTCCAGCAGTTCAAGGAAACGTGCAGTCCTGCATCACACCTGGCTGCTACTTACCAGCACCTCAGTCCTGCACAGGAATCTGAGCCACTCCTGGGTGCTTAGAGGTTGTTTCACATCTGTATCAACAGAAGTAAAACTGTTTTGCGAGGTCTCACCAAAAGCTCTCAGCAGACACCTGTGCTGATAACCACAACAGTGGTTATTTTTTTACCACTGGCAGTTTTTAACCACTCTGTTATCAGCTGCTGCATGATGCTGTAGTACAGGTGATGCACTTCCAGAGCCTGCTGTATGGTCCTGTCATGCAAAGAGCTAATTCTGAAATAAAGCAATACAAGGAGATAAGAAATAAGACTCTGATTATTGCAATAGGACTAAAGCCATTTGGTTTTATTTTATTAGAGCTGTCAGTAAAGATGACTGCTGGCACAGACACAGACTTGTTAATGCTTTTCAGTTTTCAGTGTGAGCAAATACTTAATTTTTTTGTTGTATGTTTCTTTGGTGGAAAAAAAATTAGTTTAATCAGCTTTCTAGATATTGTTCCTGGTATACCTCAACTTTAAGCTTTATAAATGTTAAAAACACACAGCCACAGTTCCTGCTCAGAAAGACCAATTTGAAGCACCTTTGCCTCACAGTCCCTAAGGTTTCACCAAAATAATGTGTGTGCTGGCAGCTTCCTAGCACTGAATGTGCTGATAACACTTCAGCACAAAATGCAGTTATGCCTAAATTACGTTCTGTACAGATCAATTAATATAACACAAGTTTATTTTAGTGGAACTATAAACAGATGATCAAGTGACGCAATAGTTTTTATTAGTTGTTTTTATTTAAAAAGGAACAGTCTCCAAAAAGTTGACTATATTTGAGTCAGGAAAATATCCAGAAACATAAAACCAGCTCAACAAATCGGTAGTTTAGTAAGTCAATACCAGATGGTTCATATACTGGGATCACTGTGAATATTTAGAGACTTTTTACTCAATTGATATACATACCACAAATGCAGTTACAATCTAAAACTGATTACAAAAGCAGAGAAAGGGGAAAAAGAGACATAAGATCCATCCACCTTATGAATTTCTGGCAGTCTTGCTTTCAAACACATCCCTAGCCAATCTCACATTATTACTCACTGAAACTAAGAAATTTTTTTAGCTCCTAAGCTATTTTTTATGGATATATGGTTTGAAGAGGACACCAATTTTGCTGCCATTCTGACATAGCTTAAGCAACACACTCTTCAAGGCCATGCCTGTGATTGTCCTCAGTATTTGTGTATTTGCCAATGTGAGTTCCCACTAAATTATGCAAAGTGTGGTAAAAGCTCTTCTTATCTCTGGAAGAGGAAGGATGGGAGGGATATTGATGGTCTGTGCACCTAATTGGTACCACCTAGAGCACTGATGAAAGTAAAATGAGTTAAAATGTGCTGGGAGTTAAACTGCATTTACAAATTAGCTCAGCTAATGTGAATCTCACAGAGGAATAATACTTACTTTGACTTTTCAGTACATTTTAGTTTAAACAGATTCCTAATCAAATGAAGCTATCTTAAAAAGACCTTTAATCGTGCTAATGGGATTGAGCTAAAGAGACTTTAGCAGGGGAGCAGAAGCTCTCTGAGAAGGAGACACAGCAGCTAAGCTGAGTCATTTTCACAAATGAATGGCAAAAATATTCCTGCGGGATGAAAAAGGTAAGGTTAAGACAACTTCTGCACCAAAAAAAAAAAAAAGAAGAAAAAAAGAAGAAAAAAAAGATAAAAATAAAGGAAATTAATAAAAATTAAGTAGATTCCTAATAAGGAGAGCCCAGTACCCGTTTGCAGAGGAGAGAGTGCAAGGCTGTGCTGTGGCAGAATGTTCACTGACCACGGCACGTTGCAAAGATCTCAGCACTGACCAACTCAAAACTACTCATGAATCAGTGACTGATGCTTCTTGGTGCTGGGTGTACCCTTAGAAAACAGTCAGTCAGGGTGGACAGCCCTCCTATTGCACAGAATGTGAGACCAAAATTAGGAATTCAATTTCTTGCTGGCTGTATCTGCCTGTCTACTACAAATTTTGAAAGAAGAGCCAATAGATAGGGATTTCTATCAACCATATAATTTAAGATGAATTATCTAAATTGGAAGATTGTTTTATTGGAAATCTTTTCGTTTAGAAAAAAAGAATATTAGACTTTTCACTGTCATATCTATTACATGTGTGACTAATAAAGACCAACAAGATGATCCAAGAATTTACAATTTAAATAGCTGGGACTAATCTTAAGAAGATTTATGAGCAAGCTGATTTGGAGTGCTATATCCTATAAATTAATAGTGACAGATTTTTATGGGTAGTACACTTACGAAATGACTATAAAATAAAACCAGGAGGTTGTTATACTCAAAGTTAAGCAGTATAATTTAAACAAATAATTCCGTTATTTACTGGCAACCATATGTTCACATGCCACAACAATATATAAGTATTTGTATTTTAATATGTAGTGCTTGGCAACTACCTTCTTAATAAGGGGGCTCATAAGGTCAAGAGTGAAGTGATAACATGTTACCAGTGCTCTGCACTGAATAGGTAAATAGTTTTGATGATAAACAGTACAATTTGTAGACAGACATGATTATCAATTTTTGTATCAAACATACCAGTTTTTATATCAAACATACTTTTCCTAGATGACAGTGTTAAAAATGTGCTTATCAGAAAACTAAGCAAGGAAAAAACCTCAGTAAATTAGATTTTATAGTTTATATACCAAATCCAGCTATATAGCACTTGAAAATGAGGTCTTAACCTTTTGAGTTAAAGGTGCTTAGCATTTCAGAAAATAAAATCAGTTTAATTTTCATAAAAGAATCATAACTTGGAGCTTTTCCATTAAGAAGTGTATTTAACATTTTACAGAGCAACTGTACAAATGCAATTTGTACCTGAAGCAGCCTGTCACCCACAGATACTGCTGAACTTGTTTTAAAGAGAAAGATTGTATAATCCTTGTTTATAGAACTTTTATATTCTAAGCTCTTTAAAAGCCCAAGAAGTTAGAATAATGCGATAGAATGGCAATGTAAAAATAACATAAAAATAAACCATTGTACTTTGATTTTTCCATAATATTAACTCAAAATAATAATAATTTTTTGTACAGAGTTTGCATTTTCTTACACTGAGGGAACTCTGAGGGGAACACTGAGTTTGGAAGGTGTGAGTTATGAGCTGCCATTAAATTACTCAATAACATTACTCTCTGTCATGATACATTATTTTGATTATTATTATTTGAAATCTTTAAAGGAGCTTGTACATTTATAGATAAACAGGTGCTATGCAACATACTTTACATATAAATCTCACTTTGTACCTACTAAAAACAAATCTACAGATCAAAGAGGAATTTAACATGTAAGAAATTTGCATACACTTTTCAAGCATACCTAAAGGATTTCATAGTATGTTCCCTTTTCAACAGATTTTAGCATTTGAATGATGTGCTGTCTTAATGCATTTGACTGAGAGTCAGTAACTGTGGTCTCAGCCTAGGTGTAAGGTAGACACATTTTCAGATTCAATTAAAGGCATTGAAATAAAACAATACCTTAACTACACATCTGAGCACGATTACTGAGTTTCACTTACTTTTGAAAACTCAATTTAGAAGTGCAGGTTTACACCAGCAGGTGTGAGTTGAGCACTATGGGCAACCTTATCCTTTTACCAAAGAGATGTATTTAGCAATGGTCATGAAGATGTGGCAACATGGTCCTTCAGGTGTGTGCGGAGGCACTCGGACTAGAGGAGCCAACAGGATTCCTGCACCTGCCCTGGGAGCACAGCTCCTGCTGACTGCACCAGATCCGGCTCAGGCACACTCACCCACACTGAGTGCACATGTTTTAACTGCACTACAACATGATCAACCTTGCTTAAAGACTAGAAAATACCTTTCCACTTTCTCTCAGCAAATAGTGATTCCTTCAACTTTTAGTTCCAAAGGTCTTCAACAAATAAACAAAAGGAAGAAGACTTTTATTAGGGAAATACTTTATTTCAAAAACTAAAGATCTCACAAGATGAACACTTGCACCAGTATTAAAAATATAGAAATCATTCCCCTATATTTACAAGTATGTAACTTGCATTTTCTCGGGAACTTCCTTCACAGCTTATTTTTTTGTTGAATCCAAGCTAGGCGCGTTTCCTTACAACCATATGGAAGCTCTTGAGTTAGCTCACATCTGAAAAATATAGTTTTCCATAGGACATATTGTATACTGAGTGATTGAATCTAAAATAAATTAAAAAACACACAGGATTATTTAAATTAAAATGCAGAAGAAACAAATGATAAAGCAACAATGTACTTCAGAGCAGTTTCTGGTATAAAGCAGTTTGGTGGAGCTGAGAACCCAGAGAGAGAAAATAAATGCGAACAGTCAAATGATAATAGTGCAAACACTTACCATTTACTTACACTTTAGAAAGGTGCTGCATTATTGACCTATGTGCTTTTTATTCTGGTCAACCTTTAGTGAATTTGTTGGCAACTGCTATTAGTAGTAGAAAGCAGATAGCCACAAACCAACTGGATTGCAACAGTGAAGTGTCAAAGATTAGAAAAAACTTCAGATCTGATTTATTTGATTAGGACAGCAATTTATAAGTGATTTATTTATTTCTTTATATGAGAAAGGGGCAGAGCTTCAAAGGCCTGTATCATTCCTTTAAAGCATCATATAGGAATACTTTTTTCTGAGATTTGATGATTCATCAAAATGAATTAAAACCCATTAGCTGGAGTATGACCATGCCTCATGAGCTGGACATAATGATTAGAAATCAGACTGCAAAAGTGAACTGAGAAATCTGTAAACTGCACAAAAAATTCAGAGTCTTTTTTTGTTAGCAGCTGGATATGCAATTCCTTCAGTCCACTGATGGGCTGAAGGTGGCCTGTCCAGCTGTGGATAGCTCATGAGATCCTTGACCTGGGATAAGGCAGACCTCCATGAGACCAGTAGAAGAGTGGGACACATGAATTGCACACCACTTTAGATCATTACATTTGTCCATCTGGAGCACTACTATAGGAAACTTTTGTGTTTAATTTGCTCTTATTTTTAGTCCTGCACAATCCTCTGGTTTCATCATCTGCTCACTTTTTTTTTGCACACTTGCTCTCTAAGTCTTCTTTGAAGCTGGAGAAAGATACAATAAACAATGCCACCGTCTTATGCCCCTCTCATCAATCTTCACAATTTTATCTTATACTTTAAGTAAGTAAATGTGCATTTAGGTAAGTATTTTTTCCCTTATGGCTCACTTTTTCTTTCTTCTTTAATGGCATTTTCATTCAGGTTTTAAGTCATTATGGTCTGACAGCATTAGAGGTCAGGAGATTAGGACTTGCTTGGCTATTCTCATATAACATCAACTCCTGTAGTACATTTATTGCTAAAGTATAAGTGAGACAATTTCTGGAGGAGTTTGATACAGCATATGACAAAAATGAAATCTTATTTTTTCTAAATAAGGTCCCTTTTTGGAAAATACTCTTGCTGAAAATAGAGTCAGTCAGACTGTGTTGCAAATGAGTCGGAAAAATGATGGACTAAAATCTCTCTAAGACTAAGAAGAGTAACAGCAGATGTTAAAAAGAAACTTCTTGCAAGTGAAATAGAGACTGCAAAGAATTGTCTTTCAGATGTACAATACAGCATTCAGGACAATTTATCAGAGGGTGCCAATCACCATATTTCAGTAGTGCTATGCCAATTTATACCAGTTAAAGCTACATCTAAATTTGGAATACGTGCTTTTTTAGAAAGCAATTCTTATATAGGCATTTCCCCTCAATTTAGTTTGCTCTAAATGAAACCGTCATACAAAAGATAAATTTGAAAACATTTGGATGATATTTGTTCTAGCTAAAATTAAAATGGTGAGTACCAGGACCATCATAAAGCAGTCTTAGCTGTAAGAGAAAGTTCTCACCATAGAGACAACGTTCCTGAAAATCTAGCTGCAGCAGCTGGTTCCGTTTTCTTCCCTCCATAACCTCAGTTTAGTGAAATACTTATGATAATTTTTTAAAATACATATTCTGCAATATTTTATGAAAGTTGAAATTTAGTGTCTTACCTAATACCCATTTTTCTGATAAAGATATTATTTCCTGGTATTTATTTCCTGGTTTTTTTCCTATACAGATTTTTGCTTGACGTAAGGCTTTACATATTTTCCCTCCTGCCAGCTGTATAAGTTCAATTAGCTTTTTGCAGGGTGGGCTGACTGTTAGGAGATACAAACATGACAGGCTGGTTTGAAAAGAGATTCTGCTGGTATTTTCTTGTTGATAGATGACGCTGAAGCCTGCAGATCTGTATTTGAGGAAACAAGAAAATTAATTAACCAATTACTCAAAGTAAGACTAATCCTTGTTTTCCATAATTCAGAAAAAAAAAAAGAAATATGTTAGTATGAACTTTACTTTTTCAGGTGTGTCAGAAATTCTTGGGTAAAATATGCAAAGAATTTGCTCTACTTTATTAGTACAATTCCCAAACCAGAGTTTGAGATTATTTCATTATAGGTCAGACATTTTACCTATAAAATTTCTTAAAGCACTTGACAATATTATTTTTCACCATAGTCTTACATTCTAACATTTATAACACTGTCCATCACACAGAAATCTTAAAAGATATTATAAATAATTATAGTCTTGCAGCATATATACAAACCGTGACAGCCTTTATAATATACGGTGCTTGTTGGTTTGTATTAGGGAATTTTACACACGTATCTAACTGAGTTTAAACTACTTTAGGACCTCTTTTCCCCTCCTGTGCTCCACAGATACAAACTGTATTTTCGCTCAGAGGTATGAAATTACACAAATGTACCAGCACTCAGAGCAAAACATTAACTGTAAACCCTTTTGTCTCCACAAAACCAAAAAAAGTTCTTTGTGTATGCTGTGCAGCTTGTAACATTTGATCATTATAATAAAAACCCGCTTGATCTATATAAGGCAAATTTTCTTCTCTGGCAAAAGAGTGTTCCAGCAATTAAAGCCATCTCCTTTAACTATAATGTGCATAAAAGCAGTGCATAAAGCAAGTGCACACACCATGGTATGCAAAATAAAGTTTTCATACCAAACTTAAAAAAAAAGGTTGTATTTCTTAGTGTGAGGTTGCCATTGACCTGCCAGTGCAATGTATGTAACAGCTCTGATTTTGTATCGCTTGTCAAAGTTTGGCAAAATTATAATGAGACTGGAGTTAATTGTAAGATGAGAACAAAAAGAAATGTTTCATATTATGTAATGCTTGGAATTTTTCATACAGATGACAATATGAGCATGGAGGAAAGGTAATTTTGCATTTATCTGGTTTATATGAGACATCTGAATGTGAAACTGTAGCCAGTGAGAAGGTGTAACTGGAACAGTGGAAGACATTACCTGTCTTCCTTCAGTCCTGACACAAACATGCTGTGAAACTCTAGGCCCTTAAGAATCTAATGTGGTAATGTATGTGCTTGGCAGATGTGCAGCCAAAGTAAGAATCTCCACCTGATTTACAGGGGTTTATAAAGCCCAACGGTTCCATGGCATGTTCACAGAAACCAGTTCAAGTGAATTGCCGTAGCACTTCTGATCAATTAGCTAGAGGAAGGTCCTGCAAAGCTGAAACCTGTGCTAATGTGAGACTTCACAGCTCAGTGGCTCTGTGTCACTCTGGGACGTGTCAATCCCAATCTGAATTTTGAGATCTCCTCCATCAATAAATAATCCAGCTTTCTCTGATTGTTAATTCCTTGGTTGCTCTCCTGAGAATAAAATTAGGTTGATTCTTTGCTTTCTGAATTCACTAAGTTATAAAGACAGTGACAGCTATGGATGAAGCAGACCAAAAAGACTCAATCACAACCCAAGAAATACCCTATATTTTCTTTTCCTTTGTGCACTTAGGTTTAAAAATGGCATGGCACACCTAATCCTGTCTCATGGAAGTCAAATAGCTGCTGAATAATTTTGTTGATCACAGGATCATTGCAGAGATATACTGCAGACTTTGGAGGACTCAAACTTACTGAATTCATCCGATGGCCCTTCCTGCACCCAATGCCTTGCACGTGCAGATCTGGTTTTGGACTCAGTGGAGTATTGCCTACCTCCATCTGAGCAGAATGCTCTTCTAGGAGTACCTGTCTGCTGGGAATCTTGGTGTCATGAAAAACAGAAAATTAATAATTGTACTGTTTTAATGCATGCTATCAGATTTGGAATTCTCTAAGAGTACCATTTGCAATGGGTCTTGTGAGGCTTAGAGGCATGATCACTGTCTTAAAAGGGGACTAGGTCAGGAACATAAGCCACTTTGCAATCTGTGATGTACAGAGCAGTGTCATTTTGGTATTACTAGGACTGCAATCATTAATCTTAATTAATTAAAAAACTGCAATTGTGAAACTATGAAAGTGCTTGTTGTAAGCACTTTAAACAAATTAAAGCATGTATTATAGTGAAAAAGAATCTCTTTGTATCAACCTGATAACAGCCTCATGACAAATGCAATGCCACCTTAGTTGATCTGACACAGAGCTCTTTGGAACTGTTTATTGGCACAAATCAGATGCAACTGATAGAAGAAAGACAATTCCAAAGAGAGTATAGTGCTAGTTTATCTAAAATAGATTAGATTTAACTAAAAAAGACAAAAGTCATACTGCATTTGTCAACCTGAAACTCTAAGATTTTAAAGATAAAAATTATCAGAATTGAGAAGATTTTATCTTAAGAAGGCAGTAGGACTTGTGTTAGATAGAAGACACAATATAAATTGTTGCGATCTGCTATTTCACATATTTTAGGGAGTATGATTTAAAAGGGACAACTGTATTCCTGCTTCCTAAAAAAATTCCCCTGAAAGTATTTACTTGCTGCCATTGTAATGAAAACTCATTTATATGATACATCCTCCTATGGAAACAGCTGTTGGATGAAATTACTATTAAAGCAAATGTCTTCATAGCTAATCATAAAATCAGGAAACCCAAATCTTAAAGACCTAACAGCACTCACCTTAGCTCATGTCCACAATTAGCATGCTTTATTTACTCGTTCAGTACATAGTAAGAACATCCAGAGAAGGGAAATGCTGACATGCCAAAGAGTGGGTTTTCCTAAACTGCCCTTACAATTCCATCTGGGTGCACTACCAGTGTATTTGAGAGGAGGACAGGGTAAGAACACAGCACATCCCAGGGAGAGCGTCAAAGGAAAGGTTCAACATGGAATGTCATCTCTGCCTTTCCTTTGTCTGGATCACCATCACCACTTCTCCAATTGGCTGTGCCTGGATTTGCTCAAGCACACCAGCTCCACTCACAGGCCACAGAGACAGGCAAAAATCACAGCATTTACATTCAGAGCTCAGAGAGGAGTCTGGAAGGGTAACTTTGCTTTCTGGCCCACTGGCCTGAAAGTTACACCACTAGCCAGCTGCTGAAGGGCAGCCAGCTGACCACACAGGCTTTGGCAGGGGGATGAGAGGGCACAATCAAGCTCTTACCCCTGAATTGACTCAGCTGCCTTTGCAACATCAAAACCTTTGTGGCACTCCAGGGGTGCTCCCAGCCCTTTGAAACCATACCCATTTCATGCAAACTTTTACAAATAAATAAATAATTCCTTAGCAGAGACCAAGCCTGGGAAAATATCAGGCCCTAAAAGCAACTATTTCCACAAATTGTGTACCTATAAGTCAGTAGTTCTGGTTACAATTGTGTCAGTGCCTATTAGACAGCACTGATTTTTCCTTTCCAATGGTATTCTTTAGCAGATGGACACTAAAACAAAGTGTTACAAACCTATCTGTTTAAGTTTTTTGGTAAGACTCTAATCATGAACCTCATCCTTTCACTAGCTGGATGAATGGCTAGAAGACACCTTTTACATGCATACATTTCTCATAAATGTACCATTAATTTAATTGTTTGTTTGAACCTAAGTTTTAAATGGAAAAAAAAAAATCACTATTGACAGAAGTAAAACTTAAGAAGAATGTTTGACAAATAAATAAAGCCTTTGCTATAAAATAAAAAAAACACAAAAAAATTTCACCAACTATTGTCCCTCCTGTGACTCATTTTCAATCCCCCAAGCAAAAAGAGCATACAGTATAAAACCCTCTAAACTTTGTAGTTTTGTCTAGGACTGTATGAAAATAGCTCCTGCTGGATGAGGTGCCAGAACAAACACAAAACTCCATAAACTCCATAGGAGACAGCTATCAAGTGCCACAAAGGTATTATCTCTGAATAATACCTGAATTCATGAAATATGTAAGAAAATAATTATTTTGGATGTACTTGGGAATTTTTAAGCACTGAAACTGCTAATTTCCTATATACAGCACTCAATTTTCAGTGTCCAACTTCCAGAAAATAGCAAATGAAGAAATTTCCAGTCTAAATTGCTATCAGAATAACAATAGTTCACAAAAATGAAATGGAGAGTATGGTTATGATTTATTACAGTTAATAGAAATTGTATTTGTAGCCTAGAATTGATAATATGAAGTACTAGCTTCAAAAATATATGTAATGTCATCTTTAATGATGGCACATGTCTGAAAACTTGTGCATGCACTGCACAATCAATGTATGCATTATTAATCTTCATTCTTAATTTCAATTATTCACTAGAGATAAATAAATCTACAAAAACCTTTTATGATTTATTTTATCATTAATATTTGAGCACTTTATGAAATCATGGAAAGCTGTAGTTATGTCTTGGTTATTGTTAATTGCAAAAATAATTTATATATTCTATTAAGTGCAAACAGCAGAAAATAAAATTGCAGACACAAGTTTTAAGAGAGAAGATTGTATATTTTATGGTCTATATCTATCCAAAGACTGAAGTATTATTTCATTTGAAATTGATGAGAAATTGCTCATTTTCAGTAAAAAGAAAACTGACTGTTGAAATGTTAAGGATTAGTTCACTACTCTGCAAATATTAAATGACAAAACCCCCACAAAACTGATGAACACCAAACCCCACAGGCTTTATGCTTTGATAATGTACAAATTTAACAATAGAAGACATGTAAAATAGCATATTAATTTTAATATACTTCAGTGGTGTTGCTGGGGAAGTATTAAGCTCTAAGATTTTAATATTCCTACTTTTTCAGTATGGATCAATATACTGCCGAAGTAATATTTACATTTTCACTTACTATAATTCTTTATGAAGCCCTTGTGAGGAACGAAATCAAAACTATATCTCTGTTAGGAATCGTTACACTTGCATGGTGATATGCACTTTTGGACTGTCTGTCATTTAGTAAAAATTTTAAAGAAAAACACATATGTGGAGCCCCATGTATATGCAGAGGTCAAAGGCTTACATCCACACAAGTGGAGCATCAGTCTGATTCTGATAAAAAGGAGAATATTGCGGTATGAAGACTTCTGAAAGTGCAGTTGTCCTGCAGGGAGGAATTTGCAGAATCTGCAGGACCCTACAGGAGGGATCAAGGAGGTTTGTGTTAACAATGCAGAACTGCTGCAAGACAAAGAAGAAATGCTTTCTTTTTCATCTTTCTAAATATCAGGTTTAATAGGATAGAAGCAAGTAATCAAGCAGCAATCTATTTTTGTACGAAAACATGTGCCATACATTTTCAACGTTAACTAAAAGCTCATAATTTAGTTTGATTTTTTTTTTTATTTTAGCACTTGGCTGAGTTTTTTTAACATGTTGAGAATACTAAAATTGAAATAATATTCACTAAAAGCTTTAAAAATTACATTGAAATGCTGCACTAGACGAATAAATTGGTGCTCTCTGGCATGAAAAGAGCATGTTAAGAGCTGGAAACAACTTCCTTCAGCAAGCAGTTTCAGAAAAAAATAGATCCTCAGCTTTGAAGAATCTTGTCTAAGTTAATGGAACACCACACGGATTCAGGACCCCACTGGTTCAGGACATACTGCCATACTATTATCTCAACAGCACCCAGAACCTTATTCGACTCTTTGGTACGACATGCATTTGTTATTGATAGTGATGTTTTTCATTCTCAGAGCAAAACTCAATGTGCAACATTCGTGCAACATTAATTACAAATATTGCATCTTCATCTCTGACTATTTATTGAAACAATGCTTTTTCATTGGTTATCGATATCCTTTGGCTGAAATAGAAGCTCCCTGTCTGTCAAGCCTTCAGACAGCCGGAAGTGAGAACATACTTTTTGAATGCTTGATAAGGCTACATCAGCACTCCAGCACATGCACACACATGGAGATCATGTACAGGCAAACTGGCCATAGGTTTCTGCAGTGGGAGACGACTGGTGCTCTGAGCCAGGAGCCAGAACTGGAAGAGGATAGAGTGGAAAATTTGCTCCAGAAAAAAGAAACCTTCAATGTCTGGTCTTGAAAAACAAAAAGGAAAGTAAAAGGAGAAATGGCATACAGTCAAGACTGTATTATCTGGAAAGTTCTTCAAAACAGTTTCTTCCCCTCCTCTGATACTCCTTCATATAAAAGTTTCCTGGCCAAGGCGAGGGCGAAAGGAAGAACACTTGAACCCAGACAATTTAGCTGATACTGTTTCTTTGTACTGAGTTTGGCAGACAACAGTGCTTCTCTTAAATCCCACAGACTGATAAGAAAAGTTAATTTCACCAATTTGTTCTCTGAAAGACTGAGTCCCAGTGGGAATACTGTATGAAAATGTTTGGCAAATAAATCTACTGTTTGGCGGATATTCAAAATTATACTGGAAGATGTCTGAACCATTATTTTTTGGCATAGCAAATTTTTGTAGGAAAAAAATAACAAATTCATTTATTTTTAGTTTAATTTCCTTGTTTTCCAGAGATAGAACTACTTTTAAAAACTACATAATTCAATGTAATCAACTATAGATTAATAAAAAGCAAACCAGGGTAAAGCAATAAGTCTTTTCCCTTTTGAGAATAACTATGACTTACAAAGCAAGGAGCTGTATTTCCAATAGATATATATAATTTAAAAACACTCTGATAATATTGTAAGATATGGTCACTTTACTATAACTATTTGTTTACAACCTCAAAAATATTCTGAAATAAATATATTTGCATTTGGTTTCAACACTAATTATTTTTGGAATAAAAAAAAATCCTTTAATTACAAATTAGCTAATGAAGGATTTTTCAGGACTAGGAATTTAAACCTTTCTTCAGAAATACCTCAAAACTTGTCCTTCCTCCATTTTGTCTTATTTCAAGAGAACTCAAGTGATACCAGGCAGTGATAAGAATGCAAATTGCAATTGCAAATTTATGTCAAAATTCTGCAGATAATTACCAATTATGTTTGGGCAGTGTTTTCCTCACCGGAATATCAATAAAGCAGCCCTATTCCATGCCTCATGCCAAAGCAGTGTATGAGTGTGGCACATGCACCTCTGAGCCCTGCACCAGTGGCGTACCATGAGGGTTACATGTACTAGGTGTGATAAATCCCCAAGAATCCCAGTAAAATTCAAAGACAGAAATCTTTCACATCCATACACAATCTAGTCCAATGCTTATCTTCTCTCACAGCTAGAAAGCTTTCCTTAATGATATAACCTAAATTGCCTCTGATGCATTTTCAGCCCATTGTTTCTTGTCCTAGTGCCAAGGGACATGGAGAACAATTTCTTCTTTTCCTCTTTGCAACAACCTTTAAATATTTGAAGACAGTTATCATGTCTCCACTCAGTCTTCTCTAGACTAAACAAACACAGTTCTTTCAGTCTTTGCTCTGGCGTCATATTTTGTAGACCTCTGATCGTTTTGTTATTGTCCCCTGGATTTTTGCCACTGGATCCCACATCTTTCCTGAAGTGCGGTGCCCAGAACTAGACATGGTATTCCAGCTCAGGCCCCACCACTGCTCTCTGCACACTGCAGAGAGAAACAATTCATGTTTCTTATGCTTAGCATGCCTGTTAACACATCCTTGAATGCCTGCTTCTTTTATCTGAGTATGACAGAGTTTACATATATTGGTTCAGATCCTCTAAAATACCAAGTTGCTCTTTGGGCAGAAATATTGCATTGTCATGCTGCACGTGATTATTTCTCTGCCTTTGCACTTGTCTTTACTGAACTCCATCATACTTATTTCTGACCATTCTTTCTATCTCTCAAGGTTATTTTAAGTCCAATCTGTTGTAGCTTAGCCCTGGTGGCAGCTAAGCACTACACAGCTTGCTTCCCCACTCTGCAGGATGTTGGGAGGGAGGAAATTTGCAAGGGTGAAAGTGAGAAAACTTATATGGTGAGATGAAGACAGTTTAGTAATTAAAGAACTGACAGAGTGAACCTCCAGTTCCACTACTTTAGGTCATGATTAATCAGATTTTACAGCCTGGTAGCTTAGCAAAAGCCTAGAAAACAAATACAGTATATGGATGGAATAGTTGTATGTTTTATGCAAGTGGTTTCTACATGTGCTGGTGTGGTGGACTCATGTTTATGACAAAGAGCTCATGTGAGCATATATGGATCTTCTGTGCAGGAGATCTAAGTAAGCAATGTTGAATCTACCATTTTATATCTGGCATTATTGTAGGACTCTCCAACTAACTCAGTTTGTAAATGCATGCAGATTCATATGTCTTAAAAACACAAAGGAAGCAAAGTAAGAAGTAAGCAAAGTAAGTTTCTTCCCTTAATTCAGCTGACAGTTGAACAAAAGCAGTTGAGACCACATACAAACCAAGAAAATCTCAGCCTCCAAATAATTTGATTTAGACAACCAGCCATAACTTTAAAGGGTGTGTAATATATACATGGACCTGTTTTTCCTCACAGCTGACAAAGATCTATTTTTAATGGATCCATCTTCACAGGACCTTTGGCAAAATGATACTTACGTTTTCACTGATCTAGTTTAGTGAATTTTGAAACTAATCTGTTAGTCAGTCCCATTGAGTGTACCTTTAGTTCTCACAGTGGAGCAGCCTTCAGGGCACAGACTGTACTCTGTTTGGATGGAATACACTCAGAAGATGGGCTCGGTTCAGGGGAGCAGGCTGGAACGAGCCCAGGGCCTGAAGCGTGTGTGGTGCGCACAGTGCTCTCGGCACTCACTCACGCACTCCGCAGATCCCTTTCCATTCACCTAGATTACTGACTCCTAGACACAGGCACCAGGGAGCATGGATTCACTTCTGGCAGATGTAATGGGGTAGCAATATAGGTATGGGATACTTCTTTCAAATGGTATTATTAACTACACAAAAATAATGACCTCAATTAAATATAGCCTATCTTTTAAGAGTTGCAACTTGCCCATATTGGTATCGCATAGCTCATTCTCATACAGCAACAAGAAGGAGGAAGATTAATTGTATTTTGGCATTTATTCCCTCATATTTCAACCATTTACCCATATTTTATATAAGATATCCTCTAGGCTTACTGAACTCTCCCAATCCACACAAGGCAAATTGTTGGTTGGGTTTTTGTTTTAAGCAGATCAGTGCCTATTGCATGAGACCACTACTGAACTCTCCCAATCCACACAAGGCAAATTGTTGGTTGGGTTTTTGTTTTAAGCAGATCAGTGCCTATTGCATGAGACCAGTACATTATTAATTTCAGCAGAGTGGCTTAAGGAATGAAGTATGAATAAAGTATTAATGAAGTAAATAGCAATGTTTAATCATATGGGAGTAAACACATCTGCATTTTCACAGACTGAAAGAATACATTTCCAGATAACTATATTTCAGTGATGAAAGACCACACTGAAACAGAAATTCCATGAGCTAATAACATGCTGTACTTAATGGAAAACAACTTGATACTCCCCATGGTTAAATACTACAAATAATGAAGACACACGGCATGGAAGCCTAGTATTTACATTAAAGAAAAAAAAATTAAAAATTGTAAGCTTGTTTCAACTACCTTAGGCTTTTCAGATACTGAATCATTTTGGACAGTCCAACTTTTTTTTTAATCAACACAGGATATTGTGCAGTGAGTTTCAAGAATGACATTTGTTTTGCTGGCTTAGGGAAGTAGGGAATCCTTCCATTTGCCTTTAACAGTAAATGATAAATCCAGTGCTGTCAACAGATTTGCTATACCTGGCAATGTGCAGATGAATAATACTTTGATAAATAAAAGAGTTTTCTATTCCAGTAATAACAAAGTGAGTGATCTTGTTGAAAGGAAAAGCCTGGCAAATGTGAAGGGTTACACAGATGCTCCCAAAAGGCTCACTCCCCAAACAGTTGTATTAACCCCTAAAAAAAGTACTTGTAACATTAAAAAGAATTGCTAGTTTTATCTTTAAAATATGAAAATGTGAGTCCTTTTGCTGTGTCTCAACAGGCTGAAATGTTTTACATGAAGGCAGAGTACATTCTTCTCTCTATTCTTAAGTTTTAGCTGAATGCCATTGCAACGCCCAGCAGTAACTCAGTGTGTGCCAAAAATGAATATTTTTAAGCGTCATTTGAGTTTTAGAGGCTACAGTAAGTGATGGGAACACAATTGTCTTGGGAATCTACAAATAACTTTAAAAAAGCTCATAAATCTGGCTTTCATGGTTTGGTTTTCAACAGCTTTATGAAATATGTCAAAGCTTGAACACAGTGAGTTCGTTTTCCTTCAAATTTCTGAGGATTGACTTTTCTCAATCTTTTTTGATATGCTGCAGAGAAAAATAAAAACGACTTGGCTTTAAAAAACCAGGCATCAGCAAATCAGTTTTTTAAAAGTTGCTTTCTTATTTTAATTTTTTTTTGTATCAACAGAGGAAAAACTACGTTGGGCAGCCTAAAGTATTTCCTCATCAAAAAAACCACAAAAAGTTTCTGTTTAGCACACAATATATTACAACATACCAGACCAAATATTAACAAAAATGTGATGTATAATTAAAAGATTTTTTTCTTAAACTGTTTAAAAAAGATGCATAGTAATGACTAAGCACAACAGAAACCTGGAGAGCTGCATTCAGAAGTCCCATGCAAACTCTCTACTTACAGGGAAACACATGCACTACAATGATAATTAGCAGGGAATGCTTGGTTTTTAAAATATGAACTAAAGGGTCAGTTGAAATTACATCAAAGTTCAACAGAGAAAAGTCTTTAAAATTGCCTGAGAATCACAAAAATGAGTCCACTTAAAGAGATAACCTGCCATCACACATGGTGCCACTGCTGTGGAATGCTGCCAACTACAAAACTAGACCTGATGTGGGTTGCTTTCAGAAACTCTCAAAAGAACAGCTATCATGATTACCTCTGGTCTATAACTTCCCTGAGTAGTACTCCTTGGCAGGAATACTTCTTTATGTGTAATAACATCTCCTCTTCACTTAATCAATGTCACAAATTGGAAGATCCCATAGGAAGAATGGAAAGCAGAGCAATTTAATCCTCCAGTGGTAAAAGTAGCAAGTGGAGTTGCCAGCACACACAGAGCAAAAAAAACCCCTAGGTGTTCAAATATTTGACCAAGTGCCTTTTATCAATTATGTTTTAAAATTACCATTTATCAAGAAAAGTTTTTTCACAGGTGCTAAACAAAAGACATGATTAATGATTTATGTTTGAAGATTATTTTAATGAACTACTGTACTTTTTAGCATGACAATAATGTAAGAACTTTGACTATATTGTGACAGCAAGCTGAGATTTTCTTCTGTATAGCTGAGGGAGAAATATTTATGTTGTGAATACAGAGTAAATTTAAAGCTATGCAAGTTGGTAGGGTAATGGCCGAGTACCTGACACTACATTTATTCTCTTTGCTCTTCTTATTTCTCAAGTTAAGGATAAGCATTTGAAAAGGATTTTTTTTAATAAAGTGAAAAAATGAATTCACAAACCACAGTGGTAAGTTGTGCATGATAACAAATTATGCTCTTCTAAAAATAACTGATTCCAGTATCTGTTTAAGGAATTGATGCTTAACAACTTGTGAGCTAATACACCAAACACATTTACAGCAGATCACCCCACTGTTTTCTTCTCAAGAGTCTAGAGGGGGCAGAGCAGAGACTGTGTCAGTAACCTGATCAAATGCTGGAGGAAAACATAAGTCTAACATGTTGTTGCTGCGAGTAAAAAGTTTGAAACATAAGCCTTATTTAGAATATCATTTTATTCCTGTTTAGGATTTCAGATGCATTTGGGATTTCAATATGTAATAACATTTCCACTTTTTTTCTTTTTTATCACTTATTTCTAAATTAACTTTTTTTCAGTGACAAAGATAACGGAACAATATTAATTTCACTTATTTGACATTTGCATTTGGTCTTGCAGGAACTGTCTTAATGAAGATAAAATAAAAGTATGACTCTAAAGGTGAAGCTATTGAAGTGCAAATCTGAAGTTGCAATCTAAAATCAATTCACAGGAAATTCCACTTCTGTTTACTGAAAATGTAATGGTGTCTTCTAAAAACCTTTTTTTTAAAAAAGAAATATTCTTGCAAATTCCATATGGAATTTGGGTTTGTTTTAAATTTGAGCTTGCCAGTTATGACGCAGTTAAATACGGAGAACTAGGCAGACTTATTATGGTAGTGGACTTTCAGTGACTTCTCATGCTAGCTGGGCAAAGTTTGTAGGGTCAAACTCCTGACCCTGTCTTCCTTTCTGAGTTCCTTTCCTATATTCCTGCTGTTCTTCATCTAAGAATGGTGCAGGATTGAGTGTCTACTACTTTCTAGTCGATCTGGATTTTACCTGAAGTGCTTTAGCTTTAGTGAACACGGAAAGCCTTTTCAAGAGGCTGTCATTGCATATGCAAGCAATTCCAATTTGAAAATGAAAGGATACTCAGCAAGTACTGTACATAAACTATGAGCAACTGGGATTTGAGTTTAAATGCAAGATAAATACTCTGAAGCACAGAAACAGTCAGTCTTCAAGCAAAACTACTAGTTATTTTCTAGCCACACATCTGGATATCCTAGATAAAATACAAATGCTCAATAACAACTCTCCTGCAAACTAGTTTCCTGGTAAATGTATGTAAATAAATATGTATCATATCTGGCTCTGTCCCAATCCAGAATTCCCGCTAAAATCCATGGGAATAAGGTGGGTTTATCAGGAAAACAGCTTTAGTCCTATAACAATGCAAACTCTCATGATGTAACAGAAGGTACTGTTTGTTTGCACATATACTATTCTAAAGTATATACACTACTCAGAGATGAGGAGAAGGAATCTAATCTAGCTAGTCCTGCATAAGGGAAAAAGTTAAAAAATGTCCTGCACACTCACTGGATCATGTGTCTATTTTTATTTTAAAATTCTATTAGGTTTAAAATTGAGGCGCTAACATGGTAGTTCCAATGCCACCTGTGGAATTTTTTTCAAAATGACATTATTGATTAAAGTGTAATGCATTTGTCCTTATGCTGTGGACTGATACTGGGAATGCTATAAAGCCGTCATTGCTCAGACTGTTAATGGAGGCAAGAACTCACTGCACAACACTGGAATACTCCTGGGGTTAAACAGAGAAACAGTAATGATGTGATTTGGAGGGAATTCAGTAAATCCTTCTATTAAGAAAAGGCCAGTGTCATACAGACTTTGAAGGAAGGGGAAAGCTAAGTCTTCTCCTGAGAAGATGCACACATAAATGCCAAAGTGGTTTTTAATGATTTCACAGCTAAACAAAACTACATGGTATTGTCATGCTCTTCTCTGCTATATAACAGACCCCTTATTACAAACAAGTATGACAATTAAAAATTAAATAATCCCATACTAAACTTAAAACAGTAGTTTTAACAACTACAACCTTATCACAGCTGATTACTTCTCCAGTTTGAAGTAAAGCTGAAATCAGGTATGAGGTTACTAGAGAATGAAAAATCAAAATACTTTGACTAGGCAAGTTTTATATTATTTCATAAATAAAAGGAATAAATCAGGTTTCTAATGGTCATTAAAAGCTGAATATAGTCACTGAGACACACTCTGGTAGTGGCAGTATGATATAGTCACAAAGCATGCACATCAGACTGACAGCTAAAAAGCAACAGAGAGCTTTGCACATAATCTAAAACTAAATCTGTATGTAATTTCCTTCCCTTTGTTAATTGAAGAATAAAACTAAATCAAGGGGAAGCCTTCTATGAGGCTACTTCCAACAACAGATGACTCAACTAGCACCTGAGAATTTGTTGTGCTTGTGTGTACTGAGGTTCTGAACTTCCTGTTTCAAAAAAATACCAAACAAGTTGTGTTTCCTTTACAAATAAGCTATTACATCAAACCCTGTTCCTATAATTTCAGTTTTTGTCCACAATCCAACATTTTCTTTGGCAAATGTAGAAACATTCTAATTAAAGAGAAGAGAAAAACAAGCATCATTTATCATGGTAAGAATGAATGCTCAAGAGAACATCCTTACTGGTTACTTATTCATTCAGTTTAATTTGGCTTTTTAAGTGCACTTAATTATGGCATGCAGTTCTCTGAGATAAAACATGGGTTACACGGTTTCCACTAATAGTGTCTTGTGAAAGCTATTAAAGGTAATAATTCCTCTAATGCCATACAAATGTAATGCCACCTGTGTAAAGTAATTAAAAAGTATTTTTAGAACACCGTAACACTTGAAATACACTATTCTTTAACATATCATTTGAAATTTTTTTAGGTGGAAATGTTCCTGTGTTTTCCTCAGCATGATCTATAAGATAAGAGCAATAAGAATCCTTTCCAATGTCCTCTTTCCTTAATTTTCACAGTTTTTGTTAATGCTAGATTCCAGATGAAAGACCTCTGTCTACTTAATTTGCAATTAACCATGAGAAAGACAAATTCCCATGAACAGGTAAATACCAGACCTGCAAGCACAGCATAATGTAATTGTCTGCCTAAGTAGAAAACAGCCTATACATTACAACATATGCGGTTTCTTTCCTAAATTTATTTAACCACAGAATTGGAAGTGCTGATTCACCAAGGCAGAAACTCAAAATGACACTATAACAGGAGTTATAATTAATCAAACAAATGTAATATTGGATAAGTCCATGTGCACATTGTATCTTTGTGGAGAGCACTGCTTGTCTTTCAAACCAAAGGCTTCCAGGAAATGAAGTTAAAAGCCCAGTCAGCTGCTCAGGGTTGTGTTCTAGACAAATCTGGAATGCAGTATTAAAAACACCCACTGTAGGTGGTTAAAGCCAGTAGAGGATGCCGAAAACTTCTGATAAAAGAAATAACCACTACAATGTCTGCAACACCCTCCAAAGGCAGCATGAAAATAGAAATTGTGCAGTTAATCCTGGAAAAACCCTAAGTCTGAGAAATGACCTCATCAAAAAGGAGAATGACATGGCAGTGTTGTTGAGGAGAAGCCAGCAGCCCCAGAGCAGTGGTGAGATGCTCTAGGGGAAAGCACGCAACAAGAGATTGGATGGCAGTGTGCGCTCACAGCCCAGAGAGCCAACAATATCCTGGGCTGCATCGAAAGCAGTGTGACCAGCAGGGCAAGGGAGGGGTTTCTGCCCCTCTGCTCTGCCCTCTCGAGACCCCACCTGGAGTGCTGCATCCAGCTCTGGGGTCCTCAGCATAAGAAGGGCATGGAACTCTCGGAGCAAGTCCAGAGGAGGTCACAAAGGTGACCAGAGGGCTGGAGCACCTCTCCTATGAAGACAGGCTGAGAGAGTTGGGATTGTTTGGCCTGGAAGAAGAGAAGGCTCCTGGGAGACCTTAGGGCAGCCTTCCAGTACTTTAAGGGGGCTACAAGAGAGCTGGAGAGAGACTTTTTACAAGGGCATGTAGTGACAGGACAAGTGGAATGGCCTTAAGATGAAGGAGGGTAGGTTTAGGTTAGATATAAGGATGAAATTCTTTACTGTGAGGGTGGTGAGGTACTGGAACAGCTTGCCCAAAGTTGTGGATGCATCCCTGGAAGTGTCCAAGGCCAGACTGGATGGGGCTTTGAGCAACCTGGTCTAGTGGAAGGAGGTGTCCCTGTTCATGGTGGAAGGAGTTGCAGCGTGATATCTTTAAGGCCTCTTCCAACCCAAACCATTTTGTGATTCTATGAACCTCCAGAAAAAAAAAAAACAAAAAAAAAAAAGCCAAACAAAAAACCAAAACCAACAAACAAACCCAAAGCAAAAAACCCAAGAAAAAATACTGTCTACTTTTAATATCCGATGAACCACTCTGTGTCCTTCAGCATCTCTTACATGAGTAAGCAGCAACCAGTCCCATCCACATGACACAGAGAATAATAATAGTGGGATCACACTGTGGTACTGCTTCAAGAAGCACATCTTTTGTTTCATAAGTACGAGCTTAGCGGGACCAAAAACCCAATGGGATGGGACAAACAGATCTTTCAATTATTTATGCCACTCCTATTTTATAGTTTCTCTTCTAAGCCACAATCAACTCAATTATATAGTTCCACATATAGTGCAAAACTTCTTAATTAACATTATAGTTATCTACCTCCTTCATGTTAGACTAAACCCAGAACTCTAATAATAGTCCTCAATAAAATCTGTAGAGTTTGGCCTTCCTTTGTGTTGAAACTGCAGCTGTTTCAAAATGCTTACAAATGTACCTTGATTTCAGGCAGGAATCTCTGAGGCTAGGTAAAACTTTTGTTAGATCACTAAAGTTTTGGGACAAGTTTTTCAGTTTTAACATGGTAGTGAGGACCCATTTAAACTGATTCTTAAATGTGTATTTCCTTTGATTTTAGAAAGTTAGCAGTAAACAGAATTTTTACACTTTTTCCCTGGATTGTCCAAAACATATTAGTTTAAAAGACAGATACTAATTAACAGTTACTGTTAAAACAGCCAAGAAAATTCCACCCCATTCAGACTACCCATAAAATTCCTGTCCCTCAGGCAAACATACTGCTGTTATAATAGATTTAAAAGTAGGCATGACATGCAGCAAAGACTGTTGAAGGTGACCAGAATCAGGCTGCCTCATCTCCACAGGTAAAAGTCTCTCATGTGAACCACTGCCAGAGTTTTCTGCTTGAAATGAATCTGATAAAGCCTCCAGGCCACAAATAAATCTGGTAGAATGAAATATGGGTAAAGTGTGACTTTTCAGTCAGATTGGGAAAAAAAGAAAGGACAGAAATATTCTTCTGAAGATCAAAAGGTCCCCGTGCAGACGCTATCCTTTGTTTTGGATTTGTACAATGCATTTAGATGCAAAGTTTGGTTTTATGTTCAGTGGAAAATAATGATGAAATACTACCTTTGTAAGGGTAATATAGTGACTAGAAAACTGAGGCTCTTTTTTCATTGCAGACTCTGGGACCAACTTCAGGCAAATATTAAATAATACTTTTCAAAAATTATGAATTTAGACCATCTTTTAAATACTTCTGATAAATAACTTCAATACACAAGACATAAATCATTGTAAGAAAAACATGACAATGGAACTTCTTGCCTTTGAAAAAACCTCCAAGGTCTACAACAGAATCTCATCAACACATAATAAATCACAAAACAGTAAGAACAATTACAGAAGTATGTTCGTATACAAAAACTCACAAGCACAATAAGTAAAAATCATTGCGAAATAAATCAGCTGAAGATGGAATTTAGTGTGACAAGTGTCTTATGAATATATTTTAAAATTGAATTTTTTTGGTGTTTGGGTGGTTGGAGCAAGGGTATGGGAGTTAGGAATCAAAGGAGCCTATTAAAATGCTTATATCAGGGAAACTAAAACTAGTGGGACAAAATCTGGCACATATCCATGGAGTATTTTCTTCATATTATCTGTGAATTACTTCAGCCTCAATTTTGGAGGAGAGAATTCTGCAGTTAAGACTGTACCTTAGACACACTTACGAAAGTGCCTGAGAAGACAAGCTATATCAGCTGAAAAGTACTAAAATGTAATGCTCTCAGGAGATGTAACTGAGAAATACATTCAGAAAAATATCAGGTCTGTAGGCCATGATCCTACCCTGTAGGGATATTGCCATGGACTTCAGTGTCATGTTCTCTTCCAAGAACACGAACAGAGTTGCAGTACAACCTTTTGCTTATGACTAAATGAAGAAACAGCAAGGAATTTATTAAAAATAAGGGAACTTTAATGAAATAAATAAGATTCACTTTTGCTGGAACTATTACATGACACTGTTTTGAGGGAGTCAGATTTGTAACTAATTTTATTGTCTGGATATAGTGTACTACAACTATAATAAACAAAAGCCAACAAGAGCATCTCAACAGCTGTCTCCACTAAAACTGCCAGACCAGAAATTTTCCCTTCCCAACATAGCTATAATGCTAATGTCCCCAAAAAGTTCCACCATATTTTGGCTTCTTCAGCTATTCCATCTAGAACTACTGTTAGAGAAATGATAATGTAATGACAAGAGCCCATAATTCAACACATTTTTCCTCTTACAAAACAATTTCTTGGTATACACATTCTTCTGCACTACATAGAAGTAGTTCTCTACAATTTCACCTTTTAAGTAAACGGAATGTATTTTGGACTGACAGCATTTTAACTATTACAGATAAACACTGCATATAAGCCTGATTTACTGTTATGCAATAAAATATACATAAACAAATAAAATACACATAAACAATTTCCTTCTACCATAACAACTGTGAGGATCAAGTAAGACAAAGCAGGATTTCTGAAGCTTTAGCTATATAACCTCTGTAAGGCTCCAATGGCTTAGCCAACAAAAAATTGTTGTATGCAGGAGCTAGGAGGTTTTCTAGCACATTCTGGTCTCATGAAACTCTCATTCTTCCATTTTGTTCATATATGGAAGACAGAACACTGCTTTTTCTGTCACTACCATCCATACATTCAGTAAGTTTCACTCATAAAATACTGACCATGTACAGAGAAACATTTTTTACTGAAGGATAAAAGGTATTTAGATGGCAGTGACTAAAACAACCATGATATTTCTAGGCATTAGGATAATATACATTACTTACTGTAGGAAAAGAACATTAAAGCTAAAAGCTGATTATTAGCATCAAGCACTTTTGCAAAGTGTACGTGACTGTCTGCCAGTGAGCGTGTAATGAATCATGCAGGCAAACACAATCACAGTGCAACATCACCAGAAGAGAAAAAAAAAGACAAAGGCACATAAACTTAACCATTTTTTTTTTCTACTCTGGAAAAAAGATCAAAGTAAAACTTTGATTGTGTTTTTAAATGATAACACAGTTTCCCCAAGTGCTGATTTTCTAGAAGTGCAAGATTACAGATCAGATGATAACGTAAAAGCATGTGCAATGCACATGTAATGTGTTACAATTGCAACAAAGCAGAAATTTACCAAATCTACATCAATAGAACAATATAAACCTCTGTTCTTCCTAATAACTAATATTGGCTGCAAAGATGACTGGGCCTGGCTCTGTTCTTATTACCTGTATACTAGTTTCAGCTTCCTTACTGCAAGCTTTGCTTGCTCTTCTGGTACTTTGTTATCACAATATTTCCCTTTTAAACACATCCTAGTGTTTCTTTTCATTTAAGAATCACGTCCTTTCAAGAAACTTGGAAAACAACACAAAAGCAAACAAACAATAACTACATTTTTGGTTTATGAAATGTATTCTATGTTTATGTGCAGAAAAAATTGTAGGCTGGAACGAGCTGTCCTGTCCACACCTAAGACCTTCTTTTAGCAAAAAATTTACATTCACTCATTTTTCATTTCCATGTTAGTCCAAACTAGTCAAATGCAGAGAGGAAACTGGTGGCATACATCACAATTACAAGCAAAGTAACTAGTGAAAAGTTTTTGTGACCAAAGTGTACCAAGGCAGCAAGATCCTATTAGTGAGACATATGAGGCCATCATAGTGTAAGCAAGGACTACAGAGTGGTAAAAAGGAATTATAGAACTGATTTTTATCCTGGAAAATGAGCAATGTAGATAAAACAGAGGTCTTTTTAGAAGCTAATTGGGGTTTTAAAAGTTATTTGTAAGTCATTGCAGAACATAATCATGTGCTCAAGTGCACAGATTAGGCACATCAGCCAGAGAAGCCACAGAGGTAGGTGAATGTCCTTCTCAAAATGGGCTCCTGAGCAATAATCAGATGCATCCATAAAGTCCAACAGGTTTCTAAAACTGTTTTATCTTGGCTATTTTGTCTGAGTATGCTACATATATCTGAGTATACTACATCTTTAAAAACAACTTTTGGATAAAATTGGCCTTTTGACTCAGCATATCTTTGTAAACTAACATTTAAAGGACGTATTCCACAAAAAATGATGCTATGTCTTCCTCCTTCCAGTTTGAGCCAATTTCCCTGGTATGGAAGCAGGATGTACTTCAAGTTCTCATGTCTTCACTGGTAATAAAGGATAAAATTAGTGCCAGGCTCAACAATCTGTCTTTATTAAATAAAAATAGTAATTTTCATTTGCATCCTGAATATGTAAAATTTCCTTTCTTTCTTGTCTGTAGCAACGTATCGCACACAGGGATTATTCCAAGTTTCACAGATGTAACACAGACAAAGCAACAGCAGTGGAGTACTAGAATATTAGAGAAGCAGCATAGAACTTGCAGAAAGTGATAGCCTGGTAGGATATTTTTTAACTTAGGGTATAAAGTGAGACAGTGCCAAGTAGGTGATTTATGCCATTTCTTGTAATATAGTTAATTACTAATGCTGAAAGCATGAAAAATGAAGGTAAATATTCTCAGGTTCTTTCCTTTAGACTGGGAGTTGAAGTGCTTAAAAAATCCTCTACATGCATTAACCGGAACACTATAAAAGTTCTACCTGCAGCCACAGTAAGTTTTAGCAAGTGAAACCTGTATATGACTGTGGATTGTACTGTAGACAGGACACCCAATTCCAGTTTAGTTTGAAGTTTTCTACAGCATCTAAGGTGTTGAGAGGACTTGCTTCTCATTAGGTATAATAAACACATACCTGCTAATAAAAAGGAGTTGGACAGTATTAGATGTATAAATAGATAAAACATCTTGAAAGCAATGCCAAATATGTAGATGTTATCAGTATTTACTTTCACATTCTGGAAATGTGAAAGGAAGGTCTTACAATGGGACTTTAGAATTTACATTTCTGGGACTGCTAACTGAACTATACAAAACCAGGATTCTGGCTTTCAAAATCATGCTAAAAAAATATGGTTTTTATTTATTTGCCGCCTTCTATGGCCATTTTGCAGAGGAACATTTTCATGCTTCTGTAACCATGAGGAATAGAATTATTTCCCCTAAATTTAAGCTATCATTTCTTTCTTAATCCAATTAGTTCACAATCTAGGACATAACAGACCAAAAGGACAGAGTAACATAATCACTGGCAGCACCCAAAAACAAGGTAAGATTTTTCTTTTACCCCAAAACTCTTGAGAGAATTTGTAACAGCTGCAGTACATTTCAAATACAATCTAAACTACTCATGCACATAACATATTAAAAGGCTCTTAGCCTTTTCCAAGCTCATAGATCAGAGATACATTCTTACCTAAAGATGCAAAGGGAGACATACTAGGATTTTTGGAAGCCTCTAAACCTACACTGAGAACCTCTGAAAATCTGTCATTCATTTATGAATATTAAACATTTTAAAGTTTTAACCACAAAGCATTTTAAAGTACAGAATACATGGCTATTCCAGCTAGAGACATTGTTAAAAGTTGACTATAACAGCTGAGACCAGAGCAGAATATAAAAATTAAAAACAGAATAAGGATTTAGTAATCACTTATTCCTCTGGTTTTATTCTCCTGCCTGTAACTTTTATTTCTGCTGAGCTTGGCAGATGTCCCACAGAATGGGGGATGTCCAGTATTACACAGTCAAATCTTATGTCTCATATGAAAAGCATATGGAGTATGGCTTTCTACGTATTTTCATTGAAACCAGGCTGGTTTTCAGATGCCTAGTAAACTGGAAAAATGACACAGTGCATACATGGATAAAACCTTCATGTACAGCAGATGCACTACCAACTACAGTGTATTTGATATCCATGTGCAGAGCTGTTACACAGTCCCAAACTGTCCTGTATTTCAATCAGTATTTAGGATTCACAGCTCCACTTTTATAGAAGAATATTAATTAAAAAAAAAAGAAGAAAAAGAAAAGGACAAGATAAAAAATCCTCTCTCCCTTATTTCTAATCCTGAATTCTTTAATTTCTGTTTGTCTTCTGTTCATTAAAATTACTTCATTCTGCCAGCTGTGATACAGTGCAATACTTACTAAGCCATCTGCCAATTCTTTTTGGAAACAGGTGCCTCCTTCTGACATGGAAGAGCCAGAAAAGAGATAAATTTGATGAATGAACATTTAATGAATTTATGAACATTGAGAAATCAATGAAAGGGAACCAAGTGTTACTTATTGTAAAGCCTGATTTGCACCAGTCATGAAAGCCAATATTTTAAGTAGTGGTAATGCCTCTTGAAAATGCTTCCAATTGTTTAACTAGTCTACAGAATGTTTGGTGAGAAATCTGTATTTTTTAAAAAAATTCTCACTGTGTAAAGCTAATGCAAATGGCAACTGCTTGAGGATTCACACATTCTGGTTTATTTTAAAAATACACTTATATTTCAAATAAAGATGGTTCTTGGCTACTGTTCATGTCATTAACAGTTTTAAAAGCCTCAGGCCACCCTTTGAAAGCAGGCACAGGGTATCTGCAAATTACAATAATGCAGAACAGACCAACATTTTGTTTACTTCAGCAGCTTCTGATCATTTTCCATGACAGACATATCACAAAAAGGTTCTGACTGATACTAGAAAAGTCTTCTAAATGAGAAGCCCCCAGTTCGCCTTTAAAGCATCACCTTTTTTCTTAGTCCTTGAGGCTATCACTTTATTGAAATAGCTATCTTAAAAGCAAGTGTTATTTTTCTTTATTACGGGTACTGTAGTCTAAAACTGTGGGCCGGCAGAGTTAGGTCAGAGGTAAATGAGTGCAGATTTTCTGCCCCCATTGCACAACCAGTGAGGTAAAAAACATATGAATACAAAGCAGCCTACTTCACATGAAATAAATGTTCCAAAATAGAGGTTTTAAAAGTAGAGAAATCTGTGGCTTGTTAAGTTCATAATGTCCATGAAGTGCATTTTTTAGAAATTATTCACTGTAAATATGTTTAAATAAGTTTTCTTAAAAAAAAAAAATTCTGAAAACAGAAGTAGCAATTAAGCCATTGATAATTGAGAATCATTTGTCTGGTTGCAAACTTCTCAGTCAGCCAAGAAGGTTTACATGTGGGCAATAACAGTTTACGAAGCACAGTCTCATTCTGATGCTTTTAGCAACTGGAATAGCTGAATTCTTTTGCATGTAATTGATGGAATTAATAATATAAAATGAAGTTGTCCCAATATTGCAAAGAAATCTGAAACCATGATAATTTCCAATATTAAACCCACTGCTGCATTATATTGGAATAATTGTGCTTAACAGTTTGCAGGCATTAATATTAGCCTGTGCCTGATAGGTTTAATTTAATGTCTGTGAGAAAATGCAAGAATTATTTCAAATATATTAATTATATTTTTATCATCTGAAGAGGGATATTTTTTCCTATAAGCACTTTTCACATGGAGGTCCAACATAAACATTTTTCTTTCTTTCATCAGAGTGATGAGGTTTGCTGAGAGAAATTAAGAGATGAAAAAGCTTATTAAATCACTTAATTCATACTGCTGCCAGTGCAGGATTTTCCATTTTTCAGTGTTTTGCCATCTGTATTACTCATATATCGGGGATTCCACTGCTTCACATGAGAGGCTTTTCTGCAGTCTCATAGATCTTAGCTTCAGAAGCTATATCCTTATACTCTATATGAAATTAGAACAAAGTTTAGACCATGACTCCCTACAGTTTCCCTGTCTGCTGTAGTCCTGCCTGGAGCACTTCACAGCTGGCCAAAAACTCGGTCCATTGCTTCCTCACCATGGCTGCACTGGGGTTCCAGAACAGTCCCTGCTTAAACATTTCAACTGACATTTACCAAAGGTATAGTGCTCTTAACCTTGCAAAATGTGGCTATAGTGTAAAAGAATTATCTTTCCAGGGTGAATAATCTATTTAGACCCAATTTCTTACTGGCCTGGTTTTTTTTTAATCAATTCACAGTCCAAGTGAATCCATTACCGAAAGAGAAGAGAGGCAAAACAATACAGTTTGGATACAATAGCCTGAAAACTGTAACAAAATGAAAAATACTGATAATACATTAACAACAGCACTTTAACATGAGACAATGAAACACATTTGAAATCTCGAATAACCGTCACTTATTTTCATAAATTTCATGACATTCATTTCACCTAACTTCTGGTGCTGACATCTGAACTTATTACGCAGAGTCTCCTTCTGACCAACAGAGAAAAATTTCTCTGACTCCACAAGGAAATTTTGGTTGACCTAATTTTTGCATTTAATCTAAGAAGGGCACCTTAACACCCTATGCAAGGATACAATCTTCATTAATGCAAAAAGAAAATATTGTAAGCTGGCCGAGTTAGGAGATGTAATTTCATGACATCATCTAGTAAATATTTTAATGTATGGATTTTGTTTCCTAAAAATGATACTCAAGTGGGTGAACAGGCAAAGGAAGGCAGAAATTCTTAGAAGAACCTCAGCTGATCACTAATTTGATGAACTAGAAATAAAGTTATTTATGTTCAAGAAAAATGCTATTCACTGGACATTGCTATTAAGGCTCAGGCCACATTGCTGAAGCAGTAACAAATCAGAATGTTTCATTTAAAACCAAAGGTGAAATTTAATTAGTTATTGACAATAGAATTTGATCACAGATTTGACTGAAAATATTGACATGAAAATCAAGTAAGAATATACAACTACAAGCAAGGTGTTCTATAATCAAGTTTAAACTCAAGGTAATAAGCTAAGATTGAACTATTTTATTTGTAAATAAAAGTCACTTTGGCTGTGGTTAGCCTGAATGTGGATTCACATTCAAACAATATAGACATCACCAATGTCGTCTCCAAATTTCCTGTACATATATATCTAGTGAGACAGAATAAAGATTTTTAAAGTTTTGGATTTCCTGTATAGGGAAATTACTCACATAATAATTCAGATTTAGATAAAAGTCCAGTAAAAGGACTTTCTAATTGGTTAGTGTTGGGAAGAAAATATACCACTTTAATGATAGGATGCACAGAAGAGATTTGATCTTGTCTACATATTCCACTGGAGATGGAGGACTGTCTTTCCAGCAAAGGATTTATTTGGAGAGATAAAGAACAGACTGTTACTCAGCCAGTGAGGTACTTACGTTAATATTTACAGAGCAATAAGTTGTATGGAGGCAAGGAGTCCAAACTCAAAGAAGCCCTAATCTTGGTATCTGTACACAGCTAATCTTTGTCCTGTCCCATCATGGGTTCTGATGCCTCAATAGCCAGGGAAAAAACCCCACTTTAATTCCTTCTTTTGCTTGTACAGCAGCAAGACCAACAATAAAAAGAATGCCCAGTTTTTGTGGCAGAATCAGCAAGCGGGTGGGCAATGTTTTTGAGAACTATTACTGAACTATGTTTATTAGTACTGAAAAAAAGAAAATATTTATCTTTATGGAGTGCAAAAATAGTTTGCAGTTGCTCTGTCCTCTTCAAATTACACATCCATAATACAGTTCAACAAATATGAATGTATGAAAACATGCTGCAAATATTTTTCTTGCACTCTCCATAAAAAGGTTAGTGCATGTACTGTATTTTTTTCTTGAGGGAAACAGATGTCAGGAACTAGGTACCTTACTGTTGCTGTAAATGTCCTCTCCCTCTCTGAAAGCGTTGTTTATTCCTCTTACACAGTTTTTCACTTCCTTTTCATTCCCTCTTTGACATGAGTTTATCTTTGAATTCAGATCTTAACTTGAACATGCTCTTCGGAAGTATGACATGCTGTTATTGTCAAATAAGTGTGCTATTACCAGATGAGAGAACCTTCTGCTAACCTGCATAACTGCTTACAAAAGGAAGGATTTAAATCACAGGGACTGGGGTGATTTGTAAGGCTTTCTTACTGTCAGCTGCTTAGACATTTTAAAAACACATTCCTTTAAACAAACAGCACATGCATTTTTCTTTAGGATGTCAGTAAGGCAGATTTCTCATTTTCCAAAAGCCTTCTGGATTCTTTCAGAGTCTGCTGCCTTTTCACATCAACATAATACAGCATTCACATAATACAACAAAAGTCAAAACCTTACATAAAGATTTTAGGTTTAAATTGTCCAAATGCACAAAACTGTAATTTAAAAGACATTTTTCAAAGCATAGAAACAGTATATAAGCATACAGAGTAAGAACATCTGTTAAGTTTTTTCACTTATAATTCAACAGTTAAGAGTAAATACACAAGTGCTATGTGAACAATTTTTAAAAACAGGTTTTAAAGGCTTTACTAGAGCTAGTTGCTACACATTAGCACACAAGTTATTTCATTCAGTTTCAAACCAATGATAACCTGTTTAAACAAGTGCTATATTATGCTTTGCCCAGTATGGGAGATAGACAGGGCACAGCACTTAACACCGTCAGATATTCACCAGTGCAGTTGTAAGATCCTTAACATCAGCTGTAATTTCCATGTTAGGTTTGAACTCATGCTATTTGAGTTTAAGATGTAATTACACTTGTTACCACCTAAAGTTAGCTGTCATCACATAACACTGAAGACAATAAGCACAGCCTTTGGGCACTAAAGCCAAACTATATAAAAGTGTTAAGGAGGAAGGACATGTAGCAACTATTCTTCATAATTCTGGGACTCACTTCCTACTTCTGTATGTGGATGACTCATCTTTCAAAGACTAAAATAACATTCATTATTAGAAAATGCTCACAGTGAAAGACACTACCATCTGTCCTACAAACAGGAACTTCATTAATGCACAGTGAGAGTCTTCTCAGATATGTGCCTACATTATTTGTATAGACTAGAGTTTGGTAGATATTTGTGAATTCTACTTTAGATATCACTTGAAATTTTGGACTGAAAAAGGAAATCACTATAAAAGTAATGAAACGGCAGAAATGAGAAGCATTTTGTATTTAACAAAGTTTTGGGATGTGGAAGTGATAGTGATAGGAATTAAAAAAAACCTCATTAATTCATGTTATTGTTATTACTCAAGATGTGATATCATAAAGTCCTAATCTAAATTAACATGACCAATTATATTTTAGGTACTGTAGCATCAACAACATACTAAGCATACACATATATACAGATACAATTATGTATATTTAAAGTACATGTCTTTTAATGTTAGTACAATCTCAATGAAAAAAAACTTGAGAAAATGTTATATTAAAAAAGTGGGATACCAAAATAAGTCTATAATTTGAAAATATGATATGATCACATATATATAATCACATTAAATATCCGATAATCTGAGAAAAGATATCCTAAGTTTAACCCAAGACAGTCCAGGAAAGCCAATCCAGAGTGGCTACAAAGAAAGCAATGAAGTTGACATAGTGGTAGGAGAGGTGCTGAATTTAGACCTTCCAAATTTGAAGCAATTAAGTACATAATCTACTTGTGTGAAGCTTGATGGTTGTCTAACGATCCTTATGATAGCAAAGTTGAATGTAATTTACTGAGGCAGAACTAATATAACAAGCTTCATAAGCAAGTTACGTTTCAAATATTATGGAGGAGCCAGACAGATTATGTTACAAAATTCAATATATTCATGATAAGGACCAAGATAGGAATTTTAGACACATTAATGAAAGCATAGCATCAAAAAAGGGACAGGATAAAACATCAAAGAAACAAAGGAAACATAACTTGCAGATTATAGATTTAAATGCATTGAAGGATGGTGGCAGTATCAATTGTTAAAGAGAAAAAGAGAGCATTTCCAAGGGAATACACAAAGTCTGGTTTTGGCTGCTTTACATTTCCACTAGTGCTGTGACATCTAGGAAAAATACTGTGTACTGAAGTGATGGATTGGATGTTACAAGGCAAGCTGGGAACAAACAGACTGAGTCACCAGGACAGAGTAGTAACTGAAATTTTCAGTGGATCAGATTATTGACCTCTTGTCCCTTCAGCATAAGTACAATATGAGAACTAGTGGGCAAATGCCCTCCCTTGTAAGGAAGGGCACTCAAAGGAGACGTGATGGAACATCAGAGATGGAACATAAAGACGATTATGAATTCACAAAGTGTTACACCAGATGTTCTGAGTGGTTAGAAATAAGCTGCAGCTGAGAAAGTGAATGGAATCCTGAGACTTTGTTAAAGAAGTCATGAGAGACTGGTGCAGAAGCTCAGACTAAATAAGAAAGAAAATGAGCAAATGGTGGGGAAAGTAGGAATGACTGGTAAGATATAATCATTAATTTTAAAGTGCTAAATATCTGAACTATGGGTCTTGATGAAAAGAAATTGTTTGGTTTATAGGAAAACATAATAACCTGTCACTCTATCAAAAAGAGTAAAAGATCTAAAAACAGACAAGATTTTCAGCAGACTAAAAATGCAACTGGGTCCTGGATCCTGTCCCCTGTTTTTTAAGTTACAAGTTCATGAGTCTTGTCCTTGTTGACATTTGTTCCTGAGAAAAATGCTAAACTACTCACAGTGAAAGAAAATATTTTGAAGACAGCAAATGGAACTATCATAAACTAATGTTGAAGTACCAGGAACCAGGTGGGGACTTAACACTGAGTGACAAAATGTGAGGAGTGCAAATACCAGGAATATATAAAATACTTTATTAATTTATTCCACGTTTCAGATGATTTTTCATCTCAGATTTGATTTTGAAGTTACATATTCTCACATTACAGCATTTTCATTTGTATATGTAGATCAAATATCCCTGTAAGAATGCAGCACCAAACCTACTTGTTTATATGGTTTTGCCTTTAGTTTGCACATATTTTATTATGTAGTTTTCCCTTCCCAAAATGAGAAAACTGCTGAAATGAGAACTTATCTACTTAATCAACATCTTGAAAGTTTTAGGTGGCAAAGTTTGCAGATAGCAGACTAAAGCCAAGTCAACATTTTCTTATATTACTGAAGAAGATTATATGCTTCCTTTTCTATCAGAGATCTCACAAGAGCTCTGTATCTGCCTGTCAAACAGAAGCTGTGCAGCTGTAAAGTTAGATGATAATTGGAAAGATAATGTTAGTAGAATTCAGGCATCTCTCCCAAAGCAGCCTAGTCATATACTGTATGGAAGAAATACAGGACTGGCTGAGTAAGGGAATTTACTGTTTCCCAGGAAAGGAAATTGCCTGCACACACCTGGCAAAATGTTCCAAATGTTTAGTTTTGACAAAATATACATTCCAGCTCTGCTTATAAGGTGAGTTCTGTAGAGTGGGTATCTTCTTTCTAAAAAGGGAAAGATCTAATTTGTACTTTAAATATACCAATCCACTATTTGCTATTTTATGGCATATACTGTGTACACTCGGCTCTAAAGCAAGCAGGAACTCACAGGCTAAAACCTATATTTTAGTTTACAGAAAAAACATATCACGAATGTAAATACAACACTCCATATCGACAGCAGAAATGAAAGATGAAGAGGACAATGAACATGAAAGAAATACTGAGAGGATGTGACTAGTCTGAATTATAACTTTTTATTCAGTCTCTGACATTTATAAGACTTCATGCCAAATTATTTAAATCCCTCCCTACTTCAACATGTCTAACAAAGAAATGGTCCTTCTCACAGCTGACAGGGGACAGATCTTCTCAGTCATTCAGTTTTCAGAATAAGCCCTCCCCTTCATGCAGACTTGTTGTAATGACTCTAAGGCTGTATTCAGGCATCTTCCTTCCTCTTTCTCAGATTTCAAGGACAAAAATGGATTTAACTTGCCTTACTTTTCACACCAGTTTTCTAAATTTAGCTGTTACTACTTTCTTTCCCCCTGAACTCTGACTGGCTTTGACTCCCTGGAGAGGCAGAGAAGACCACTTCCTCCTCCACAGCTGGGAAAGCTGCTCCCAAAGGGATAGAAAGGGTGAAGGATCACAATCAACTGCTCCAAAAGATGCACCAAACACAGCACTGTGCTTGTAGTGAAGGGTTAAAGGGATGTATATTTACTTCATTGGCAAGGTGAACACTCACTAACTTTCCTGGACAGTGGGAAAGAGCACCTCATTAAAGCAATACGAGTCCATTGGACCCAGATGGGGAAACGGCAAAACCCTCTCTCGGTTATGTGTGTGTGGGGCGTTGTATTCCAGTTACTGCCCCTACAGCCTGGGATTATCAATGAACGGTTGGGGAAAACATTATCATGGTGAACCTCAGGGTGTTACTCCAAAAGCTAGATGAGAAGCACAGCGAGTAGCAGCTAACTGGTGGTGCCTGCTGTGCTGGAAAGAGTCTTCCATTAGGAGTTTGTTGTCACTTCTCAGAATATCTGTGCTTTCCATACCTTTTCCCCAAACTGCAGACAGCTGCCACAGCAACTGCCCATTTACTCATTCGTACATTCATTCATTCATTCACAACAACAACAAAAAACCTAGACACAAAAACTGAACCCAGCTTAAAACACAGTAAAAGGTGAATTTGTTTCTCTTTCCAGTATTCCTACAACCACAGTTCTCCCTAGTGGAGGCCCATGATACAGCAAGGCTTCCTAGGCACTGTCCAAATTCAGTTTTGCTCCTGGCCTCATTACAGCACAAGGGCCTCCTGGGGTCATGCTTCGGCCTTTCATAAAGGAAAACAGACTCCAGTTCAAACCTTTAGAGACACTCATCTCTCCTCAAAAACCCAGCAAAACTGAGCTGCCAGATTACAATGGTGATCTGACTCACTAGGGTGGCATACAGATGGCAAGCTTTATAGCCATTCAAAAACTACTGATTTAATCAAGCCTTTCATGGAGATCCTGTCTAATGAATTCTCAGCAGATTCTCCCTTAAATCTTGTATATTATATGTGTTCAGTCCCTTGAATAGAGCTCTAATAATTAAAAAGAAAACTTCTAAAAGACTACACTGCTCAGTCTCATATTCTCATTTAATATCTAACAAAAGAATGAAAAAAAATCTATGACAATATAATCAGAAAAATAAACATTATCCTTCAGTTCTTCCTTATTAAGAGACAGATATTTTCAGGGCTGGAGCAATCTAAGTTTCAGCACTACTCTGTTGAGTATAAGAACATGGTGGTGAAAGGAAGGATGACTAGTAAATATGGCCCTGTATTTTTTTGGGCTAGCTGTGCAAGGAAAACAGGGAACAGACCAATTTAAGGGCAAATCGTAATGGGAAATTCCTATTTAACTTAGCAAATTAATTAAAGTTCCCAAATAACATAAATTACTGAATTGGAATATCTGGTTAGATACTTAGAAATGCTTCACACGGTCTAGTGTATTAATCTAATGCTCTGTTCTGTCTTCATTGGATAGTAGTAGGTTGGTCAAGTATCTTGCAAAAGACTGTTATTTACATGGAATTAAACACTGACTTTCAAAGACTTCAATTAATTGAAAATTAGAAATCAGTATGGAACAAGTTTGAAACTATTATCAATGCAAGTAGCTGTCACATTAATCTGCTTTGCTGTTGCAACACAAAATTGAAGGGTTGGAGAATGCATACTTCATATACCAAACCCTCCACATACATACATTTGGTTGCAAATAATCTTGACTGTTCCAAACATATTCCTCTGTTTCCTGTGGTTAGAAGGATGAACAATGGCATATGAATACTCCGCAGGAAAAAATCTGACAAATTTGTTCCACTCATCACAGTCCTAATATAATCAGAATCTTTCTGGAATTCTCTAGAATTAAATTCTAGAGATTTTCCTTTCCAAAGGTAGCTATGTAAAGAAAGATCACCAGCTTCCAACAATGTAAGACATGAACTTTAACTGCTACAATTATTTTTGACAACCCCTGAACACAACTTCCATGATATAAAAAAGTAAAGCCACATTAATGCACTATATGAGATAAAGCAAGTTGTGTAAGAGTCTGTCCTAAGACATCCTGAGGCATGCTGGGATTTTCCTTGAATATGAGAAACTTTGGTCAGTAATTCATGTTAGTTTGACTAGCATGGCATTCCCTTTGTTTATTTTAATTAAGAAAAATCTATAGTTTCCAGACCCAGACCTAGCCAAAATCTCAGGCAGTTTGTCTTCAGAAGTCAGTATCCTATCATGTTGGTTTCAAGAAGACAATTTCTTCCTACAGAGAAGTAAACTTTTCCAAAATTTCAGTGGAATGGACTCTTTCCCAGGGTCTGGTAAATTGGCTAATAATTTTCCACTTTTTCAAGATGACCGATCATTGCAGAGACCATGGGAGTTGGGAAGTAGGGGAAACTCCTTTTTAATCTTACATATAAATTTCAAATACTTTATTAGAATTTCCCTCCCCTTTTATGAGTATTTCCCACTCCCAAGGGGACAGAATTGGGCTAGCGAGAGCTAATTGGGTAATTCCTATTGAGCCATGCCACTTCCTGAGCCATGCCTTACTGCCACCACCTCTGGATGGTTTTTCCTCTTCCAGTCCCAGCTGACTTGTGATTTCTAACTCTTTTATTAACATTACCACTTCCAAAGTTAGCCATGTCATACAGACAAAAAAAGTCTTTAAAATAATAAATAAAAACCTTGTAAACGCTTAACTCTTGAAAGACATGCCTAAAAATGACTATTCATCTCAGAGATTCAGTAAAATACAAAGTCTGTGTTCAGCTGAAAACCCCCAATTACTGCCCCTCTTGTTCTCTTTGCAAGGACGTACCCAAGCCTGCTTTTGTATGCATGGGACAGTGTCTTTCTCTGTAATTCCACAATATATTAAACGCCAACTAAATTACATCTTGGTTCAGCACATTTTACATAAAACAAATTAAGAACAAACA
>VZTE01002232.1:126585-348153 GCA_013397775.1 Eulacestoma nigropectus
AGAAACAACAACGCCCCAGGCTTCGGGGGGGGGGGGGGGGGCGGTGTGGTGGTCGAGGGGAAAGAGCTTAAAAATTATTACCATCAACAAAAATAATTTACTAGCATAGTTGGAGGCTATCGGAACTGATTGCTCTGTCTAGGAAACTCTTAATGAGAGCCGTGCAGGAATTCGCAGGGGTCCTGCCGCTGCCGGCTCCTCCCTGGGGTTTCCTCTCGCCGCCCCACTCCCGCCAGCCGCTGTGCGGTGCCCCCAGCACTGGCGAGCCCGGGAGGGAGGAGCGGCTCCGCTCCACATGTGTGCCTGCTCCTACCAACTCCTGCTATAAGGGCAGGGGAGCGACTGACTCGGGTGGCGAGGCGGCGGGGGCTCGGCGCGGCGGAGGAAGGCAGCGGGCCAGGCGGGGCCGGCCGCAGCTGCTTCCCGCGCCTGACAGCTGCGGGCACGGCGCGGGAGCGGCCGCACCTCCCGGCCCGCCGGGGGCAGGCAGGCAGGCAGGCAGGCAAGCCCAGCCCAGCCCTTATATTCTTAAACATGGCAGCGGAGCGCTCGGCCGCGCCGCAGGTTAGCTAGGGCCGGGCTCTGGCCAGCGCATCCAGGCTTTCTAGGTCCGCCGAGTTACCGCAGGGATTAAAATGCAGCTGGCCGCCTGCTTCTTCTTGGGCTGCGGCATATTCTTAGCTTCAGGATACAAATCCTTCAGTAAGAGCATGGAGACTATAGGCAAGAAGCAGTACCAGGTTCAGCACGGGTCGTGCAGCTACACCTTCCTTCTGCCTGAGGCGGACAACTGCCGCTCCTCGACTCCGTACGTGTCCAACGCGGTGCAAAGGGATGCACCTCTGGACTATGATGATTCAGTTCAAAGACTGCAGCTACTTGAGAACATCATGGAAAACAACACTCAGTGGCTAATGAAGGTAGGGTAAAAATATCTATCCCAGAAACTTAACATCCTGTTATCTGTTTCAGTGTGGCTTCTTTTTTCCTTGAACAGTGCCTAAATTCAGAGTGCATAGTCTAAGCTAAATTTCTGAATTACCTTCAATCAAAAGTTGTTTTGAAGTCTGGGAACATAATTTTAACTAGAAAGGAAGAGTGAACTGCACAGTTCTGCAGAGATTGTGCTTTAAAGTTTGTCATTACATTTGAGTTGCTTGGACAAGTTACATACACAGATGGACCATGGGCATGTCTGAAGTTTCTGACATGCAAGAAGCATCTACTAATTTATAACTAACTGGCAAGGGCTATTGTATCTCTATTTAAAGACTATAGAATGTACCTTTATCTGAGGCATGCCTGAAAAATATTATATGAAATGTGATTTCAAAACTTGGATGCAGAAATTAACCTATTAAGCCCCACTAAAAATGAACTGTAGTTCCAGCAAAGACTGCAAGTCAGACTTGCAGTGAGATTAGCCTTGTGAAGAAACAGAATTTCAAGAAAATTCTTTAGCAGATATCCTTTGCATCTTGTAACATTTTCAGTGCAATGTACAATATTCAAGGGAAAAATAGTCTGGAAAGGGTGTTGCAGATATCACAGAACTTCCTTTAGTACAATTCCATTGGAACTAAGGGAAAATGATGTGTTATTGCCGAAGTGACAACATTTGTACCTGAAAGAGCAGAAAAAAAAATTTGCAGCAGAAAATATATTCTTAATATTACTGGAGAATAATCCTGATCACTGTTTCACATTTTTATAGAAATTCATTTGATTCAAAATGCTATGCAGTTCAACAGATTTTGACTTAAAAAAACCTTTATTTCACTAGTACCTGGTAAAGTGTGATAGCATTGTCTAATTGCAGAGTATATTTACAAACATTTATGTTTTGTACCAAGATGCCTATCTTCTATGCAATAAATGTTTTGAGGACTTGGAATTGTATTTCCAAATAAGTGTTCCAGTGATGCCATAATGGTTTCTTCATAGCTAAAGAAATCTGTGTTGTGAATGGAGAGAATTGTTTTTCACAATGAATAGTCATTTCTTACATAGTTATAAAATAATTTTGCATTAGGATTCACTACTCTCATCAGTTACAAAGTTACAGAACTCCTGTGATACAACCAATGAAACCTGCTGGCGAATTTGTGAGTGTTAAAAGTCACATTCCAAAACAAACAGCGCAAGGTTTTCATCAACCTGAAAATGAGCCTTGAAGCTTAAGTCCAAAATGCATACACTTGAAGGCTCCAGTGTGGAACTCTAAATCTCTCTTTATATGTTTAGGATGCTTAACTTAGAGACACAAATAATGTCAGTTGAGTAGTTTTTGGTTTTTTTTTAAACAAGCAAACTTACTTTCCTTCACTTACTTACCTTTTTACTTATTAATTTACAGTGCACACCATTGTAATGTTAAGACCAAAATTAACAGATGTGCAATGTAGGATGAAAACCACACAAAGTAGAACAGTCTAATCTACCCAGCTGCTAAGCAATTTCCTAACATAAATAGTAAAATCACACAACACTTCAGTCCTAAATGCCACTTAAGTAGACAAACACAGTATCATAAGTGGCATCAGGTAAACAGAAACCAGTAAGCAAATTCCAGCATCCTTATTTAGTAAAAACTATGCTTTTTCCTGTCAGTCCCTGGGAAATCAGTGCCAAGAGGAATAGGATAAATATCTCTAACCCATTCTTTGGGGGATCAAAAGACAGATTCTGATTTACAAGACAGAGAACTGTTTCTTGTATTTGAGCAAAGCCTTCTAAATAAGATGCTTTAGAACAGCCTGTTTTTTTTTTTTCCTAGCTCTTCCACAGCTAAACATCCTGTAAAATATCTGCTGTTTGCCTTTTTCGCTAGTTTAACACCTGCTCTCTATGTCATCTGTTTTGTTCACAAAGAGCCTCCAAAAAAAAGTAGCTTTTCCTCAGATTTACTTTGCTAGAGACACCTGGTCTGCAAGTGAAGATAAAAAACAAACAATAACCTTTAAAGTTGTTTACAGAGTTTACTTGTTGTTTTTATAAGGTCACTAATACACATACTTAGGTTCATATTTCAAGCTCCCAAAATGTAATGCAAGGTCAGTCAAGGTGGGGTGAAAAAATTGTATTTGCTTAATTTTTTAGTGTATTGAAAGTGTAATACAAGATTGCTTTTAAAAATAACCTGACATTTAGCTTCTCAGCAATTGCACAAAAACCTTCATTAGGTCTTGCTCTTTAAAATTTATCTTTGTTCATTTAAGAGGCAGAACCTGTTTTATTTTAAAGTTATGTAAAATATACACTACAAACTTCTAGTGTGAATTAGCCTTTAAACATTGTCCCTGAAATATTGCACATCCCCAAACATTTTTACACACCTCCCCCTCTCCTGCCTTTAATCCATCAACTAAAGGAAATGTTCTGTTTCTGAATGAACACTGGGCTGTATGAATGGAACAGCATGGGAAGTGTGTGCTTCATCTGCTTAATGGACAAACACAATGGGAAGAAAATGAGTTAGATATGTCCAGGTTCTTTTCTGATCTGCTCCTGCATAGGAAGCAGAAGACTTTTTTCTACAGTTACTACAAACTGCTTCTTCATGAAAACATATTTTTTTCAATCTGAACTTTAAAAATGCATTATGCCACTATCGTATGTGCCATACATAAAACTGGAGGATGTCTTTTGAAAAGCAGATTATTTTTAAGCATTCAGATGACAAATGAGAACAAACCACTATTCCACCTAATCCACTCTTCAGCAGTAAGCCAGTAAGTGATACTGCGAAGCAAAGGCCAAAACCCTAGATCAGCTGTGCAGCAATATACCTGAAATGAACTTTCCACTTTGACTTTTCCTATCTTGGGATCCATTTGTATACTGAAGTGTAAGATTTTTTTCTAATGTGTGTGTGAGCAGGGAGAATAAAGCTCTCAATAATAAAATTTTCAATTAACTTGAGACAATAGCTAGGTTGGTGTGCAGCTTAGATACAAGACTGGAAATATTAAATATAAACATATATGTTGGCTATTATACTTTGGAACTTTTTATATAAAACACTAGGTTTTCAGATATTCCTAAAAGACAGGCAATCCCTTAGGTTCAACATTAAACTATTTCTATCTGAATAAATGGCAGCTTTACCATTTGGACCACAGCACTTGTACTCAAGGAAGTGCATTTTTTTTCAGATCCTAAGACATTGAAATAACTGAATGCTGACTTGAATTTGCTTCTTAGTATATTGACTGGCTCCTATGACTCAGGAGATATGACTACTCAAAGCATTAATGTAAAGGAAACAAGTCATGTTTTCTTAGTCTTTCCTGTTACAAACAGCTGGAAACAATGTATGATCAAATTGATGATAGCATCTGGAATATAGGCAATTTATTTGTAGTTTATCAGCAGATCAAAAGACTAGAGAATAGAAGTCTGTGTCAGGAGTCAACATTTAAACCCAAGACCAGAGCTTCATCCTGAACCATCCCAGCAGACTAGGAGGGGGATGCACTGCTGATAAAAATGCAGTATCTTTGGATACTCTTAACTGAGATTAATTTTCCCTTGTCTTGATACCCTGAAAGTTTATAATTATTGTTGTACTGAATGTCATTTGCCAAATACAAAAAGATACTTTGACATGCTGCCATCCAAAGCCATCTGCACACAATGGATAACGACAAATATATTGAACAGTGTTGGATTTTGAAGTACAAAAGAGATGATTCTGACTCTGAATCCTGCATTCCTTTCTGAAGTAATGCATCTATTTTTACATATTGTGAAAAGTGCTTGTTTCTGTCTATCAACGATGTATGTGCTAAGCAAAAGAATACTGGCAGGACTCAAAAGAAAATACTTTCTTACTTTCAGATTAGTATGTTACCAGATAAAGTTTCCACACTACTCTGGATGATATAATTATGCAGTTTATTGTTGTATATCCTGCAGGTAAATTTCATTGAAAGGATTTGAAATGATGCTTTTGCATGTGTTTAAAAGTTATGTTGCAGAGACTATTTCTGCATCATTCCACAAATGCGAAATTGGTCATACAAGTATGAAATTGTACAAAATCAACAAGAAGACGAGATTTTCTTGTACAGATCTACAAGACAAAATTGAAATAGAGAATTTGACTTCTTTAAGATGTTATCAGTAAAAAATGTGATAAATAGAGGCTTGTTTTACAGAACCAGTCTCTTGCTAGCATTCAAGATACATTTTCCTGTGATTTGTTATTAACATGATCATAAACTTGTCATCTCTGACTGGTCCAAACAACAAACTGGGAGATTTTCTCCATCAATTATCGACATCAAGTGCTTAATTTCCTTTATTTCTTTCTTTTCTTTTTCTTTTCTTTCTTCAAGTGTACTATAGGAAATTAGCTTGAAGATGCTTCAATTGCCAGTTTCCAGTCCTTTTTTTTTGCATACCCACTTAATACATAGAATTTAACAGCATAACCTTTAGAATATCTCCGATACTTTGTCAGAGAGACTGAAGTTGAGAATGGTGTTTCTTTTACAGACAATTACTGTTACTGCTCCTTTTTTCTTGTTAATTATGAAAAAAATCAGTAATTTGCATCTCACCTTAATTTACCGAGTAAAATAATATCATTTGCTTGATTCCTAAGCTATCATGTATGTATTGCTTAGAATGGAAGTTACCCTAGAAGACACAGATACCTATTTCTAACCTTCAAAATATGACAACTAGTACCTTTAATGACTGTTTAATGCTGTCTTTTATGTACTACAGTATTTGCTTTTGAAAATGTACCATATTCTTTGACTTACAATACTAATCAGCTTAGTTAACCATTATTTCTTTAACAACCTTTTACATACTTTGATGCAAGAACCTCCTGTTGCATCTGTCATTTAATGGGCTTCTACGCAGCTTTGGCTGAAAGCCAGGGTGGGGGCAAAGTAAGATGGTCTTCCCCCACTATTATTATAGAGCTAGATAAGAAAAATGTTGCCAACTGATTTAGAAGACACAGTCTTATATCTTACATTAGTGTCTACAACAGAGAGTTGCTGTTACACTCTTGTAACTTTGGAACTTTGCAAACCTAGAGTTTCATCAGGTGCCTCAGTCTATATTAATTAGCTTCCTAGAGTAAGTTCAATCAGCCTCTTCAGCCTGAGAGAGACAAACAGCGGAATGGAAAACTTAACAGAAGTCCCCCTAGAAGACGCAGATTTATCAGCATTGCTGAAGAACTTACAAAAGCTGGCATGCTGTATGGCTCTCATCCTGACATACTACTTTAGTACTGAAGTTTGTAGGCCTCAGAATCCAGAGACAATAGGTAGAAGGTAAAACTGTGGACTAGACTGCAAATATGATATGAATATATAGATAAACATTAAGCTTCCCACTTGTTAAAAACCAGCTTGACGAGAGTCAAATCAGGATTGATGGCTTTTCCGTAAGATTTTGGTGTCTTCCTATTCCCACATCCTGACAGAATCATAGAATCGCAGACTGGTTTAGTTTGGACGGGATCTTCAAAGATCATCTAGTTCCAACCCCTCTGCTGTGGGCAGGGCCATCTTCCAGATCAAGTTGCTCAAAGCCCTATCCAGCCAAACCTTGAACACTTCCAGGGATGAGGCGTCCACAACTTCTCAAGGCAACCTGTTTCAGTGTGTCACCACTCTTACTGTTTAAAAAAAAAAAAAAGCTTTCTGGAACTGGAGATGCAAGTTGTACTTCAGAGAAAAAGGGTTGTAGCATCTAGTTAACATGTTAAGAAACTAGTTAAGATACTAATGGGAACCTTAAGGATACCTGTACAGACTGCATAATAGAAAATGAGAGAAGATGGCTCTTTAAAAAAAAAAAAATCATATATATACTAGTACCTGAAACAAGGATGTCACGCACAGAAAATATTTTGGTAGTCCAAATGCACCCTAGGAACTATCTCACTGGTAATAACAGTGAAAACAATGTGTCGGTGGACTGTAAGTATCACTAGATCCTTCAAGAAAAGAAGAGTTTCTATGGCACTGAATAAGAAGTTTCAGAAATAAGCACTGACAATTTTATCTGCCATTTTATTATTTAATTTCTCAGACTAGCAAAATATACACTAGACATGGGAAAATAACAGGAACCTCAGATAATTTAAAAAGGCACAAAGCATTTGGGAAGAAAAAAAGCATAGCACAGTAATTTAATACCTGGAAATGCTTTAAAGATATGGCACATTACACAGCGTTAAACCAAATAACCTAATGCACACAGTAAGTTAAAAAGTGCTTTACAACTGGAAATACTGTGATCATTTCATTTCCTTGACCAGACATATTTCTAGGAAATGGGGCAGAGGGAAAAAGAATTTTACTTATTCCCTAGTGAGAATAAAAAATACTTTTTGGTGAACCTGATGTCTATTCCAAGTAAACAAAGCTCAGAGGACATGTTAAAGAATTCTTCTGGTTACAAAATCCAGATCTATGTTTTGTATAAAAAAATCCCACACCTAGATGGTTCTGCAACCACTCACTGTGTCAGTTTTCAAGCTGCCTAGGAAAAGACATTACTACTCCTCAAAAGCTTTTTTAAAAAAAGTTCTTACTTTGTTCCAAGTAATTACTGAAAATCCTGTTAATTTTTATCTGTTTATGGAACAGGTTAACCCTAAAATTAAGATGTTGTTTACAAAGCTCAGCAAACGTATCCTACAATTTGTATGATTAAATGATATCTATCTGTTCTCTTTCCAACTTCCAGCACATTATGGCTTAGTCTGAAGAGAGAGAGCAGGAAACTACAGGAACTTTTCTGCTGTCTTTATACTGCCCATATGAAGCTTTATCACTTTAGCTAACAATCTTCCAGGAGCCTACTAAGGTCATAAAAAGGTCTTACTACTAAAAAGAGAAGGCTGATAGAATATGCAATCCTCTGTCTGTTAACTTCTCTCTCTGTTAATAAAAGTATGGATGGAAATCTAGTATTCTTCACAGCCACACTATTCACAGAAGCTGTAAGGAAACAATTTCCTCTCTAGATGAGCAAATACTTCAGAATTCTTAGATGGCAGCAACTTTTTTTCCAATTCCAGTCTCTGGAGATTTCTTATTAAACCCAAGCAGCATGTGAGTGTCCTAGCTTTGCCCAAACTCCCTTTAATACTGTAGGGAAAAAAAATTATCTTTTTAGTTTTATACTTGTATTTAGGTCTCAAGCATCATGATAGAGTTTTAAAACAAAAACCCCAGCTATACAGAGTTCTTTTACCCTATGGGGAACAACGTATCAAATTTCTATCATTGATTTTGCTCAGGTATTAAAATCAGTGTGTTGTGGTAACAACTGAGAGCTTAACACACTATTTTATTGAACAGCTAGCTAAAATGACTTAAATAATAACTTTCCAAAAGGGGGAAAAAAAGCCTTGCTTGAGTCATTACCGCTCTCTCAATATTAGCAACTGAAATTCTTTTGATAGGCATTCAATTTTTAGACTGTATAGTATCTTTTAGTAACATAATTATCAAGAGATTGAAAGTAGCAATGTGCATTTCAAAAGCTGTACTAAAGCATTGATGAGGACTAGAGTAGTTCAGTATAAAATCAAAACTATCGTATTAGAGCATTCCAGTGTGGTACAGCATAATCACTCACACAACTGCCATAATTTGTGTACTTCAGAAGCAATATTTTAGTATGTTTTTTGAATAAACTGTTTGTCAAAACCACAGGAAAGCACACTAAGCAGACATTTGATCTTTATCACTCCATGTAAAAGAACTTTTTGACAGGGAGAAAATCTGTAAGTTCTCATCTCCAGAGAAAATAATTGTATCCATTTAAAAATAGTAGGATCTTCTGAAAATCTCTAGTATAAAAATGACTGAGCAGTGTCTTAAGCCCTGTGCAAACAACTGCTCTGCAGACCTGTTCATTCTCATGCTGCAGGCACTAAGAGTCATTCACCTTCTGCACTCATGGTATCAGCTTCATCGCTATGCTTGCTTTTTGGTTCAGGCCTGCACCTGATGTGCGCGATCCTGGAAGGAAAAAGCCTCTTTGTTCCATTCTGTCAGGGTGTGGGAATGGGGAGACACCCAGCTAAGTGGAAAGGACATTTCCTGGGCAATAGCCATAGCCCCCACAGTAGCTCCCCCACACATGATGTGATATCCGTGTGCTGCAGGGCTGCTGCTCATCATGTGACCTGATGTACGTACTTACACTGAGGTACCTGAGAGGTTTAATTTTGATCCCTGGCACCTAAAAATCATTTTAGTTTTATCTTCCTTGACAGAACTTGTAGACATCATGTTATGACACTTTATATACTTGCTTTAGGTCTTTTCCCATGAACCACATTATGTTCTATGCAACAATTTTCCTCATTTTCCATTTACAAGGTGTAACTACCTGCAAGATACCAGTTCAAACCCAGAGTTTCAGAATGAAATATAAACCAGCACCTTAAGGAGAATATGCCATCCAGTCAAGAAGCAATAGCCTCATTTTTCCAGGGTATCAGCTGTCAACTGACAATCTCAGCTGTGCAAAGTGTTAATGTTCAAAAGCCAAAAAGCTGCAGATCAAGACTGAAATACACATAGTAATGGAAAACACACTTGCCATACTTCAAATTGCATTAACAAATACCCTGTCCATTCAGATGGTCTTCTTACTCAAGAGAATTCCCTGGTGAAGACCTAATGAAAAAACTTCCATATTTTTGCTTTTCTTTTCAGAATGATTTTTTACAAACAGGGTAATTCAACTATTCAAATGAAACACTAGTTTACAGTTTCTTAGTACAAGTTAAAAAAATGGATAAAGTAGGCAAAAGACAGCTAAAGTGAATAAGTAAAAAATACAAAAATCTTGTGCTTTTCTTCTTCTAAGGAACTGACTTAACCCCTCATGCATCCTTGCATGAGGTCTGAACTTTGACCATATTAACTATCCCTGTGTTTTCACTTATGTTAAACTGTCATCCTGATGCCAGATTTTCTGTCAGATATAACATTTGCCTATAAAGTAATACTAAATTTAAAAACCCTATTGTAACTGCTACTGGAGCCTTACTGGGAATGTTTTCTGAAAAGTACTCTGACATGATGAAAAAAAGTTCAAATAACTAGAAAGTAAGCCCTTAGACTAATAACCTAGCCATTAGAAAGAGTATATAAACTGCAACAAATATAAACAATCTGACCCCGTTGAAATCTTAGCACATACAAGCAAGGATTCTGACAACTACAGTTTACCAGCTAGGGAAGAAAGTTTAAATATAGTTAAAAATACCCTAATCTTTTCCCCTGACACATAAGTTTATTTGACTTGAATCTAGAAAAAACTTAGCCATGTCTTGAGTTCAGCTTCTTTGTTATGGTAAACTTTATTATTTAAAAAAGGCTTTGAGGACAGCATACAAAAACCTAGCTCTGCTCCAAACAAGTAGAAAAATTCCCACTGATTTCTTAGTGAAACTAAAAATACTTAGTTTCACTAAGTAAGTATTAATAAAAAAATATTGAAAAAGTATTTGAAGTTGATAATGGAGTACACCAGTAAATCAGATGTGCTTTAAAGCTTATTTCATGTGGACTACCTCTATGTGAGGATGCTACTGGAATAGAAAAAGTAATAATTTTCATTACAAGGAAATAAAAATTTTCATTTTCTTGTCCCTCTCTAGTCCATGTGGGAGTAACATCTTCCAAGAGTCTCATCCAGCCAAGTCCTTTGCACTCACCATTTTCCTCAGTGAATTTTCTTCCAACTTTACAATGTTTTTAAAACTTCAAGCAAACCAGAGAATTCATTCCCTCAGCTGGCTTTAAGATCAGCCTTCCAGTCCCCTTTTGCCGCTTACTGTCATTAAGAATTCCTATCCCTGACACATCCACTTTTAAAATTCTGCTCACACAGATACATTTCCTTTATTTATTTCCTTCTGTTAAAGTCATGCAGCTTCCTGGCTGTCCCTTTCCTATATATTCTTTCTCATTCAGAATTCTCAGTTCTGGATTCTTTTGTCCTTATAGCTAAATTTGTTTTTAAACTTCTGTGCATACTTTCCTGAGTATTCACAGAATCATAGAATGGTTTGGGTTGGAAGGGACTGATAAGGTTATCTAGTTTCAAATCCCCTGCTGTAGGCAGGGACGTCTTCCACTAGACCAGGTTACTCAGAGCTCCATGCAGCCTGGGGTTGAACACTACCTGGAATAGGGTGTCCACAACTTCTCTGGGCAACCAGTTCCAGTGCCTCACCACCCTCACTGTAAAGAATTTCTTCCTATTATCTAACCTAAACCTACCCTCCTTCAGTTTAAGGCCATTCCCTCTTGTCCTGTCACTGTCCATGTGAAAAAGTCCCTCTCCAGCTTTCTTGTAAGCCCCCTTTAGGTACTGGAAATCGGCTCTAAGCTCTCCCAAAACCTTCTCTTCTCCAGATTGAAAAATTCCAACTCTCTCAACCTGTCTTCATAGGAGAGGTGCTTCAGCCATGGGATCATCTTTGTGACCTTCCTCTGGACCCATTCAAATCCCTTCTAATGCTGTGGGACCCAGAGCTGGATGCAGCACTCCAGCTGGGGTCTCACCACAGCAGAGTACAGGGGCAGAATCCCCTCCTTTGCCCTGCTGGCCACGCTGCTTTGGATGCAGCCCAGGATACAATTGGATTTCTGGCCTGTGAGAACACACTGCTGGGGCATGTTCAGCCTCTCCTCCACCAGCACCCCCAAGTCCTTCTTGTCAGGGCTGCTCTCAATCCCTTCACCGCCCAGCCTGTGCTTATGCTTGGGATTGCCCTGACCCAGGTTCAGGACCTTGCATTTGGCCTTATTGAAATTTATGATGTTTGCATGGGCCCACCTCTCAAATCTAAGACAGATAACTTCCTTTTCTGGCTAGGTGCATATAGTATTGATGTCATTGTACTTTCTCTCCTGCTAATGTGCTTACTTATCTTGACAGCAGAGTTTTGCATCCAAGAGAGTCTCTGGAAAGACTCCTTAAAAGTCTCCCTCTTCAGTGGCCCTTCTCGTCAGATCTTGACAGACAGGGAACAGTGTCCTTTCATAAAATAAAATGTATAGCTTTGGTTCTCAGCCATTTCTCCGCTTCTCTTATGGTTAATGCCAATAGTACTATTTGTTTTCAGAGGATCTGATTTCTGGTCTTCATTGAAGGGCACCAACTGGCAGCTGCCTGGTGTCAGGCTTTCAGGAGCACTGACTGGAGCTCAGCTCAAGAGGTGACTTTCCATCACTATCTGAGTGCTCAGGGGGTACCAGAGACAAAGAGGAAATTTTGGAAGCAATAGATGGAAAGACTTGTCATCTTGGTTCTGCTCCAAAAAACTAAACTGCCTGCTTTTAGATGGGTAATTCCAGCTACTGAGACAAAAAAAAAAAATTAATCAAGATTACATAATTTAATTTTTTTTTCTGCATCACACACTACATTTTGTTTCTGCAATATGCTGCCTATATGTTCTGATCTTGCTTCCAAATATTTCTGTTTGTCCACTTTTAATACAGTATCTTCCTGTTTTATCTTTCAAGCATGGAACTCTTCAGAAGCTTTTGCATTAAAGACCCTTAACTGGGCTAATGGAACAGTACAGAGAAATAAATTAGTAGCATTTGACAAGAACATAGAAGGATGCTAATTTTTTTAACTAAGCAGAGGTGACCACCTGAGCTTCTCTTATTTCAGGCAGCCTTTAGTGCTTTCTGTAGTCACAGTTAAGGCCAGTTTGGTTTTTTGGGTCCTGCTTCTACCACCCAGTGTTTTGGAAACCTTCGGGAAGCTCTCTGACAGGTTTGGTCCAGCAAGGGAGGAATTTTTAAGCTGGTGATGTAAATGTAGCAGCTCTCCAGACACCCCGCCTCCCCAGTCCATCTAACATATTATCAATGGAAACAGTAGTTAGAAAGATGCAGCACATCTTAAAAAAAGAGCTACAGTACTCGAGCAGAAATTACTTTCTTTTCTCCCCTCCAAAATCAGTGACTAGGTTCTCAGTAAAGAAATTTAGTCCTTCAAAACTGAAATCGGCAGCTGACATGTGCTTCCCCAAAGTCTTGAGCATTCAAAATTTGTCAGGCCTTCAGCTGAAATGACTGGTTGTCACTTGGTAGCATCACCAAGGATTCTTCTATAAGAAAAAGATCTTATAAAAGCCCAATAAACTATAATTAGATGCCAGTATGTTGCAAAGTTTAAGAACTACTAAAAATGCTTTCAGTTTCCTTAACCCGTGAACTTTAAAAAAAATCAAATTTCTGTCATGCTGAAAGATGCTCTGCGAACACAGCTTTGAAACCGGAGACACCCAGTTTTATAGCTTACAAAAGGGACTAATTGTGTACCATAGCTTCCTAACTAGTTTGATCCTTGAACTCCAAATCATTCTTCCTTCTGGTTGGAAATGGAATGCAAGATGACTGCTTCCCTAGAAAGCAATGCTGAGAATGAACTATAAATGCCTAGCTCTTTTTCACTTCCCCAATAATATGTTTTGAAAAGTGGAATTTGCTTCATATTTCATCAAAAACTTGAACTCTGATTTGCTTCATCACACCATGAGCTATTCTCTAAAACAGACTGTCTCGTTGAAAGAGGAGTTCATAAAAAAAACCACTTGATATTGTAAGCTGAGATAAAAAAGATAAATGGCTTTAACTGTGACAGATACATTTGCTAAATATTTTGTAAAGTTTATGAGGCTACATAGACAATATTTTTCATGAAAAATGTCACCAGCATATCTGAGAGTAAGTTTATTTCAGCTGCCTATTACTCAGTGGAATGGAAAAAATACAAAAATGAGAAAGGATTATTGAGATCTGGGATAGCAAGTGTTTATTCAGATGTCATCTTTGTAGGGCAGAATCTCATCCTTACACTGGTCTGGTAAAGTCCTGATTCCCTGATAGCATGCAAGTCCAAAATCTGATTGAAAACATGTAGGCTTGCCTCCAAAAGGTTTGAATATTCAATTTGTGAAATTATATCCCAATGCCATAACCTAGTATTTAAAATTTAAATATTGATTAGCAGTATTTCCTATACTGTTTATAAACAAGGAATCCTAATTTTGAGTATTGGTGGCTTGTTGCATAAAACAAAAAATATTTATATGCATTTCAGTGAATGGCAGAAGCATCACCGGCTCCTTGTCTTCCTGGCTTCAATGCTACTGAACTTCGGCAAAATGCCATTCATGACTCACAGTATTTATTTATTTATTCTTTATTTTTAGACTAATGGGAACTTTATGAATTCCTTCCCTGATTTTTAAGAGAAATACCACTTAGCTATGATCCTGAAAAATGGTGATTCAGAATCTTAAATTACTGCCTAAATGAACAGCCTTAACTCTTAACGAGTGTCGGTAATCACCAAATAATTGATTTTAATTTTGAAGATACTCTTGCTAAATTTTGGTTTTTTAAAATTATTTACTTACCTATGTAGAAATTCACACTGTTAAGTCATTTGTCAAGTTGACTATTTAGTTTCCATTAACAGCATTTTTTAAAAAAGAATATTTTTCATTTGCAATTTAATGTACAACTCCCTAAAAATGCACCATAGAAAGTACGTGCATCATATATAGTACAAAAACCCACATCATCCTTGAAATGGCAAAACACATGTGTGGGTAGGAAAGCAATAGTGTAGTATTAGATGTACAAAATAAGGTCAGTGTCTGGAATGGTGGGAGCTCAACTCTACGACAGCCTTCGGGAGTGTTTCAGCTGTCAAAGTCTCCTCCCTTTTCATATGTGCTCCTTTGCTTTTTCTACATCATCACTTGGATTGTAACATTCATAGTTCAAAACATACAGTACAAAGTACGATCATGCTGTAATAACTTTTAGAATTAGGCACAAAATACTTCCATTCAAGAACACAGACTGAAAGTCATTCTTCATAAATATTTGCACAGAAAATGAAGACATTTCATACATTTTGTTTCATGTTATATGAATGAAAATTAAGTTTTTATTTAAATAGAGTTTTGCCAGTAAAGGAGGGGGGTAATTTTTTTGGTCTGCTAGCAAGTGTAAATTATAGAAGTGTGACAGCTTCCTCTAAATGTAATGTAATCAGACAGGAGAATAAGTTGGTAGCTTTCATTTAGCGCACAAGTGTCCCTACCAGAACCATCTGCATATCATTTACTTTAAAGTCTGTATTTACTATTTTAAGAGTTAGCATTTAAACCTTTAGTGTTTTATTACACAATTTTAGCTTGAATATTTTCCAGTAAATCACAGCTCACTTCCAGATAGTATTCATTTATGATGTTACTTTCACCTTTTGTTTGCTGACAGAAAAATGAGATAAGAGAAAATCTTAGCTGGAGGTCTGGACAAGCAGACATGTTTGATGGGGCATGTAAGAATCTAATAGCGTAGAGACATCTCAGGCATTCCCATATACATTCCCAAAAGATTTTTTCCCCTCCCTTGAGAAACAACTCATAGACCATTGGGACTTCCTGCTCTAGGGAAAAAAAAAAAAGGCAATTTAAAATGTCTCTTTTTCAGACATGATTGCTTTTATTTCTGCACTGTACTATTTTTTTCCAAAAGTTACAAGCTCCTAAAATTGATAACTTACTTCCAGAAAACATGGAGAAATAAATTATTTTATTAGAAGCTGATTTAAAATAGCTTAAGGTCTGATTGATGGGGATTGATGCAATGCCCTTAAAAATGTGTTCCTTTAGGTCTGTCAAGATAAATGATTCTTGGAAAGGGTAGTCATTCTTCTATTTCCATTCTGACTTTAAGAAGTAGCAACACTGACAGACTGAATATAAGTATGAAAAGCTATTTTAAAGAGAACAAAACTGTCCGCAAAATTGAAATTTTGACAGTATTTTTCCTTCATAACACCAATACATTACAGGGATGTGGAAATACAAATACAAGTGCACATGGAGCGCCTGGCAATATGGTTACATACATGCACATTAAGGAGCAGGGGTAGCATATGCATGTCAGTATTGCCTATGTGAACTGCTGTGATGAAATTGAGACAGTGTTTTCTTCTTTTTTAAAGACTACATTACATTTCACTGTTCTCCATGTCCAGTAGGATCCAAGGTGGCTCATCCCAAGAAAACCCTCCTAACGTACAGACTTCAGTTATACTACAAGTAAACAATTTAAACATTTCATATTTTAATTGAAAATTAAGTCTGTTAAAACAGTCTTTGAAAAAACTACATTTTTGTCTTTATATAAAAAAATGTATCTGTGAATGAGAAATTTAAGGCTTTTGTGGCATATAAGGATAACCTTTTACAATCAGAAAACTGCACATTGGCACAGCATAAAAAAAATGTTCCAAATTATGGGCTAAATTCTATTTCAGATAACTTAAGAAGAAATCAGATGTGGCCATAATTCAAAGAACACTGCCACTCTGAAAAATGGGCAGGGCAACTAAGACCAAGCATTACTAGGTTAAAGATACCTCAAGACATCTGGAGTATAAGAAGCAGGAAGGTCTCATCTATACTCTGAAAAAGTATTCCCAAAGGAACTAATGAGACTCAGCAGTTTTCTTATTTTTCCCTGTTTCTAAAACTAAGTAAATCTGATTACGGATGCTTAAGTACCTTTCCCATCTTGCTCACTTCTGTGTGTATAATGAACATCTTGGTGAATAAAGTACCAGGATGATAATCACAAGTATTGGAAGGGCTGATTAAACTCCAGTGGTTTAAATTTGCAAAGATAAGTTTTGAATAAAGCACAGGACATTTTTATTAGGGATGTGAGAACCATAACTCAAAGCTTTTGACAGCTTAATATATGTGTCACATCTCAGTCTTTCATGGAAGGGAGCACCCAAAATTCCTCAATGCCTTTGGTCAAAATAGAGTGGCAAGAGCCAAAAGGGTCCAAAAGAAAAAGGCTCACAAAGTTTTATTAATAGACTACACACTTGGCATGGAAATATGTTTGCTGCTATAAAGAGGAATAGGAGAAGAAAGGGGATCACTAGTTCTGGGTCCAGCACTGATCCAGCCAATAGGGTGTCCAAGGTCCTGGTGCCACCCAGGCTTTGTCGAGGTATCATTTTATAGGTAAGTTTTCCTCCCCTGGGATTAGGTTTCTCACTCTTCATATAAATAAGTGAGCACATGCAGTCCATTCTTCTGGACCTTTCTGGAAACGGGTTGAGGGTCTTTTGATGGTCTTGATCCCCCTCTACTGGATTGACCCTAAGTAGACAGTTCATGTCTGATTCTTGATCCCACTTCTGCACATCTGGTGTCCTTTATGTCATCATGGATCAGAACAGGGAAGTAGGTTCCAGAAAGGTGCTGCCCTACTTTCTGACAGCCCCTCTTTCCAGCCACATCCTGTTCTTACTTGCCCACTTGAATAGCCATCAGCGTTTGAGGCATAACAACACATTAACTCCTTACTGCCCAGGCTTCTATAGTATGCCAAAGACTGTAGCTTCAATGCATATTTAAAAGGTGCCTAACTGTAAATGTATTTTCTGTTGCTAGGTTTTCTACAGGATCTACTCCACTTTTGTAAATCAAAAACAAAAGTTAGAGGGAAATCACTACGTATGTGTCATTAGCCCTGCAGTTTTCTCTGTGTCTCCACTGGATGACTAAGCATGCAATATGCCTTGTAACACAACCTGTTTACACAGGACACAGCACTGTATAGAAACTCATGATTAACATTACCTCTTGCTGAAAATAAATGCTAGAGTTGACAGAATCAGACCAGAAACATTAAGAAAATCACCAAACTTTATTTGGAAAGCCTGCTCCAAAAACTGAAAAATTCTGTAAAATAGAACGAGCATGCAGTACTATTTGTACCATTTATATGGGGTAGCATTTAGCAAAGGAGGGATGTGTGTATTCATGGAGCATAAATGCTGCCAAGAACATGACTGTTTAATTAGCATAAATTAAATATTTGGCAGCAAAGAACAAATGCAAGACATCATTCATAACTTAAAATGGAAATAATGGTAAGTCAAATGTCTATAAAATGCACAAATAAGTTGCTGATGCTTTGAAAAATTCTGTAATATGGATACATATACTATATATATATATATATATATATAAAACTATATATAACTATACAACCCAGAAGGCTTTTCATTTGACTGAGTATTGATAACCCTTCATAATGGATTAATACTATCTCTGCCAATGGTTAGGAAACATACTTATTTTAGTGCATATTCTAGAGGTTGTCTTTTATTTCTTGCCAATTTAAAGCTTGTTTAAAAAAAAGACTTGGCTATAAAAGCAATGTGTTGGAATGTGCTCCAATATTAGTCACCTGTCCTTGTTTTTTTGGCAACTTAGCTGAAGTATTTTCATCAAATTTTAAGATTTTATATGATTTGAAGTAATAAAGCATGACACAGCCCCAAAGTGATGACCTTAGAGAACTTTTTCTCTCTAAAAATGCATCACTATAACTCTATAACAAACCTTAACTGTGAAAGTACTTCAATTTTCCCAGCTGTTTTTGCAATTTAACCATACTTTGAGACATGTGTTTTTTCCATCTGTGCTTTCATTTTTATATTTACTTTGTTCAAGAATACATGCCAGCCAAATTCTTACACAAAAGATAGAATTTTTAATGAAAAAATCCCAAGAAGAATCACTGAAATGCTATCAAGTAACTCTTCCTTCTTTCAAATATTCCCTCTCCCTTGTATTATCTTTAAGATAGAATTCATTGATTGACTTACTCCCTCAAAAGCAAAATTCCTGAAACAAGATGCATCACTAATAGTCAGCTATTAAGTTTTAACATTTACTTTGTTCAAAATAACAATAATGTAATCATGGTTAATACAATTCTTATATGCCAAATATTATTTGAATTAAAAAGAGATTAAACCATAACTAGCCAAGTGGCAAAGGAGAAATCTGGCAAATAATCAGTTTCACCTTCCAAATTTGAGCAAAATATTGAAGAAGACAGACATGCTGTTCAAGCAAACTGCCAAGCTTCCCAAATGATGGATGGGGACTGAGTCATTCATTCCTGTGTCCTTCCCTCTTTTAAACCTCTTTTTGACCCAAGCTATTCCTCCCCCTTCAGAAACTCTGTGTGCGCTACTGCTTACAAAGGAAGGAGGCTCCTTGGCAGGAGCTGATGAATAGTACTCTACAAAGAAATGTGCCACAAAGAACTGCCGTCTTGCAAAATGGCTGCTAATCCTCAGTGTTGTCAGTGTAGCTCAGCCGTGGCTGTGGGAACTGGAGTCCATGTTAAAAAAGTTCTTCCACCACTCTCTCAGGGAAACCCAAGGGCCTTGCTTGCTTGGGGGTGTGCAGTGGGAACATGTTCTGCTAAGGTCAGTGGAAGATGGTGGGGCATTTTCGATGAAAGTCATTCTTTTATTCCTCTTTGAAGAAAGATGAAAGTAAGCATCTGCCACTAAAAAAAAAAAGTTGTAGTTGTAAAAAGTGCTACTTTCTATAGTTTTCCACTGTATAATGAAGAGAGAGGGGAAATAAGCAGAGAAGGATCAATGTGTATCTTGGTTCAGGTCAGGAAAAGAGATTTTATGATGTGTACATGCAGAGAATGTACAAAAGTGGGAGAGGATTAGTGAATATGAAGGAAAAAACCAGAAGGGTTTTATGTAATCATGCTTTGTAGGATTTTTAGGGAAAAAAACACAAGAAGCTCCAAAGCCACTTAATAGGTCATTATAATTTTGATGCTTCATGTTGATCTAAATTAGAAAAAATGAGTCAGATAATGAAACTGGCTTTAAATCTTAGTATTAATCCATTTTGGTGTTCATATTTCATGCTTTCAAGTAAGCACAGATACCATATTCCCTAAATCACATATTTAATACTTTTAAGTTGAAAAACAGATGTGAAGACAAACTTAAAACTGGAGTCAAGAGAATACTTCAGTGATTTGGAATTACTCACATAAATGAGATTATTTGAAAGAGATCAGATACTTGGAGATACACTTAAGGATATTCAAATAAGATAAATTATGAAAATGTGTGTCCAAACAAAACTGCTTTCCAAGGTTGCAAGCACAGTGACAAGGGGTATAAAAATCTGGCAACCAGAACCACCAGATGTCTTAAACTGTAATCACGGGTTTTGCGTACTGCATTCAGAGCAACCTTACATCTGTGTGTTTGAACTGGGCAATTGCCTAAGCCTACCATAAAATGTTTACCTTACCTTTAAGCCCAGAATTAACTCATTTTCTAGTAGTGTGTTTTGGAATAACTCAGCGATAACCATTTCAAAGAAGTCATGCAGTTCTGTAATCTTATATGCAGAAATGTCTTTGCTCAGATTCTCATTCTGTTCTCTCTCTGGTGAACAAAGAACCTTGAAGAATGAGGTTAAATATCCACAATTATTTCATGAAAGAATCAAAGCTCATGAACAATCTTTCTTTGTTGATCTATTATTACTTTCTTTTTATTTTTGGGCCTTTTTTTCTAAATTAAAGACAATGCAATATTTTCAATGCATTGAGTCTGTCAGGTGAGGCCATATCCTTGATCTTGATAAAGGTTTCAGTACTCAACTGATATTGAGGCAAACAAAATGCATTCTGGAAATCCCCCTTCATATTCTTTTAACAGAGTTGCATTTGAGCAAAGTTTTTCCATGTTATCTGATGTCCAGTCTTCCAGATTCAGTTGCTAAAGTTAATTTGGACTCATAAATAATTTAATTGCCAGATGTCCAGCTTTTTCAGAGGGACACAGTTGTTGTTATGGGTCTTCATCTCACTTTAGTGAAAAATTACTTATTTTTATCTATATAGAAGTCTTCAGAATTTTGCAAAATGTCCTTGGACTATGGTGCACCAAATACCAACTTGCATTGCTTTTTAAAATAAATTATCACTATACTCTGACATCTTATATTCTAATGAGCAAGGACCTTACTATTACTCAATGCCTTACTATTACTACTCAATTAAAAGGCACTGATCATTGTCCAGCAAAAGAGAAGAAGCTGACCTAAAAGATGTCACCAAAGATTTTAAAAAATTTCAAAATGTTTGGTCAAATTAGATTTGTCTCTGGGTGGAGAAGCTTTTGAAAATGAGGACTAGCCTGGTAACACTTGAGAATCAACCCTGTGACTAGCGAACAATTCTAATTTCCATAGTATGATGGCAATTGAAGATACCCATGTTAAATTATTATGCCAAAACCCAGTTGATTGTATGTTTACTTTTAGTATTCAAAAAGATCATTGTGCAAAGAGCATGTAAAGGCTGCCTAAAATCTGGTTTTAAATCTTTGTGGTACACTTGAGAAGTAAGTATGCTTATGGAGCAGAACAGCAGATGTGGGTCAAAGCTTGTGCCAGGTCAGAAATCTCCCTGTTGTGCATTGCAGTTCACCAGCTGCATGGGGAGACTGGAGCGAACAAACAAATACTGCTTTGACAGTTTGGTCACATTAGGCATCAAGATATAATGGTCACTTCAAATGTCAGAATATACTATCAGTTTTAAAGGTTTTGATTTTTTAATATACCCTGTTTTCTTCGTTTGCCACCTTTAAAAAACAACTGTGAAGTAAGAAAAATTAACCCAGTCCTTGCTTAAGTAATATTGAAGGGGGAAGCCTTAAATATTCAAAGCTGATAGATCTGCCCGTTGTTCTTTAGCTGTTTAGAAGTGGAATGGTTGTATCTGGACAGTGGTTTGTAGAATATTACATCACAAGATACTTTTTCCTCACTGATATGGAAAGTAGCTGTAAAATAATATTCAAAGTGTCTCCTTACTACAAAACATCATTCATACCAAGACAGCACTATCAAAATAGTATTTTTTTAAAAATCAAGATATCAGCCATTTTACATAGATTAGGAGTTGGTGATGTATTACCATTTGTGCTTAATGACAATAGCTATTTGTTATTAGCTAGTATCCTCTTTGTAGGCACAGCATGAAGCCCAAAATTTATTATGGTTCTCTTGCTAGAACAGTGTTGGAGTGAAGTAGAAGTTTGATTCTAGAAACTTCCTCAGTCAATGGAAAAAAAAATGAAGTTTTGTGGCGTGGACTTTTATGAATTCAAACATAAGCAATGATGCATCAAAGAAATATGAAATATTTGCAATTACTGAGAAGAAGTAAAGAAGTGTGAAGAAAAATCAGACTGCTTTTTCATAACCCAGATAGGTAGAAAGAAAAATTTATGCAAAAGGTTACTTTAATTTTGTCCTTGCTACTTATTTTCTCCTCACTTTCCTTGAAAGCAGAGTACTCTGTTATAAAATGACTACTAAAAAAGCCTTATTAGTTTAGACAGAAATTACTTCAGAGTCAAGTATTTTAAACAACTTTTGCATTCCTTAATATTAAGCATTTAAAGTATTCATAGGTTTTTGTACTGTTTTGTGTCTTTATTTGAAATTCTCTCTGATAAAAATGTGCACATAACAGTGTTAAATGACATCTGACCTCTTCCATGACTTCTAGTCATGTGATGAAAAATGCTTTTAAAATAGTTAAGTGTAAATACAGGAAGATGACTAAACTCCTAAACTTTTATCTTCTAAAAAATTCCCATCACTGCCAAAGCTGGTGAAGCTCCTCTTGATGGTTACAATGGTGGGAGCACTAGGGCAGAAAGGCTTCCAAGTGCCCACAAGCACTCTCACCACTGTACCTACTACCTACGTCCTGCACATCTCTGTTCCTGTCTTTAGAAAATCAGTGGCTACACATTTCTTGTCACATTTGGTCTTCCTCTCACAGAGCTTAACATTGGGAAACAACATAAATACATAACAGACAAAGACAAGGACCAAATTTGTTTAGCAAGGCTGCCAGCAGGCTTACTGTACTACCCCCTTTCCAACATTTAAAGAATGCAACTATCTTCTCTCTTTCCTTTCCCATGTAGCTTGAGAATTACATCCAAGACAGTATGAAGAAAGAAATGGTAGAGATCCAGCAAACTGCAGTGCAGAACCAGACTGCAGTAATGATTGAAATAGGCACAAACTTGCTAAATCAAACAGCTGAACAGACCCGCAAATTAACAGATGTTGAAGCACAAGTAAGTAATGAATTTCAACCTAAAAATGCTTCTGCTTCCCAAATACTACAACTATACATTTAACACTTTTTAGTGTTACATGCTTCTGTTCAACTATTAGAAGTCAGCTGTTGTCACCAACAGCTCTACCCAGCTTAAGGAAACATTAGTATTTGGTAATACATAGTTCCATCTCAAGCCCAGTGTCGTCACTTGAGTGATTTTCATTACAGTAGTATTTTAGGTAAGTCTATAAAGAGAATGTATTTAAAACCACTATACTATATCCAGGCATCAGTTGGGTCCTAGTGTGCTTTTACACAGCAGATCTTAGCTAAATGAGTCTCTCCAAAATGCCTTTGTTCTATTTACCAGCTTAAATTGCTTTTTTAAACCGAATCTTTCCTTTTTTTGTTTTTTTAACTTATCAAGAGAACTATGTCTTTTCAATTAATGTTTTCACAGATACTCTGTGGGATAACGGTTCGTTTCCAGCACAGTGCACTGTATTATGGTTAACAAAGGGATACATAAAAAAATCTGAGATGAATCAAGAAAAAGAAATTGGGAGGCTGCTAGAAAAGTATATTTGCACAGAAGTAAACCTGTCTACTGTACATTTGCTAACTCACTTCAAACAAAAACAAAGGAGTTTTAATTGAAAAGCATTAAGTACAATAAGACATTCTGTTAAAGAGAATGCAGATATTAGTAGAAGGCCAAGTCCAATCAATGTAGAGTGGTATGTATTTGTAGTTTTGCAGACATGGTAGAAAGATGCAGATCCAGAATTGCCAAAACACATAATGAATGTATCATGCAGCACATAACATTTTGTATAATACAAAAAGTACGCAAAACCTAAAATCTTTGTTAGACATTTTACTGTCTGTAGAATTCATCCAATGAATTAAATGACATTTTTTAACCTAAACCAAGACTTTGTGAACTCTTTCATAAACTGATAATTCACAGCTCTTAGGCATACTGAATCCAACTTTCTGATTGCATTATTCAGGAGCTTAATATTTTGCACATGTTGAGAGAATGTATTTATTCATTCACAGTAATGTCTTTATGGAAATTACTAAATTATTTTCTGCTTATAGGAAGAAAATCATCACGGTAACTTTCCTTCTCTGCTTGAAATTACTGGTGACTGGGTTAAGGCTTAATTAGCAACATAAGGAAATTAACCAAACAATTGCTCTCTCAAGGACACTTACTTTTGGCAATCGTTGTCAATTACACTTAAGTGTGAAATCATGTCCTGAATGGCTGTTTAACATGAAGGACATGAGTAATCAATTCTTCCTGTCAAGGAAAGCCAAATTCTGTTGAATTAAAATAAGCAATTCTAAAACAATGAGAAAATATTTCTAGAAAACATGCCTCAAAGTAATGCAATCCGATACAAACCGTAAAGTATCTTCCATGTTTCCTAGTATCTGCACTTCTTCATTTAAAAATGCAAATAAAGTGTATACAATACATAGAGAAAAGGTAATCTTAAAATGCAAAGAATGAATTGACAAAAGTGTGGTTCACATGATAAACAGTTCAAAATATAATTTGGGATTGAGTAAAATAGCTAGGAGAGAATTACCAAGTGATTTCAGGACTAGGCCAAGATTTCAGCGAGTGAAAGACATTCAACACCAGATGGGGAAAACAACTCAACTCATTCTTTGAGCCAAAACTGTAATAGTTCCAGTAATGAAATAAGAATTATCATAACAGAGGGGAAGGTATAACAACAAAGCTAAAGTACATAGTAACTTTCATCAGTTTTCTCTCATCAGAAACGTAGCATACTACTGAAATATTCCCAGTGATACATGGTAGTGTAATAACAAAATTAGTGCAACTCTGTGTATCCTTCTTCATTCTGATTCTATGAGCATTTGTGCCTAAATTAAGTGTTGAAAGATATTTTTTTAAGCATAGGTGTACACAGAGATTTGCATGATTTCACAACATAACAAAATTACAATTTATTTAAAAGAAGTACCTTTTAAAAGAAGTATTTTTTTTTGTAAATTTTTTTTAGGTATTAAACCAGACAACCAGACTTGAACTTCAGCTTTTGGAACACTCTCTTTCAACAAACAAACTAGAAAGACAGATTTCAGATCAGACCAATGAGATAACTAAATTACAAGAAAAAAACAGGTAAGTTTGCATAGCCCAATACAACACTATTCCATGAAGTGCCCTTCTAATAGTTTTAGAAACAAATGTGCTCAAGTAGGAAGATAAGGGTTGGTACACAAGCTCTCCAAACCCATCACAAAGTGTTACCCACACTTATTACAAAGGTCATATATTACTTAAAGCCTAGGAGATTCATGCACGTTAATTCTTTTATTCTGTTTATACATTGTTCTTCACTATCTAAAGATCTCCTTTATGTGAGGAACTTAAAGCTAAAACTGAAACAGTACCTCAGTTGTACCCAATTTATATTCTTCTTTAGACTTATCTAGATGAAGTTGATGTAACCTGATTCAAAGTAATTGAGTGTAACCACATCTCCAAAATTTGATTTCCATGTAGTACACAGCTATCCTAATGATTAACCAGGTCATTGCTACAATTTTATCTATTGTAGTGAGAAAAATAAACACTAATCATATTCAATGTTCCTTAAGAGTCAATGTTTTGAAATTGACCAATATACAACTATTACTCCTATCTTTTCTGTACTCAGCTGTGGTCCAAAGGCTCATACCTTTTTTTCAGCTAGTTTCATTTCCATATCACCACGGTCTTATTTTGGCAATAAATAGTTTACTATCATTGCTTTTAGAGAAATCTAAAAGCAGCAATAACAGTAAGTTTTCTCCTTCAAAGCAATGCTTTTCAATGAGAACCATATGTGCAAAGAGGTTTTCTTTGAAAGAATTAGCTTAAGAAAGCCAGGAGACATGTTTTGACATTTTTGTTCACTACTCTACTACATTTATATATGTTCCCTAAAGGTTTAATCTAGCAGCTTAAGAAAAACAAGCATCCTTATCAAATGGAAAGCAAAGGAAATACTGATTTTTAAAAGGTCACGTTTTTTGGTGTTGAACTCGGCAGACTTTAGACAACCCTTGTAACATTCACATAAAACACAAAAGCACTGTTTCTCACCTAACAAAATACAATCTGCTTTGAGCTAATCTGCTTGAAACATAATTATATATAATGTTCAGGATTTTTTTCGGTAACAGCAATTGATTTTAGATGAACTTCTCTCTTCTGGCTATGCATCTTTTAACAGCAGCTTTTTCAGAATCTATATCAGAACAATTAGCAGAGAAATAATGTTCCCAGCCAGTCCCCTAATAATACCAGCTCCAAAACTGGAGAATGGTAACACATCTTCAAGTAACTATCTGCACATTTCCCTGTCCTAATGCCATAACATTTATGTTAAGTATATATTTTATTATAATTATAGGATATTTGAAAAATTCATAGTTGCATCTTTAAATAATTTTCATCTTTTAATAGGGTAAACCCATGAAAACTTAGTCACTTTATCTTTCCTTTAATAATGTTGAATTATCAAACACCCAATTTTTATATATCTAAAGCCTGCAATACACACTGTAATAGATAATGTTGTTTATTAGTGCACTTATATAATAAATTAAAGCATATGTATCAAACGAAACTTTCATTTAGTTGTCTACTGCATGCATAGCATCAGAGAATGAAGTTGAGTGTTTATGAAGAAAGAAACTTATACAACAGGCTTGATTCTCTTGACATCAGCTCAAAATTGTTTCTGGAGAGCCTAACTGTAATCTTTTATTTAGCTTTCTAGAAAAAAGAGTTCTTGAGATGGAAGACAAGCACATGCTTCAGCTGAAGTCAATAAAAGATGAAAAAGATCAGCTTCAAGTCCTAGTAGCCAGACAGAATTCTATTATAGAAGAACTAGAAAAACAGTTAGTTACAGCTACAGTAAACAACTCAGTTCTGCAAAAACAGCAACATGATCTGATGGAGACGGTTCATAGTTTGCTTACTATGATATCGACACCAAACTGTAAGTTAAAGCAGACATGCCTATATTATTTCAGTGCTATTTCCTAATTTGTGTACTTTAGTACCTATAACATCTTACAATTAGTTCTGACACACTTCTCCTTCTCAAAAAGTCTGTATTTTTTTGCCTTAATTTCTGCATCTGAGTTAATTAACCTACTTTTTAGGGGGGGTGGGAGAAACAACCACGTTTATGTGATTTCTTTTCAACATTTTGTTTATTTTCTCTGGTTTATCTTCTCTATTTTGTTGAACCAATTCTCCAGCGGTTCAACAAAATACAGAGATGTCAAGTATCATTCATCTCACATGGCATTCATATGTGTGGCAATATACACTCCCTTGACCATATATCTTAGGTGAGACTGCATACTGTAAGCCTGCAACTTTTCTTCCTGGCTCACAGAGATTGTTTCTTCCACCTCTCATTGCTTTATGCACACGGAGTTTATCAAAGAAAGGATGAATTATAGTGGCTACTAAAGGCAAAGAAATCAGGACAGGCATAGTTTTTAGCCCCCAAAACCAGAAAACACCAGGCCAAAGCAGCAGGTACTCCCAAAAGTTCTTCACCAAGGTTTCCTTGTTCATCCTAAAAATCCCTCAGCCTAGCAAACGTTATAGGCAACAATATCACCCCTAAATGCCTGATAACCCTGCAACAAATCATAGCCGTCAAGCATAGCTTCCAGATTTATGCAGATTCATGTGCTCCATAAAAAACCCACACACACCATAAACTGAGAGTTATGGCTACACAGGATTTAAAAATTCCCTGCCCTGAATTTCATGTCTGATAGGGAACTTGGACAAATTAAGAAGCTGTTCTAAAAGACTCCAGAATCTGTCATATTTGCCTTTGAAGTTCTCAGGGCTGAAAATACACAAGCATACAGAATCCCTAAAAAAAGTATTTAAAATTAAAAATTGAATACTGGGAAAAAAATTTAAAAGTTGGCATTAAAACTTAAAAGACAGTATAGGTGGTCTATGATACATTACTGTAAGGTGGATCACAGAAAAGGAAAAGTGTGTTTGGAAGCTCTCACTTTTAGTATTGTCCTATATATTATGATACTGTAGGTTTTTCTAAGCAAAGTAAATTCCAAGTTTTTTTGTCTTAATAACTGACGTTATTCCCTTAAATACCAAGGCTGTACATGTTCCTGCTGATGTTATCTGCTGTGCTCGTGCACAAATAAGTAAACAAGTCAAAGTCATGTTGGCTACAGCACCATTAAACCCAGAGTGGAAAAAATAATGAGTGTTTGCCAAAAAGACAAAATTAGCAGAGAAAGCTTCTAAGACAGTATGCAAACAATAGTGTGTGGAAAAGCAATTAAAACACTGAATGTGTTATTCTTCTATTTAAGGCAAAGCACTTAAACAGGTAAATAATGAATAAGCAAGCTAAAAAGAACATAATAAGCAACAGTAGTATAAGCATGTATTTATATGGCACCTAAACCTTTGTAGTAACTGACTGTGATTGTTAGATTAAATTAAAAGGGAAAATACACAGAACCAACCCCAAAAGGGTCAAATATGAAATATCAGTCAGCAGGCAAAATGCCAGGAAATTCCAACCTCCACAGTTAATAAAGAACTGAACAAAAAGATGAGCCTTAGATTGTTCTGTTGAATAAGAAGGCTTAGACATATAGAAATGTATTTTTTACACAGATGAATTTCAGAAGGTATGTCTCTTTACTGCGTTGGGCTGAGCTACCAAGCTTCAGCTTGGTACATACAAAGTTGTTCTTGCTCAGCACAGGGGCAAAAAAATAACTTAAAACTTTGTAAGGGTAGTTCCACCAGTCTGCTGCATTATAAAAGGTTTCATAACTCATTTCACAATATTAGAGTACTGGCCAGAAGTCACTATTAACATGATCATTTGCTACTTAGGTAGGTATGTAATAGTAGTTAATGCATGCATAGGTTGTAATGCATGTAGGAGTCCAGCAAGGGCAATGAGTGGAAGCAGAAACTGTTCAACAGAATGAGATGCAATATCCTGAGTTTCCTTATTCAACATATTAATAAGTGTTGGCACGTTTCAACCTATCAAACAACCACAGTCCTATCAGAATAATGTCTCTAAATGGTACAACGTAACAATACACATAATAAGTACCTTGATCTGTTGCTTCTTTCAGGGCCAGACATATTTTTTGGAACTGCTTAAAGGCAATTAGACCATAAATTGATTCTTAGTAACTTTCATTCATCTCCTCTTAATGCCTTCAATTTCTATTGTATTTTTAACAGCTAAAAACAACTTCATAGCCAAAGAGGAGCAGATCAGCTTCAAAGACTGTGCTGAAGCTTTCAAATCTGGACTGACAACAAGTGGAATCTACACTTTAACAGTTTCAAACACTGCACAAGAGAAGAAGGTAGGATGATTATAAAGAGCTGCATACTGCATGTTAAAAGTTATTTGATCTGGCAAATATGCTGTTTTAAAGGCTAGTTAATAGTGAAGTTTACTACTTACCAAGTTTTTTTATAAGCATTTCATCACTCCTAGATCTGAGTATATCACAGGAAGAAAAAAGTCCTTCAGGTGAAATCTTGGCTCAGTTGAAATGAATAACATTTTGTTGTTTGCTTCATCATGCCAGAATTCCATTATTTTTTTCCCATAATTAATGTAATTAAATCAAAAAGGTACTGTAATTTATTTATAAAATCTGTAACTCCAACAGAGTTGCTCTGCATGATCAGCAGACTCCTGCCTCCTCTAAGTTCTTAGTTCCTTCATATGCCCGAGGCTCTTCAAGTGGCAAAAGGAGGTAAAGTCAGGGGCAGGGAAGATTACATTTATGTAATGGATTTATACTCATGAAAGCAATCTACTAGTACTGGACTCATGTATGGGTTTCAGTTCTTTGTAACACAGAGTTTTAAGGACATTTGTGTAACAATTAAATTAACAATTAGACACTGTCTAACAGAGAGGACTTTTCTGGAAAATACTGCTCTGGAAAATACTACTACTGATGAATGTATAAGATGAGTTTGCAGTGGTGTCACTAGATCAGTTTAAATTCCTCTATGGATATTTTTTCCCCTATGTGTTTAACTGAAATAAACTTCAATGTCAATTTAAGTTAAAGCAGTACGTCATTCCTCTGTAGAAGAGACCTTGAGCTAAAAATGGCACTCAGTGGATGATACACTGGATGCCTGAAAGAGATGCTCCATCTACCTAAATAAATAAAATGATGAAGCTTCAGACAGTATAATTCAGTTGAAACAATCAATAGAATCTGAAAGGGAGAAAAGTCCCAGGTGGATTGTGAGGATAAAGAACCAAAAACCTGGAGTGAGCATTCAGAGGAGTGAGGCTCAGATGATGAAGGCACAGCAGGCTGAGGAGGCTAAGGGACATATGAATAATATATTTCTTAGACAAACACTAAATATTTTTTTTATGTTTTATTTTCTAATTTCTACTGTAGATATTTCCTTTACACAAGAAAAGGAAATATTTTACGAAATTCCTAAGGCTCTGCTTTATTCCATCATAAAAATCAACAGAAAATGTAAAAAAGCAGTGGAAAAAGAGGTGCAATGTGGCAAAGGAATTGGTAAAGACAGAGAAAACTTTTTTTTTTCCCAAGCAAAGGTTTAGAAATGAAGTTCACCAATGTCTAGCCTTTGAAGTGCCAGAACTTCATTTAGCCCAAGCCAGACTGTGATCTTTACACTTACAAAGCTCTCAGCTAAAGGAAGTAAGCAATTTGTTTGGATAAGATCTATAAAATACAATAGATAAAACTTGCAATTTTTGTAGATATAATCTAGAGAAATTGTTCGCAGTCTGCTTCTCTTGGGGGGAAAAAAAAAAAGCTGGTTCTCCTTTGGAATAATCTAGTCTAAATACATCCATTTCACAAGAAAATTAGTTACATAAGATGCAATGAAGTGTTTTATTACACATGAAGCTGAATGGCATTTAAATAGCATAGATATCTACAAACACAATTTTAAAAGCTAAAGGAGATGAAAGCTACTGAATCTCTAAAGTAAGAGAATGCAGCAGTCTTTGTTAGACATCTCAGGAAGGTTTACGTTCCTTGGATCTCTTACTATTACTCGTCTCAAGCTTTTATCTTTGGTTTTAATTTTACTGTCAAATATAGTATACAGAGCATGCATATTTTCTAAAAGCAGACACAAGTGCAAGACGTATTACAGAGTAAAAATTTATGTCATAAACTTTAATACTGCATTTTCAAAAGTACAAAAGTACAAATTCCTGAGACTATAAAATATTAAATGATTTACACTGGAATATAAAGGCTTAAAATACTTAAGGTAAATACCCATTTTGGTAATTTACTAGGTTAAAAAAAGTAGTTAAAATGTAATAATTTCACTTAGTATTAAATCAGTCATTTAATAATATGAAAGAATTTAAATCTTATTCTGTCCATTTCAGGTAGAAAAAGACAGGGAAGGTTTTACTTATAGGACATTGAAAATAAGAGACTAAAAAGTTTTAACCTAATGCTGATTTTTTATACAAATATGAATGCATAAGAGCAGTTGTCAAGGGAAGTGAAGGTTTAGGGATAATCAACATGTTACACCATTTTCAACTGTTTAGGATGTGGATGGCTACTCAGACCAGGAAACAGAGTGACCTTTTTTTTTGCCAAAAGTGCTGCACTGCTGTTTATGTTTTTGTCTTTTCCTCTTGTAATACCTTCTGACCTCCCAACAGGCTTATAAACAACTTCTGTGTAATCTGTAACCGATCTCACGTTACTAATTTGTCTCACATCATAATCCAAAACTAAGGAATTGCATATGACAACTGAGAGGAAAACAATTATTTAATTCCATTAATATTTTCAAACTTTCCTGTTCTGCACCAGGACAAAAGCTAAGACCTTTTAAAAACACTGAGTAAAAACAACAAAAGGCTGCTGACACAAGGAAAAATGGCGGAGGCAAAACTATGAAAAGTCAATAGTTTTATGTTTACAGCAACTTCATGAACCAGTTAGACTTTAGTTCTTATCTAGTCACATCTCTAGGAGACAGAGATAGCAGAATACAAAATCATTGAACATAATGACTCAAAAGTGGTCAGACAACAGCCAGAAGTGATGCAAAGGGTGACTGCAAAGGTGAGATTGCACTCGCTTTGGTACAAAAACTGCAGTGGCACTTCATCCTAATAACTCAGCCTGAGCCCTACCATTCACAAAGTAGGTCTGAAAACACTTATACCTCAAACATCCTCTTACAGTGCTACAGCTGCTAGAACTGTAAGTACTGAAGCAATTCACAAGATACATCAAATACTCCCCGTTCCAATTTGTTGTAACTTGAGAGGCTAATCTCTTTATTCTTTTTGGCATCTATTTGAAGACTCCTGCTGCCTGCCTAATCTTGGTATCTATTTTTACTAGTTTTATGAAATGTTACATATCTTTCTTTTGAATATAAAACTTAGAATAAGTTGGAAGGTCAGAAAAGTTCTGTTCTAGTAATGAGTGTTAAGAGAAAGACTTAGACTTGACTGACATGAAATTTTTTTGATGTGGGAAAATTATACTCCCAAATTTACATATCCTTTTAAAAATTGTTACTGGTAAGAAAAATCTACATGAGATTTTTATGGTAATCTCTTCTTCAATTTCTCATTATGTTTTTCAGTTCCTACTCAGCTTTTTTCTTTGGGAACAAATTTGCAGTACCCCAGCATTTATCTCAAAGAATCTATAGTGTCTCTTAAAGCTACTTGTCATACCATTCACTTAAAAAATGGATACTGCCTGTAACAGGAATATTTTATGGAAGACATTCACAGTCATTCTCTATTTATATTTTAATCTCATTAGAACAAAATAAAGTGCTATTTAAAGGCATTGATTTCTTCAAAGTATTAATTTCAACTAAATTGAAATTTAGACTAGAGGCATAAAGGAAATTACATGTAAAAATCAAAAACCATCAATTAACATCTACAATAGCAATATCAGACTGAACCCACGGCTCAAATTAATACATGGCCTTCCACTGTATATAGTTAAAAACTACATATTTCAGAGAAGGGTGAAACAGTTCTTTTCTCCATCTGGCTGCTTATACTGTTCTTTTAAGTGGGGTGAAGCTTCAGAGTCAACAACTTTATCTACAACCAATGATATCTGATCACTGTAAGATCAGATTTTTAACTTGTTTTGATACCTAAAAAAAGTATCTGCATCTGCTTTAGCCCATTCCTAGTATCCCTCTATAGCCCTCTGTGGAAATTAGTTTTCACATATACATTACACATCATGAGTTAGCCTTCTAAAACAGATTGATCTTCTCTTACAATACCTTATCTTCAGCCTTTCCTTTGAAGGGAATTTTTTTTAAACTAAATTAATTTATATACTATTATCAAATTTGTACCAGTCATTAAATACAGATGTTAGTAAAGCCAAACAAAAACCAGGCTTTGAGGTGTAAGGAGTTGCATACATCGCTATAAATTGAGGTTGCTGCTTTCAATTAAATTCCATTCACAAGACATACTTTAAAAAGCAATCCCTTATCCAACTCTTTTCCTTATTTATTTTATCTTTCCTAAAAATCTCCAACTGAATGTCTTGTGATTCTCTGATGTTGAAAAAAGTCTACTGCAAGCTTAAAGTACAGTATCTACTTTCGATTCCCAATGTGCTACAGCCTATTGAAACACTAATATATTTGATATTTGCAGCTGTAAGGACTTTCTTTCCCTTCAAAGATCTGATGCCTTTCAACTGTATATATGACACTGCTTGAATTATAAATACTCTGTTTGATTTATATAAAAATATATGTGTGTGTGTATAACATAGGTACAATACACATACTCTAAAAGAGCCAACTATATCGAAAACTTAGTAAAGGAGCACAGTTTACTTCCCAAAATGGCACACGTAACACTACCACAGGACAGAAGGAAACTGGCTTCTCTGAAGTCATACTTTTTCAATGAATTTCCAGGATGTCTAACAATTTGGGCAGCTCAAATCTGCTACCTGGTAACACTGATAAGACAGTCTCTCATAGAAGATGATGAAAAAGACATAGAGCTTCAGTGTCACCCAGTCATGATTTGGGGCATTTATAGGCATATTGTGACAAGCAGCAGTTAGGTAAGAAGTAAGATGACTGAGAGAACTGTTAAACAAAGAAGGAAACATCAACATTCATAATAAAATACTTGCCTAGTTGATTTTTAAATTATTTATTTAATTACTCTACTCTAGATGAAATATCCTATTGAAGTTTAAGAAGTCAGATCTTGCCTGTACTACTATGAATGGGAAGACACAACTTCACTTAATGGATGAAAGATCTAGAATACAGATTAGAAGTTAATGTAGTTTAATACTCAAACTAGAATGCAAAAGTTTTCAAAGATGTGAAGTGATTCTGAAGAAGGCTCTGATCTTCAGTATCTTGGTAGAAAGTGGTCAAAAAAAATTAAACTTCCAAATGAAAAAACATTAACTGAGAACTCTCCAAACAGGAATACTTATACAAGAAATTCAATACTTTCTTACAGATAGTATTGGTACTAACATGCAATTTAAATAGATATTGACTTCAGTTTGACTTTCATAGTACTGTCTTACACCAGCTTAGCTCCACTGACTTCACACATCTAGTTACAAGTTCTGTTAGTATCAGAAAAGCAGAATTAGATGCAACAATTTGAAATCCTTTCTCAGGAAAAATTGTACTAGATATTCTCATATTCACAAAATTTTCTTGTTAATTTATCCTCTACTTCTCCCAAACATCACTCCAAAATTCCCATTAATTTTCAAAAGACTTTTTTCCCATCAGCATCTCCCCAGTATATTGGCACTTTCAGTAATACCTTTCACCTCTGACACTGAAGTGATTTAATCTGGGAGATTGATTGAAGAAGTCACCTATAAACTTGAATTTTACTGTGCCAGGGTAAAACGCCATGCGTTTACTGGGTATTCTAAAACTGAGTTCAGTGAACTGCTTATTACATGTCAGTCTTTTCAAAATTTTTACAATAACTTGGTAAATTCAAAGGTGATTTATGAATATTTGGAAACATCTTATAGTTGTTACTTTTTTGCTCAAGCATAGAAGATGTTCATTGCAGTCTGTATAGTAACAAGGCTTTAAGACACAACTTTCAGATAATACACTTAGATTTAACTTTGGATGGAGTCAGACCATTTGAAAAGGCATTGAACAATGACTGTGATACTAAAAATGTATTTCAGTTTGCTCATTGCCTGAATTTAACAGTATCTATACTCTGACAAGTCATGGGAAATTTGAATGATCTCTCACAAAAAATATGGAGAAGGGAAAGGTGTCATTTTTTAAGGTATTCTGTTAAGTGTGATACATACTGAGGAATCACATTTTTTTTGTGGACAACCACAACTGATTCATATGAAAGCTATGAAAATCTGCATTTTTAGGTTAACTCATATTTTGCACACAACTTGCCGCTATATAGAATTATGCAAAGTACATAATTTCTGGTTTTGTTTCGCTGTGACTGCATGCACTTAGGCTGTTACATGCTTACTCTGGTAGGCCTACTGTGACATGGAAACTGGTGGAGGAGGTTGGACAATTATTCAGAAGCGAGAAGATGGCAGTGTGGACTTCCACCGGACATGGAAAGAATACAAGATGGTAAACAGTGTTCTCTGAAGCCTTAATATTAGTTGTTATTATTTGAAATCTAATATACTAAAATTATATTAATAGAATCCTTAGAATGTAAGCAACTTTAAAAAGTTGCTTTTGTCCTCAGATGCTCATTTAGAAAATGTCAGAGTAGTGCAAGTTGTTTGCCTAAGCAGACTTGCAAGTGTGATGTGTGTTTTTAAAGAGAAACCTTACTTTTCTTTAATCAACCGTTCCATCACGTCTACATTTTTGAGTTGTTTATATTTGTGTTTCTAGTGGCAACAGTAGAAACTGCTCCACATCTACTAAGTAATATTGATTCACTGTTTCAGATTCCTGAGGTTGTCCTTGCTGAAATCAACTTTTTGAAATACTACAGATCGATAACCTTCATGGACACAGTAAAATTCTTAGTTGACAGGCTGAAAACTATTAAACTTAAAAAATGATAAAGTGATCATTTCAAACTCAAAGGAAAAAAACCCACCCAAACAAAGCTATTTAAATATACTACTTGAATTACAGGGATTTGGTGATCCTGCTGGGGAGTACTGGCTGGGAAATGAGTTTGTTTCTCAACTGACTAATCAGAAGCGTTATGTTCTTAAAATACACCTGAAAGACTGGGAAGGAAATGAGGCATATTCATTGTATGATCACTTCTCTCTAGCAAGTGAAGAACAAAAATACAGGTAAGCAGAAAAATCAGACCTAAAAAAAAAAAGTTCTGATAGTAATCTTTCTAAACTGTGTAGATGCATGGCCTTATTTCATACAAATCATTATTATTTTCCAGTTCGCTCAGAGAATAATGTTTTCTCCATTTTTCTATTGCCTAAAAAAATAATTTCTTTTTCCAGAGGAGAATATGTATGCTAGTATTTTACTAGTGTACCCTGGGTGAGTATAACACACAAAATGCAAAGATGATGTGATAGTATGGAATAAGATAGGATACAAGTGCCAATATAGTGGGTGACAGTGCACAGTCATTAGGACAAGAGGAACCTGCCTGCAGTTGCTATCAAATCCTGATTCCCTGCAATAAATACATTTCTGGAAGATGGATGACTAAGATGAATTATACTGCAAGGATTTTCATTGTCACTGACTTCTAGGAACTGTTCTGTTGTCATAAAGAGCACACTGAGGTGATGTGGCCTTATCCTTCCATGACCTGCTGACTTAGATTCTCAGTAACTCTCCTACCTGTGAAAATGGAGCAAATGTGCATTTCACCCACCAACAACTTGTCAATTTAAACACCAAATTTTAATGGACCTATTATTTATCCTCTAATCCTGTAAAATGTAAAGGTTCACAATTTCTTCTTAATTCTTTGTTAAAATCAGAAATAATAAAAATTTTAAATAAGTATTTTATATAAATATTATCACGGTATTATACACTTCAAATAGTATCATAGTATTATACATTTTGAAATAGTATCAGCCACAGCTGAAATATATGGGCAGTTCATAGTTCATTCACCAGGATCTCTGTAAATGCAATAAATAGTTTGATTTATTATAGAAGAAACTAAAGACTTTACAGTATAACAGATGCCTTCCTACTACATGGTCCATGAAATGTTTCTTTGTAAGAGTCTTACAGATTCACGGAGTTTTGGGTGACTGGATAGAAAAATTGTCTCCATTTAGATAATTTCTCCAAGATCTCTAGCAACTATATGTCGTAAATAAAGTCAACCTGACACCTGAGAGAACTGATGCTGTTGTTTCCACTCAGGTCTTATATGCAAACAAAGCAATTCAAAACTATCAGCATCTGACCCCACAAAATATTAGATCTTAATGCCTTGGTAGTATTTAGTTGTCTCAACTCCAAAGTAAATATTTTTTTAATCTGGAAACAGTCAGAATCTACAGCAGAGATTTTTTTCTTAAGTAATGCTTTAAAATACTTAGAAAGGCTACCTTTGCAAAATGGGTGATTAGCCTTGTACATTTACAAGGCTAAAAGATAGTTACTGAAAACTAAGATGGTGAAAGCAATTTTATTACAATTTGCAACCAAATGCGGAATTCATCATAAAATGGAGTGGTTTAAAGAATATATTTAATATTACAAAAAAGAAAAAACCCAAAGTATTCAGTTAAGAACATCTTCCACTTCCATCGCTGGCAGTGTTCCAAGGCCAGGCTGAATGGGGCTTTGAGCAACCTCATCTAGTGGAAGGTGTCCCTGCCCATGGCAAAGGGGTTGGATCTGATGATCTTTAAGGTCCCTTTCAACTCAAACAATTCTATGATTCTGTGGTCCATTACATTAAAAAGATTAATAAATTTTGAATGCTGGAAAGCTTATGAGTTGGGCCATAAAACTTAAATTTCTTCATATTAAACTGAGATCAGAACAGACTTTGCTTGAATCAAACTCCCTAATCTCAAAGCTATGAAGTCAAACCAGGTTGCTCAGGGTTTTTCATTTGGGTCTTGACAACCTCCAAAGGTGGAGATGGCACAACCTACTTTTCTTTCCTCATGGTAAAAAGATTTTCTGATATCCAGTCAGAACATCTCATTTCAATTTCTATCCACTGCCTCTCATCTTCTGTTATACTAAACTGTACCTTTAAAAATTTAGTAATAGTAAGTAAATAATACTATGCTTATATTAGACTTCAAATGATATATGAAGACCCAGCCTAGGCCCATACATTATACTTGGAACCTTTAATATCGTGTATGTTAGAAATTGGCTTACATAATTTTGAACTCATCTTAAGAAAAACCAGCAATTTTTTAAAGACATTTTAAAGAAAATCTGTAAGGAACTGATCCTTTGAAACTTAAATGAATAAAAATCAATTAATTTATTATATTTTAAAATAGGGAATATAAAATGGGTTAAAATAATCAGTTAAACTACCGAAGACAACTTCTATCATAAGCAGAGAATTACATGCAAGATGGAGACTGACTGGGGGACAAGTTAATTCTCCTCAGAGTCAGATCTCCTCTTTAAACAAATAGAATACCTCTGAGAAGCATGAGCTATTTGAAACAGAAATGCAGTCACCAAAAAGATACTGTGGGATTAGAGGGTTCAAGTCCTTCCAATTCAAGGTAACACAGGAATAGCTGTGTAATTACCCTGCCCAGTTCAGTGCCCTGTGTCTCTCCCCACCAAGAATGCATTGGCACCTGTGCAAGCAGATCCCAACAGCAGCAGCCTCACTGAAAACTTACCTTGCCAGGGAATTGAAGCAAACTGAAATACTTGTGATGAGTTAACACTAAAGTTTATGAATGACGTGAAAAGGATGAGTAATTAGGAAAGTGGAAAGGGAAATATTGAGAAACTTCTAAAATATCATTTACTAGCTCATAATTAATGAGCTAGTAATGGTAATCCTGGTAATGCTTGGTAATCTTGGTAACGCTGTTATCTCAAATATGTGACGTTGTAATGCTAAATTGCTGTGTTGTGCTAACAGCAAAATAGGAATCAAAAAGGTTTTGTTATAAACTTTTGAACTTAATAAAAAAAAACCTGCATGTGCTGTTCCATTGAAGTACAACAATGTACTTTCAGTATTAATAAATACATGATCTGTATAAAAAAACCTAGGAGTTACTATCTACTTGTTCTCATTTTCTTCTAATATGACATGAACAAACACATGTTCATTAGAATATTGTGCTGACCATTTCTGTTCATATGAAAACATTGTGCTGAAAAACAGATTACAGCAGGACATTGGTCAGAAGAGAATTACAGTATTTGAACAGGATATTTATTGCAAATTATTCCATCATTATTTTGCAGACAACTACCATCAACTTCCACGTAATAATTGTTTTTCCATTTCTCACTTCTACAGGATTTACCTTAAAGGACTTACTGGGACAGGAGGCAAAATAAGTAGTATAAGCCAACCAGGAAATGATTTTAGCACAAAGGATGCAGACAATGACAAATGTATTTGCAAATGTTCACAAATGCTAACAGGAGGTACGAATGTTTTTATGTTTCTCAGTCTTCCTATTTTTATTGGCACCGAAATTGTCTACGAGATAAACAGTGGTAATTCTGACGATTAAAAAAGTTCAAAATTCATGGATAGAAATACTGGTATGGTGACTCCAAATGAAATATTTTATCATTTGACAAAAGTCAGTAAAAATAAAACAAGAGAAGTTAAAACTGGAGGCAAAAAAAGTCTCTGAAGTTGGGGTACAAGAAAGTCTGTAATTGTGGAATGTTGCAGAACAGAATGGGTTACGCAAAAGTACGCAAAAGAAAAAGTAACATTATAGCTTGCTATGCATTAGTTAGCACGTAGACAGAACAAACGGAAATTGTTATGTGGAAGCTTAAACAGTAGAAATATCTGTGCCTCTTTTTAATAAATGGCCTTGCATCATCAATGCCTGGTCCGTGTGTTTCAATCACTGTCAGTGGAACTAATCAGAGAGACAGCACATTCCTCTTTCAAGGAATGAGGTAACATTCAGAGATCAAAACACAGCTCCCTGCAAAAAACCTGTTTCAGAGATTCAGCTTGTCAGTGAAATGGCTCGTGATTCTTTAGGCATAAACCCTTTCCCTAACTACCCAAGAAGAAAAACCCCAAGAGCTGCTGTGTACTGCACGTGCCATGGAAGGGTACAAGAATTTAATTCCTTTTTTCAATATAGTTATGAAGTGGTAAAGATACACCACAGATATAGCTACATTTTTCTAATGACTTTTTTACTAGTTATATTTGAGTTCTAGGTGGTATTTTTATCTTTAACTATACAAGTAATTCTATATAGTTTGTTAATCTAGAATTCCACATTCTGAAATGTAAACAACTGCTTTGTAAATCTGGCTTCTCTTCCTGTTATCTCTTAAGCAATTGTTCATTTTCCTATAGCACAAGTTGCAAGAAAAAAAGACAGCTTCAGTTTATCCAAAAGGATAATTGGAATACTGCCCTGCAAAACAGAACACAAACACTATCGCCACCGTAACAGAAATATAAAAATATTATTTTATTAATAAAAATAATTTTCTCTTCTGACCCACTGACAGGTCAGGACTATAAGGATACAAAATAGGTTTGGGCTGCTTTTATCTTCTTTTCCTTCTTACCAGCTTCCAGGAGGTGTTGAACTGACCTGCACAGAGAACTGAATAATTCCTCTAGATAGAATTAAGAGAGGAGTTTAAGTCTGTGAAGAACAGGAGTTTACCAAAGAGTAGATAAAACCAAAGGCAACTCAATATCATTATAGTTCAAGTTGTGTTCTGTCCTCAGACTGTCAACAATGTTTGATGTGGATAATAAACTGATCGAACACCTTCCCTTCTCAATTTTCAAATACAATGTATTGCATAAGATTCAAGAATATGTAGTTGATACATAAATACATTTCTTTCCTGAGTTTGAGGCAAGTATTTTATACTGACACTTCCAAATCATAAGAACAAAAAACTGGGTTTAGACTTCTTTCTCATTTCCAGACAAAGAAGTGACCTTATATACTATTTTGAGAATTACTTCTGCTGATGTTTGTCTTCTGTCTTGCAGGATGGTGGTTTGATGCATGTGGTCCTTCTAACCTCAATGGAATGTATTATCCATTACGACAGAATAACAACAAGTTTAACGGGATCAAGTGGTACTACTGGAAGGGCTCAGGATACTCTCTCAAAGCTACGACTATGATGATTCGACCAGCAGATTTCTAAATGCTTTGTCATTATGTGAATTATGTATTGTATAGTCTTCAAAGACTTATTTTACCAAGAAACTTGTCTCATTTTTTCAAGCCCAGAAACATGCACTAGTGTTCTGAAGGGGTCAGTTCAGTACAGTTCCTGAATTGCAATTGCCTTGATCAGCTAAAGCTCATATTATTCAACCAGACACAAAGTCTAAAGCACCAACTTGATATAACAGTAATTTGGCCAAATGACTCAATAAAAAGAACATCCAAGAAATCATCAGACAACTTAAGGACTCTGTTTTACTGATCATTTATGTTATGTATGTGTTAGTAAATAACTGGAACTGTGAAAAAAACCCTAAAACAGTTTTAGAAATATGCATTTTGCCTCACCACTGAACTTTAAACATTAATATAAAACACTTAGCTAGATCTAGAACTTTTTATCTTTCTGTGTCATGTGTGCCCTTTATGTACATAAAAAAATACTTTCCTGTAATTAGCTCAATACTGTAGTAAGGGAATACATTCTTTTCCCCCCATAGTCTCCTAAACAACTTCTTACACTTATTTGAGGATTTTTTCCAATAGCCTGAATGACTAGGTTTATCAGAGGACAAATAGCATTTAAATAGTTTGCATTTATTCTCGGGAAATACCATTTACAAAAAATCATCATTTTTACAGTCTATTTCAGTCACTATCTTTAAATTACAAAAATCCCTACAAATTACAATATAGCATGTATTCCTATACATTTTTATGAAGATTGCACTTTTTTCCTTCTCTTGTCATTTACCTGTAAAATAACTGAGCAGTATTTTATAAAGCGAGACAACAGCATTAACACCAGATGCCCGGTTGTCTATGACAATCATTTATCACCTGGTGCTGTAATATATCTATATGTTTTGTAAAAATAACCTAACTGAAAAACATATGCATGTTCTTTGATACAATTAAATTTATGCTTATGACTTAAGATACAAATTACTACATTTAAAAAACAGGAAGAAAAATAATCTGAAAGTTACCTAAGGTCACACTATGTTTTTTTTTCAGTAAGGTTAGGACTTTTCCCTAAAAATTCTCTGTAGGTAGGCCCTGAATGTACACCACAATGTGAATAAATTACTCTACTGGGTGATCTTTACTTTTTTTTTTCCTTCATTTTATTACTATATGCTTTAAAATTGCAGTTCAGATTGAGAAGATATTTCTTCATAAACCACAATAATTTAGTTCTTCTTGGAAGTTCTTCTCCAAATTAAGTTTAGCTTTTCATTCTCATGCTTAGTCTTTGCCTAATATTTTTGTAAAACTTTGATTTCAGCAGAGGACTGAATTAGTTACAATGCAAGAACTTTACCCAAAACAAAACAAAAACCCCAGACACATTTCTGGGGGATAACTTAACAAAAGGTACTCCAAGGGCGACAAGGCTTCTGAAGGGTCTAGAAAAAAATATCTTATGAGGAGGGAGTGAGGGATCTGCAGTTGTTTAGATGGAGAAGAGGAGGCTCAGGGGGGACCTTATCACTCCCTACAATCACCTGAAAGGAGGTTGCAGTGAGGTGGGGTCTAGTCTCTCTTCTACTGTGCCTGCAGTGAGAGGCCCAGAAGAAATGGCCTTAAGTTGAGACAGGGAAGATTCAGATTAGATATTAGAAAAAAAATTTCAGTGTTACAGTGGTCAGGCATTGGAATAGGTTGCTCAGAGAGGTCATGGAGTCACTATCCTTAGAGGTGTTCAAGAGGCGTCTGGATCTGGTGGGTGATGTTTAGAGGTTACAGTGGAAGTGCTGGGTGGACGGTTGCACTGGATGATCCTGTAGGTCTCTCCCAACCTTGATGATTCTATGATTCTATCTCGAAAATAGTAAATGATTTTCAGAAAGATGAAAGAAATCTCTCCATTTTATACTGACAGTCATTAAAGCTGCTGTCAGAGTACCCCACCACTCACACCACCACTCTTTTTCTGCACTGAAAATGTCACTCACCATTGCTAAAAAGTAGCAGAGACAAAAAAATATTTCTAATATTACTTCATAATCTGATTTTATATGAACCTAAAGAAGGTAAATTAATAGTCACTGTCTGAAGAGTCGCATAAAATAATCTCAATGTATTTGAAATTACTGTTTAGTATTTTATTGTTTTTCATAGCAAACTTGTAAAGATATACATATCCCAAACTAAAAAAAAAAACCTTCTCAAAATTGCTTTCATGAATTTCCAAGAAACGTCTTAGAGAGCAAGTCTAGATGAGTCATCACACTAGTAGAGGAGCTACACATACCAACAAGCACACAGCATACCAAGAGAAGCCTAAAGAGCTGACATTTTTCAGCCTAGAGGAGAGAAGGGGAGAAAGACCTTAATGGTGCCTACGATTGCCTGATTGAGGACAGAGCCAGATCCTTCTTGGAGGTGCTCTGCTATGAGACATGAGACAGAGACAAGAGGCACTAAATACAATCTGGAATTGGGGAAAGTGAATTTTCCTTTTCATTTATTACCATGACGGTGGATTGGACAACTCCCTTGGAGCAGAGTATTGAACTAGACAACCTTCAGAGGTCCCTGCTAATCTAAAATACTTTATGGTTCTATGAAATGTAATAGAAATGCTGAGTCTACATTACTACATTTCCTGTGTTGCTACATTTTATCAGACAACTAAAGAAAAGACTCCCAATACTTGAGACAGTAAACATATCCACACCAATAAAAGAGAAAAAAAACCCCAACAAAAACAAACAAACAAATAATCCCCCAAAACATTCTTAAAAACCATGATGGAATCTGAACGCTCAACCTGGCGAAGAAAAGTAGTGCTAACTTCTGGTTGACATTAAATTTCTTTGTTTTAGTAAGAAAACACTATATGACAAAAATAATTTAATATTACATGGCTAGTTTTAATTTGTTGAAAAAAAGTTTATAAAATTTGAGGCTTTCTGATGACTGTTCTGGGAAAGTGATCAAAAATACTGATGTAGACATTGAATCAATTGTTTAATGAGACTTCATTTTGGGGGAAAAAGGATCAATTTATCAACACAAATGTAAAATTTTGGAGTGAATGTGTCTTTACATGACATTTCATCTAAAGAAGATTGCGTGGCTTGAACTCCAAACACCAAAGTGAAGCAACAGGAGGACATGTCAGAAGGAAGGCAGTGATAGGAAATAGAAGGCTGCAACAAGTTCTTTGGACTTGGTACAAACAGTTAAAACATAACAGCAAGGTAATCCCTACTTTTAATTCCTTCCTGTAATCAAATAAACAGTATGTGAAACTAAAATGCACTTCTATTTTCTCTAAGCAGGAAAGAAACAAGAAAAAAAAAGCAAATAAAAACACCATTCATGCTCAAATAATAATTGCATCTTTAAAAAAAATAAGGTATCTGTTACAGTAAGAAATGAGAGTGACTAAAGAAGGCAATGATTGGAATGGTAATGGAAATATCGCCTTGGACACCAACGTTGTTCCTTTGCAAGAACAGCACATTGCAAATAGAAGTGATTCAGGTTCTTAGCACAACCCTAACCTCCCTCAATTTTACATTTTCACCACCTCTCAAATTCTCCTTACTTCTGCTTTAGGAATAAAACCTGTAAATGGAATCTAAAAAACAGCCCCGAGAGGAGTCACTTCTAAAGAATGCATGTACATTGTTACTGATAGCATACTTTGTTATTAATCAAGGTAGTCTGAAAAGAAACAGAAAACTCAAAGCAACTTAACATGAAATTCAGTGTAGATTTTTCCCTAGAAACACAGAAAAGGGGAAAAAAAGAACATGCTTCTTGTTTATTTTTCACATTAAATTTTACCATTCTTACTGTATTTGCTATATAAAACAATCTACTTTCTCCTTTTAGAAAAAATATGAAATTATAATGAATAATTAATTTCTTTAGGCTTATTTGAGAATAACTGCTACAGTTTCCCTAAACTTTGAGAACATATAACTTACAATCATGAAACAAAGCTTCATGTTGAATATGTAAGTTTACATAAGTTATAGATTTAGAAAGAATGTTAAACAGAAGTTCTTAACAGTTAATAAAATTTCAGTAAAAATAAATTTCCTACCCCATTAACTGTTCTTTCTTCAAAGCCTGGATGAAACTTTGAGAAATAAATTGCAGACACTAATTAAGTGAGGGAAAATTATTGAAATGATTGACTAGTAACCAGCTAGAATTCTACTTGTTTTAAAACCAAAATAAAATTCCTGTTTATTTAATTACAATACATGAAGTGCACTGAGGTCTACACAGGCACATCATGCCCCCACATACCCAATTTTGCACTAGTTCCCAATTCAGTACTTGGGAATAATTATTAGAGGCAGGAAAAATGCTTCATTTTTTCCTACTTAGCAATTTTAGAAGACCACAGTAATTTTCCATTGCCTGAGTAATTTCTGGGCCAAAAAAATTGAGTACATGACCTGCAAATCTTTCCATTTGGCAATAACATGCCTCTCCAGTTTGTATACAGGTACAGATAGAAATAAAATTAAAGTACATTGATACTTCAATAAGATGCTGGTTTATTCAGGTGTTAATTGATGAATCAATATTTTGCATTTTCCACGTGTACCAAACTTTTTGCACACACTTCAAAAAGTAGTGGACGAAGAAGAAAATAACTCCTTACAGTATCTGCTTTACAAAAATATTTTTCTAGTAGGCTTTCTTATTCATAAAATCTATTTAGAGGGCAAATCATTTCCCAGATAAACAAAAGAAGGTTCACAATCGTAAAGGACCATTAAACTTACAGGAGCTGCAGGGAAGCTGGATGAAAGTTCATATGGTTCCTCTGAGATCCAATGGCCTAATTCCAAAGACCACAGAACCTAAAATAAAATAAGTGGTAAGTAGAAGCTTAAAATTTCTAAAATAAATTTTTGAATGTGTAATTAGAAGTGACAATGCTGTTACAAGAGTTGGTTTGCTATTTCATTTACCCAAAACCAATGTTTTGCTGAAAAATCAAGAAATCAGAAAGATACAAATTTTACAACTAAAACAAACCATTGAAATATCAGTCATACTTCTATGCATAGCTATATTAAATTTTAAAACATTGTGAGGATATTAGAAAAGTCAACTATTTTAAAATCACAATACATAGAGGAAAAATTAGAAAAGGAAAGTCATAATACATCAGTTCTGTTCTCTCAGCTCAGTAATCATTGAACTTCATGAGGTTCCTGTTGGCTCATTTCTCCAGCTTGTCAAGGTCCCTCTGAACAGGAACACCCATCTGGTGTAAGGAACACTCCTCACAGTTTTCTAACATCTGCAAACTTGCTAAGGGTGCATTCTTCCCCATCATCCAGATCATAAATGAAGATGTCAAACAATACTGGACCCCTACTACTGACAAGGATTATGCAACCATTGCATAGAATCCATATTACGTATATAAATCATCCTGCAAAGAAGAATAACTCAATTTCTTTCTCCTTGGTATCCTCCTTTGTCAGTGTCATACTCCAGAGCACCAAAAAAGACTGCAGAACACTGAGTCTCTAGAAAGTACATAATCATTTGTGTTCAACTGAGCTCTGAAACACTGGATCAATATGATCTTTAGAGACTAGTTAGTAATCCTAAGACTGTGGACTACTTGCAGACTTCTGTTCTCATCAAGGCCAGCAGCAAATGGCTAATAGAAAAAACCTACTTAAAATGGTTATATTTTCAATTTCTGAAATACAGTATTTTTAGTATTTTTTGGTAAAACTTCCCCCTAACTACTCTATCCAGCATTTTTTACAGATTGATTTTCTAAACATTCTTCAGAACAATTTATTATAACTTGCAATTGGTTGACTATAATATTAAAAGCCCCATGGCGAGTATTCAAATACTATCCCTCAACTGGTATTAATTGTCTTAATGGGAAAATGGAAACATTGTCTTAATGGGAAAATGGAAAAGACAGAGTTCCTACATTGGCTCTGCCCTTGAGTCATATAAAGGACATTCTACTCCTAATTTGTAGATAGTCTAAATTCTGAAGCCCATTCTGATGGAAGATGAGATTATTTTCCTTATTGGTTTTATAGAGGTAAAACACTGGTATCTTCTTTGCCAAGTTTGTCCACTGTCACTCAATTCAACAACTTTTCCCTTTTACAGGTATTTGACCTTCACAACATCTCTTCTGTAGTTGCCATCTGGCACCCCTTAAGTTGGAGTGAAAAAAAGAAATGTTACCAACCAGTGGGACACTCTGCTGCTCCTAGAGCAAGCGAAGCTAACTGAACAAGAAGCACACATATACCCCCAAAATGAGATATATGGAATTTATCAGAAAGCCCTGTTTTAGGATAATTCTACTTCTCTCATATTTTCCCTAAATAGTTCTCTAGCCATTTCAAATAGATGAAGTCCGTTAGCACAGCCATGCACTATTAAACAGTTGTCATCATTCATCTTAGAACAAGATGAATTTCATCAGTGCCTGAAATTATTCCCATGCTTCATTCACAATAACTGAAATACTCCGCCATAAAAATGCATATATTATTAGTTTTAATCTAAATTATAAAATGTTACCTCATAAAATTTGTGAGCAAGTCTATGAAATATTCCCCATAGATAAAAACTGGCAATATATATATTGAGCATGGTAAAGTTATCCTTTACAACGTTACAGCTCACTAATGGAAAATTCTAAGTTGAACAGATTAGAATAAATCATAAACTAGCAATGTAAACCTTATAAAATAGCCTAATTGTATGTAAGAAAATAAGTTTCTGTAAATGGCTCTTTTGCTCCAGATCTGTTGCTACAAGAAGTAAATTGCAAATTTGGTTTTCATAAAAAAACTATTTTCTAAATAAGTTCTGTAGTTTTCAGTCTAAAGTATCTTATGCCTGATGACTTCCAGAGACACCAGTAACCTCTAATGTGAACTTCTACAAAAGCTGGTGACTTGTATGATGTGACAAGTGATGTTTGACTTGCGAGGAGAGGTGTCCAATTTTGCAGGCTATTGGAAATGAACAGTGATTTTTTTTTTTTGATAATAAAAATTATTATTAAATCTCTTTAGACTTATTGCCCTACTTGATTACAAAACATTCAAAGAATACTATGTTTACTTTTAGAAAAAGAACTATCAAATATTTGAAAATGCAACAGCTGTACAAAAAAAAGAAAATAATTTCTACAGTCATTATATCATACCAAACATAAAAATAAGAGTTAAGCGCATTAATAAATCAATGACACTTAAAAAATATTCAAAACCTAATAATGCATTGCGTTGTTCAGCTAAGAAAAGTATGGTAACTTCTTAAAAACATACAGTTAAGACTGCAACTTAGGATTGTAAAATATAAATTTTAGGGTGGTACCCGTGTATATTTTTTACAATTACTTTTAACAATTTACAATAAGAATATCAAAGCCTCTTAGCTTTATACTTATAACTGTATATATTTATTGAACATAAAAGAAACTTGTTAATATAATTTCTCTTTTAATCATAATATAAATCAACTTTAACTGAACCAAGAAAACTGTAACTTTTAATAAAATTCATAGAGACATACTACATTAAAATAAATTCTCCATAAATAAACTTGAGCAGGAACAGATGTACCATGCTGTATTACATATACAACACGTCCTTATAGTACCAAAATCATGTTTCTATCAAAAGTAGCTGGAAAACAACCCAAATAGATTAAAATATAAACCCAAAAGAATAGTTATGATTAAGTAATCCTATTTCATTTTCCAGGCCAATTATACAGCACAACCTCTATCAACCCCTGTAGTATTTACAGAATTTTGTTTAGAAATGAAATTTGTTTGTCTTAACAAAAGATGGATTAATGCTTGTCTATCATGGTTCTGGAAGTGACTACAAAGGCATCGTATCTACTTTCCTAGATAAAAGGAAAATTAGATACTGAGTTCATGAACAGGTCCTGCAGTAAATAATTAGGTCACCACTCACTAAAACAGTCAGTTTACATGAAAACAAAGACAAGAGCTTTCCATTCCAAGTCACTGAAAGTTTGCTTCTGACTCTGGCAAATTTTCAACCAGTATATTTTCATAGCAACACCAAAAAATGCTTCAGATTCATGTAATTCTAAAAGAAGTTATGATTTGCAATATTATTCTCAGCTGAAATACTTCAGATTGTGTGTTTCTATTAAGAAGAGAGAGCTATCTAGAAATTTTCAAATGTGCAGTTACAAAAGAGTTCTCTTAAAATGTAATGATAAAGCAGTACAGTACGGATCGGATATGAATGCTGGATATAGGAGTATCAGAAGTTAGGAAAATACAAGATAACATTGAGATATTAAGAATGTATCAGATTCTAGTAGAACAGTCTTGCTGGTCATGGAGAACCAAAGTTAGCAGGATATAGGGAGCGAAGAGTGGGAAAAGCATAGTTTTTCTGTGGACTTCTTACGAAGTTAAAGAATGTTTTCCTTTGGCTTTGGACTCTGGAATCAAATTGATTAATCTTCTGTTACTTCATGCTCAAGTATGGGCTATTTTATCTAACTCGGCAGCATGCAACCTGTATGGCATAGAGCTCCAACAAGTGTCCTGCTGGTTATACAGCTACAAGTTTAGCTTTGGGGAAGAATTTTCATCTGCATATCCATACCAGCTACATTCTTTTATTCACAACATATAGGAAAAAGTATAACCAACATCAGGTTCTCAAGGGTCTGAAAACACACTATTTGATTAGTTATTATTTAAAGTCTCTTACCTATCCAGCTAGCACACTGAATGACCATATGGTATTTGTACTTCAGTAATTCATCTTGAAATATGTAAATAGAGTGCTACGAAGATTAAATGTCTGACGGTAAATTTGGTATTTCTCCAATATCCATCTTTAAAAATAACATTTTAAGTTTTTCTCAGAAGAAAAAAACACTTCAGCCTAAATTATCTCCACATTACAAGTCAAAAGGCAGAGGTAAACAGCTTCTTAAAATGCTGATAAACATCTTCCAAAAGACAATCATCACTACTCAAAAGTTATACCATGTTTAAAAGGTACTACTAATTTCTCCAGATCGATTGATTATTTTAATTATCCAATTTGAACTATTTTATCAGTGAAAATACTAATAGTAGGATTGATTACATCTAAAGGATTGAGTAATGTAGCATCAATAAAAGGAGAAGATTATTTTCTTCAATGAAATTTTCCTGACTAAAATTTTCTACTGAATTCCTCATTCTGGTTAGGTAAGGCTTCAGTTTTCTCTTCTCTAGTTAACCAATTTGGGTAAAAAGATGGCAAAATGATGCCGTTGACACAATTAGAGATAAGATAATAATGCTCTTACATGATATGATTCAATGATTTAACCAGGTTAAGAAATACTTTTTTAAAAAAGTTCAAAGCACTGTTTTATTTCAGTGAAATTAATTAATTAATTAATTAAGGGAATACACATTTACAGGGAAAGTTTGACCCAGTCTCTGTGAAAGATATAAGCACAGTTCTAAAAATACTAAAAACAGCAATCTTCCAGATAAGCAGATACTACAAGATTAAAGGAACTTTTGATCTGGAGATCTGGAGTTCTTCTCTAGTTCTTTCTCATGTGTCTCTCCTAGCAACTTCAGAACTTTGTCTAAATAGCAGCTCAATAAAACGAGTGAAAACAGCATCAGCATTTAATCCAATAACATCCACAGGAACAAACTAATCCTTGGATCAATTTCATTCAACTTATTGGTATTATACGAGGCACACAGATGATCCTGTGATGAGTCTACAAGGTAGACTGTAAGACAGGAGGACAACATTTCCAATCAATACTGGTCTATGAAGGTCATAAGTAGCTATCTTCACCATGCATTTGTTCACAGAAGTGCAGGGCATAAAAAGGGCAACAAAATTCTAGGACAGCACTTGTTGGAATACTGATTATCCAAATACTGCCTTATGTACAAAGACAGGAAACTATTTTGTAGTAGTTATCTCCATCTCTAGTTATCTTAGCAGTTATTTGAAGCTTTCTCTCAAGGAAGAATGCAGCTTTCAGGTTTGGGTATCCTGTTATGAAAAAGTAACTTATGGCAATTATGTTGTGACTTGTTGAATGCTCCAAACGAAGCTAGGTTTGGGAGAGATAATTCAGTGTCTTTATTTAATAGATGCAAGGAATCATATAGTAGGCGGGAATGAGTCGTGGAGATTTTCTTCTCCAAACCCCCTGCTCAAACATGTGTTCCTCTGAATGCAGCCAAGGATACTATCAGTCTTCTTTTGCCACAAAGGCACATTACTGGATCCTGAAGGTGAGCAAAGATGCAAACCCTCTATTCCAAGGAAAATTAATCACCAAGAATTTCTGAAAAACCTGAAGCATACCAGAACAACTTCAGATAACTACATATATATCACATAGGACAAGCTTCATACTGGTAAGTGCCAGACATCTTGAAAACAAAAAGGTGGCTGTTTATTTTCTGCCCATCAAGTAAATTTTAAAGTATTTATAAGAGAGAGGAAACCAAGAAATTTACCTATTCAACAACCCTTTTCTGGATAAGATGAAGTGCTATTTCCATATAAATTTCAACATCTATGTTTTATAGCTCTGGAAACATGAGGAAAGCTGAGAAACTGTCATCTGCAATGTCAGACTGAGTGGTTAATCTCTATTATTACCGTGAGCAGTTGAGATGGTTTAAGCCTGGGCTGACAGATAAGCTCCCCACCCAGTCACTACTAATTCTATTTTACATTTTTTTCCCACTTGCAGCAAAATATCTAAGAATTTCCCTTCATTTTTACCAACGTTGAATACAATACGTTTCAGAACACAACAGAAGTATATTATATCAGGATATAAAAAATTCTATCTGAATAACGTGAGTTGGCTAATGTTAAGCAGAAATTAATCTGTCCAAAAATAATGCACGGGACATGACTTTCTCATCCATGAGATAAGACCTTGGGCCTTTCTAAAATACATAATGAGGTACAATACAGGAATACTCTGGCTAAATTAAGTACTGAAAAACTGTTACTAACTAACAGATCTTCACACAGATATATTTCATCTAATTGAATTAACTTCACGTAAGCCTGAATATCTTAACATTGGCACCATTGTATGTAATATGGACATAAATATGGTTGATATTTCAGCTATAAAAAATAAACTTAATTTATTGTGTAGCAAAAATTAAAAAGCATTTCTTACCCATTCATAAGAAACAATCCAACACCCACGAGCAATTCCCAGCATAACATCCAAGGTACAACCAGGACTCCCAGTAACTACGTGACTTGTTGTTTCACACACATCATTTGAGAACAAAAAGTCTCCAAGTTTATTCACGACCTGAACTACTGTATTTTGCTTCCTAAAAGGAAGAAAAGGTAAAAAACCCCATACAACATTGAATGGAGGAAGGCAGAATTATAACAGCATACACACATGACACAAATTAACTCAAATTCACCTCATTTCTTTCCCCCCAACCATTTTTTATCGTTTTCTCACTAAGCCTCTAGCCACTTGCTAGCCCTAAATTCATTAGCCTCTCCATGGAGTCCAAACAGATCCTTTTCCATTATCACACAATCACATCTACTTGCACATCAAAGCCCGTTTGCCCCCCACATCTATCTTGTCTGTTTAAATAAAAGCTTTTGAGTGCAGAATTATCTATTATGTGTACAATGCCCAACACAACAGAGCCTAATTCTTGGTTTCTTTTGTAGTACAATAAAAAAAAAAATTACCGAGAAATGCAAACATTTCAACACAGCACACGTAACAGTTTTTCATTAGGAAGAACCAGATTTTCAGCATCTGAATAATGCTGTGTCTAAATTTAGAGAGAAGTCCTAAAGTTCTATCTGGCTTGCTACCTACACATGTTTCATGTTTCATGCCAATGTTTCAATTAAAAAGTCACTTATCCTTAAATACAATTATAATGAAATATATAAAATTAAATATTAATTCCAGAATGGCCATCTATAACAGGAATTCTAATTTGAGCTCTCTACATAGCTACGCAGGAGCACATAAATATATAATTATGAAAACAGGAAGACCTTGGTATCACTAGAGAAAAGCTGTTGCATGATAACAATTTACTGCTCTTGTTAATGATTATTTTTACAATTACAAATGATCATTAAAGATCTGTAAATGAAAGCCAAATTCTAGTGGTCCCTCTGCTCCCCACACTGACTTGGAAATGTCCATGTAACACAAGATAAAGCAATTAGGCACAATCTTGAACACAGTCACACCTATGACAGTGGTGATTCTTTCAGGCAAAACATGTAAATTAATCATGGAGACATTAGAAGTGCACTCAGAGCACCTCCAGAAACCTCTGGGGTTGCTTCATTCTCACTACACTTAACTCCACAGAAAAGAAGTCTGTTAAAACTCCCAAAATATCCCAGCTAAAACAAACACTACTTAGCAGATTCTCAACAAAACTGCAAATAATTCTTCACAAAAATTGGAGCAATCTATTTTTCAAGAAGTTTAAAACAAAAAAATGAATAGTGAAAACAGTGCAGCAAATTAATCTCACGATTAAGTCAAAAGGTGATATTGTGTGTTGAGATACTTAAAAAAATCAAATTACTGACCCTCTCTCCGGTATGAATTCTGGCCTTGGCTATATAGCTTTGTTACTAGAATACTTAGTATTCCCTTTTCATTTTGTGAGCTTTAGCTTGCCATAGCCTGCAAGTGAATGTTTTTGCAACACTGCAACCCATAGGGGCTGGCCCTGCCCAGACTGCATGCTCCCATGCTCTACCTGAACCTTTTCTTAGTTCCTCCTGTGTCTACACAGAATTCCTTACAATGAGAAGAAAAATTTCTGTTGTACAAGTCTTGGATTGAAGATGTCTTACAAACTGCAGAGAAAATTCACCAATTTATACTTGAGACAGCTGCAAAAGCTGATGGATGAAAATTTACAGCAAAATTTCACTGAATTTTTAAATCAGAAAACTAGGTAGCTGGTGGCTGTGAATCAGTGAGCAGCATTTAATATAATCTCAAAACCCAATGCCATGAAACCATTGAACTCATGCATCTTAAAATGTAAATTCTAATGAACCACTTTTGAGGCTGTAGCTACTGGGTAGTAGAATTGGCTTTCAACCACTGGGTTGTGTTTTGGAGGACTCTTTTCTGTTCTTTAGTTCTTTCAGAAGCAGTCTCTTTCCCTTTACCAATTTACAAGTTGATGAATGCCTACAATTGTAGTCAGCCAAAAGCAGTCTTGATGAAAAGGTTCTGACGAAAAGCAATTGTTAACCCCAGACAATTTAATTTAGTGAAATAGTAATTGGGTAGAGGGAAAAGTCAGCATATAAGAACATAAAAGAAATAATATATTAATCACCTCTTTAAAAAAAAAAATTCCCCAGCTCAGCCAGGATTTGTTCTCCTCTTTTAGGCAGACCACAGCCTCTGTTTTCCCCTGCTATCGGCACTGTAGTGATGATCTTTACCTCCTCCACAGTGATCCTGTATTGCATGACTTGTGAAGTTCATTTTATAGTCCTGGTGTTACTAGCATCCAGTCATATTAAACAGAAGAAAAGAATTAATTCCATTTTATGTTTCTGACATACATAAGTATACTTGTTAATAGCCATTGATGACCTTTTACGAAAAACTTCTGAAAGCATAGCTACTAAATGCTGTTTCTGAGTATTTTTATCTGAGTAACTGTCAACATTTAGTTACATCAAACCTGAAACAGATTATTGGGTAGTATAAATATCTTCAGTTTTGAAAAAGAATTCAAAAACTGTAAGCAAGTGTAGCATAAAATATGGAATTGTGTTTTTGTTGGATGTTCCTTATGCTGTAAGACTTTTAAGAGAATGATAAGAGCATGCCAGAAAATTATTAACTCTCCCCCGAAATATGCAGTGGCAGCTGATTCTAATGTTTTGAAACTAAGTTGCTAAAAAACCTACAACTGATATTTATTCTGCAACTATTTGTACGAAATAAAACATTTTAAACTGATGTTTCAGATTATGACTTTTTAAATAGAAATAACTAAAACGTACGGTGAAAAGGCTGTGTTGGACTGAACCATTTACTCCATACAACTATTATTTACATGTCCTCCAGAAAAATTCAAAACTTACTTAATTTTTTATTTTATTGCTCTGAATCCCTGTTGAACTCACCTATGGAACTACTTCAGTCTGCACCACAGCAACAAAAACATACATATACAGTGCAAATAATAATGACATATACATGTATGTACAAGTTTCTAGCTAGAATACAGAATGAAATAAAGTGCAGAGCCCAAAGATAAATTTCATTTTCTATAGGCATAAAAAAATTATCAACATTCAAATTTAAATGGTGGGCTGAATAAAGAGTCAAAATGGTTAATACTTACTCAGAAGACATACTTGTTGTAACTAATGTCCTTGTTGGCTAGAGACATGAAAGAAACAAGAAAACATCAAAAATCTGAAAAAAAACCCCATTGAAAAAAACCTTAAATTGGAAAATGTTATATTAAAAGGTGCAAACTACTTCATAATTATAGTATCACCTGGGGAAGAGTCTGTACTAATTAACACATATTCCAGAAATATTAAACTTTGAGGACATGGAAGGAAGGAAAACCCTTCAATCATGTTTTACGTCAAAGCATATGATATAGCAGAAGACAGGAATGTAAGCTTTTTTTAGTAAAAACAAAAAGCAAAGGATTTCCAGCCTGAGATGTCACAGAAATAAGGACATTGGGCTACTGACTTTTCCTTTTCATCAGATGGAAAGGAAAAGCTTTGTAGCTTACCTACAACAAAGAAAACCTGTAATTTAAAATTCCAGTTTCTTCCAAAAGAAAGGCAGAAACTGGTTGGGATGCTTCAGAAATGAGCTTATTTATCATAAAATATAATTTTAATGATTTTGTTTTTATTTTGAGAGTGTATTTTTTTTGGGTTTTGGCACAACATCATTATTTTATGTCAAGGTTAAGTAAACATTCTTTCACCCTTCAGTATTTTCTTGTGAATAAAAGTTGTCCAAGTAATATAACACACAGAGTAAACTCATAGAATACAGCAATCCTCAAATCAGCAATTCTGAGACACCTTAAAAAGCACCCTTCCCTTCTCCTGCAATATCCCCTATAGCTTATGTGAGAAGCAGGAATGTTTGCCCCATACGGACTTTAAATAAGCTTGGGAGGAATTATTACCACAGAGGTCAGAAGAGGAGGAAGTTCATCACCACTGACCATGAAAACCTCCAGTATGCACAGAAGCAGGACAGAACACAAATTTTAGCAGCATCAGAGAAATACATAACTACACAGAACACGGTCATAAAAAACCTATGTAAGAAGAGGTTTTGATCATCTTAGCTAAGAATTACTTGTAGCTACATAAACATGCACAAATAAATATACACAAACATTTTAATTTTGTAGAAAAAGCAGACTGACTGATCTTTATACAGTGATTTCAAAAAACTTGTCCTAATTTTCAAAAACACTATATGAATTTAAATTATTTCTCCAGATAGCTACTGCTTCATATGAAATACTAATACTCACTTCTGCCCCCCAATATATTAACACAACCACTAGTGGTAAGCTCCCAAAGTCTCTGCTAAAATTCAGTTTCCTTTGAGTAATGTACTCAGCTGAGAGCACAAAAATATTTTGAATTGGGAGCACAGGCAAAAAAAAATTTTTCAGGGCAACACATTTTACTCAGTAACAAATCAAAGAACAAAAAAGATAACTCTGATGCCATTCCATCTGACCTCTGTTATCAGTACAGAACTGTTCTCCATTGAAAGACCAAGTAATCTGTCACATTCAAGAATGGAGTTGGAACTACGTGTATACTATCAGACTAACAGAATGTAGACTAATTATGTGCACCATGACTGTTCATTATACGAACACTCTTTGCATAAATAGAACACAATTTAGATACCACTGACAAGGTGGATATTAATGGTAACCCAAGCAGTAGTCATTTCAACACCACATGGTAATTTCATTCTGTGGTTGTGTACATTTAAAAAACTACAAAATCCAGATACTATTTAAGTCTTCAGAAGCAACATAATGCAGCATATTCAGTAATTTTTAAAATTCATGATAAACATGCACTCAGACCACACTATGTAAGCTCTACAATACTTCACACTGAATGTGTATACAATGTAAAATACAAACCCAAATAACAACAAAATGGAACAAAACTTCAAAAGAAAAAAGGACGAAACTTTCTCATTGAAATATTTGAAAGAAATTCTATGCAGTATTTTTGGAAATACAAGTTTCCAAATTCTAACTTGTTACCAGCAATACTTACTGATGATGTCTTACTCTACTGCTAGCCTGATAGCTGAAAAGAAGATAATATGCACTTATCTTGATCAAATTTGGTTCTATTCTTAGCCAAAAGAATTTCTATTGCATTACTTCCAACTCCAAAAAAGCAGTCACATTTAATTGCTTTTGGAAGTTCCAACTCAATTTTACACCGTAGTTTTACATATAAAGAATTTGAGTAAAAATAATGACAATGCAACAGTATACATCAAATACATCTATCATAACATGAATATATTAGTATTAAGCTACACTAAAAATTTGAGAATAAACACTCAAAAAAGACATCTAGTAACACAATGAGTAAGGGTTCTTGTGTCAAAAGGACTGTACATTACTGCACACGTTAGGTCAGATGACTAAGATCAGACGTGAGGCCACATTATACAATTATGAGTATATGCCTCATACTGTCTTAATACACATGGTAGGATCTCCATAAACTCATGAGCATTAAAGGATTCTAGGATGTAACAGCCCAGGAAGGCCAAAAAAAAGGCTTAAAAGCAAGCTTTTGTTTTGCTCTATCCAGTCTTTCTGGGTGGAAAAACTTATCGACGTCAAATGTGTATGTTTCAGCACAGTCATGACATTCTCCTTTACTACCTGAAGCCAAGCCTCATTGCCATCACAATCAAGCTCCTTGTCTAAAACTCTGGACTTAAACCCACACAAAGCAATTGCACTAGGTTCTTGAGGGTCTTTGTATAGTATTAGCTCTAAAGCTAGATCCTGATGTGTCAGTTCAGAATGTGCAGAAAAATATCCTTCCTCGCAATTTTTTATACATGTTATGAAAGTATTACTAATCATACCACTATTTTTGCCAAACTTGGGTTAAAAAGAAGCAATACCATAAACCAAGGCCAGAGCAGCTTGAGATCCTACAGCTGTTTCTTCAGCTTCAGAGCAATAATGTTTGTTAGCAGTTCCTTAATACCGCATCTATAGGTAGCTAAAAATACTGGATCCACACAAATCAGGAAATCTACAGCCTATCCTGACCTTACTCTGCAAGGTCAGCTTTTGAATTTTAGCTTTTATGTTAGAACACATCATGTACAAGATGAGTATTCTGAACAAATGTCTTGTCAGTGCACTTAGAAGTGATTCAAAGACTCAAGAATGCAGAAGAGTGCACATGAAATGTAGAAATTGGAAATAAATTTAATTTCCTCCAAGCTATTATTTCATTTGCATTCAGAACTGCATATTTTTGCAAGTTAAAGGTCATTTGCTAAGCAGACAATATTTTGTTTTATTGCTTCAATAAGACAAGCAGTTCTCTTTAATTACAGTTACCAAGTTGAAAACTTAGCCAAAATATGTTCTAATTTCCAGTTCTACATTTTTCAAGTTAATTGCTTTCTCTTCCACCCCCCAATATGCAATTTTTCTTCTGTGCTTTTTGTGTCTGATTTATTTTACATGTTGCTTTTATTGAAAAAAAAAAATAGCATTTACTTTTCTGACCAGCAAAAAGACATCTGGTGATCATCATCATGAGTTCTAATGCATGTTTGTAGCAGGATTATTATTAATAAAACACTGGAAAAGGTGGTATTAAGTTAACTGGTCCTTTTATTTACCATTAATCTCTGAATCCTGAAGAGCTGCATATCCGTACTCTGAATCAGAGCACACACTTCTTTCTGAGTTATTTTTGAGGTCTGGAAGACAGACTTTGTTATAAACGACAGCTTCAGTTTCCCTTTATATATTTCTTAGAAGCACAGTTGCATTAAGTACTTTTTTTAGTGTCTGTCAACAACAAGATTTTTCTAAGTAATCTGAAATATAAAACATTCATTTCAGTAGCTAGAAGGAAACATTATTTGTCAATCTCTTCAGTACTTAAAAGTGATACTTCCTATATGTTAACTGACCTACATCACAAAAGAGGTATCCAATCTCAAAATGCATTCTTTCTCTCTTCTAAATTTGAGCTGGTGTTTCTTGGAGATGAAGGACAAGAAGTAAAAAGTCCTGTTTTGTACAACCTGCTTTTCAAGAGAGTGAACTCAAATTTTGCTTCGTTAAGCATGTAATGAGTTTTCTTTTTCATAAGTGACAAATGAATGAAAATGAGACCATAAAATATTTTTCCAGACTAGTTCTCAAGAATAAAGTGTATTTATGCAAAGAATTAATTTGATAGGAATACGTTTAGATTTGTGACTGGTAAAATTCCAGCCTATGTATATTAGATCTCATTTTGTCTTTCAGTCAAGAACCTACGTCTCGAATATTTTTCAAGAAATTATTTCAACCAATAAATAGCACTTTTAGATTTTATATTACTCAGTCCAAGTGCTCCTCTTGTGCCTTAGAGTTGACTGAAGTTCTGAAAGAAATAAGTGTAGTCTCAAACTCAGATATATATTTTAGTGGAGTGAAAAAAAGATCTTCAACTTAAGGACTCAACAAGATACCCTACATGGTTTGGCCAATATACAAGGGATAAAGAACCTTTGGAGGGTGGGAGGCAGGCAGGAAAAAAACAGTGCATGTGTGAGCAAAGAAAGCATAAGGGAGAGTATATTATACTGTTTTATAATCTTCAAATCCCTTTCTTCTCTGGCTATTGTAGGTCCATCAGATGGTTCTGAAATTGGTTTAGTACCCTTCTAATCGATTTTGATCTTTACAACGGTATTTCAGAAGTAATAATCTTCAGTCTTAATAGTATATGAGCCAAAAGACAGAGCTGTGTGTAGTATAGGAATATTAAAAAAATCAGGTTAATTTCACTCTGCTTGTATCTAAGAACATTGTAATGAGGACTCAAAACTTTAAGGCTGTTTTTAGAAACAGTTTACAAGTAGCATAACATTAATTTATTCAAGTAATTGTGGCTCATAGCTGAAAATAATTGGTAACTGTAATGAATGATTACTATTTAGTATTTTTAAACAGCAGTTATTCAAAGCTGTAATTTACTTCCGACTGACTTTTCTCTTATCAGCCCTTTGATACTGATATTTTTCAAGTTTCCTTTGTCTGCAAAAGCCAATTTCAACTGTAATTTCTTCACCAAATATAGTACCTCTGCTTTGGTCCTAGAAAGATAAGAAAAAATGAGCCCATCCTAACTAAATCCATTATTGCCATGCAGAAAGATAAAAAACAAAGTAGGCTATTAGAAAACCGAAAAATTAGATGACATGACAGGTGCCTGGACATCATTTTTCCTCCACTGCCAAATACAAGAAAATAATGAGAAATCCTGTAATTGAAGACATAGGAACCCCTAGAACTTCTGTTTGCAAGATAAGAGAGAATGAATAGCTTCAGACTTTTCAGACTAGCAGTGTCAGAGTTAACAATTTTCTGATGTTTTCAGTTTTCCACATGCAACCAATCATAGCTAACAACTATATTTAAGAAAAATAAAAATCCCCAAAGATATGGATGCAAAACTTTGTAGCAAGGGATAGCTTTCCCAGCATTCTGCAACTTTGAAGGACAGGTTTACCTGTCTGTGATCATTAGCAAAACTGAAGAGGGACTTTTTCTATTAGGATAGCCAAAGATTAAGGGGAGAGGAGATGCTGCTTCCCAAACATTTGACTGCAACCAAAAAACTTCTATATCAATCAGCATGACATTATTATCACTTCTACAAGCATAGGCAGTAGTGGTTCTCATTCCAATGGGAAGCTCAAGCCTTTCCAACAGGCACAAATTAGGGACTGACTCCCTGGTTAGCATCACTCAAGAAAAGCAGCAGTCCAGTTCTCAACTATATTTTACTAGGAAAGTTTCATGTCTTTACCTTACTATGCGAAACCTGAGGAAATCACAGAACCATGGAATATACTCGGTTGGAAGGCACCCACAAGGATCATCAAAGTCCAACTCCTGTCCCTGCACAGGACACCCCAAGAGTCACACGGTGTGCCTGAGTGTGTTGTTCAAATACTTCTTGAACTCTGACCAGCTTGGTGCTGTGGCCACTTCCCTGGGGAGCCTGTTCTAGTGCCCAAACACCCTCTGGGTGAAGAACCTTTTTCTAGTATTGGAAAAAGACAGCAGGATTACCAATGTGACAGAAGTGAACTTCAAGAAGTGGAATGCTAAGGGGAGGAGAAAGCTACTTTATAGTTTAGATTCTAACATGGTTAGATTCTAAGGTGAAAGCTCAAGTGAAGGAAGGGTACTTGTTCACCTCAAAAAAGCCAAAAGAGGAACCAGGGCTATCATGGGGCAACACTGTGTTACAGACAAAACTCGTATAGGCAAGTAGAAACATTTTAAAGACAACACTAAGGAACAAATTAGTTCTGTCACTAGTACCAAATAATGCCCAATGTATACCTTCCCAAATGATCTGTGAGAAAGTAATGCACGGTTAATTTTTTTCTGCTGAAATTTTAGGCAACATGAACTTCACCCCCTTAACCCCAGCCTCACCAAGGTTAAGAAAACTAGTTTGTACCCTTCCATAAATAATTCCAACAAAAATTTAAGTATGCTATAGAAGGAATCTGTTTCATCCGTCGAAACAAAAAATTGATTACACTCTCATAGTGATCCAATGAAGTGAACAATGCCTCCAGAAAGCTGACTTATGACCAACTAAAAGCACTTTATAAAGCTTCAGCTTTATATGGCCTTATTGTGAGATAAAAAACCAGAAGCCACAAGGGTAGTGGGCAACAGTAGAGTAGCTTCAGTGAAATTAACTGCTTGATATTTACGACCTCGTCAGCCATGCATGCAATTTTTGGTCATGATGGTTGCCACCCATCATTGACGGCTCATTAGAAATCAATGTTTGCCTCAGCTACTTCATTGGAGACATCAGTGGCTCATTAACTCTGCTCACAATGGGTCATTGGGCAGAAGAACTGAGACATAGAGACACATTTCCATTGCACAAACTGTAGGTATGGAACCTTTTTAAGAGGGAAAGGACCATTTTGCATTACCCCAACTGTTATATGGTGAGTTCGCACAATTATTAGCAGTGTGAGGTTAATTTGTATAGTTTAAGTCTTCTGGAGACTGCCAACTATGCAACAACGAGTGGTATTTGAGGTGAAGATAATCCTGAACATGTTTGCAGCCCAAAAGACTCAAGCCAGGACTTATGTTAACTTTGTGTTAAGATACAAGATTGTAAACTTTAGTAAGTACTTTGCTGACAAGATTTTAAGCCACTTCTTGATGATAATCAACAACCTGACTTAAAGCTTTACAGCCCTCTAGATCATATGGTAAAAAACGGAACAATTCATGCTTTAAAGTGCAATAGCAATACTAGGAAGGGTAGAATAAACATTTTTTAACCCCCCCTCCCTAATGTATTTTTAGAATCTTGAAGGATTATGAACAAATCATACTTGCAGAAAAATCTTCGAAAAACAAAAGATTTTTGTAGTGCATATGTAATGTGTTGCAAGATTTTTTCCTATTTGACTGATTGCATATTTATATTTCTGTTCCACACAGATTTGTTTGTAAGCTCGTAATTCAATTCCACAAAGATCACACCAATAATCTATCAAATGTTTAATTTCAATGAATAAAAGAATGGTGATATTTGCCAAATTATTAAACAAAAACTTGATGAAGACATGTCAAATGCTGATGAAATTGAGTTTAGGAAGTCTTTGGTTCAGATTGATTTTCAACAATTTTCATGAGCTGCAAGACTATAATTTAGAAAGGAGACCCATTAACAAAAGGATTTCCAGCCTATAGAGTCATGCCAGACACCAGCAGGTTTATGTAGGATGTTCATTTTTCCAAGAGCTAAATTAAAAAAAAAAAAGAGGATCTAAGCAGCAGTTGCTTTTCCTCCTGACAGTTTCTGATGCCAAGAGTGAAAACAGTTTCAGTTTTACAGTTATTCTCTGCCAAGCCGGCTGCAGTCCAGTGGAGTATTTGGTTTTCTGGCATGATGGTTGTGAACCCAGCGCACCTCAAAACTGGAAAAGAACAGCATACATACATATCTTCAGCAGTGAGATATGCTTCAAGCATGGACTCTGTGATCTGACTCCTTGCACAATGTTTATGTACTGTTCCACTCATGCTCTGAGACAGAACGAGCTGCATTTAGTTCTTGCATTTAAGCCTTCCTTCCACCATTAAATCCAAGAATGCCACAGACTTTAATTTAAAAGGATGGAGATGACATAGATGTACTTCAAATAACTTGAGATTCCAGGATGTTATTCTTGGTGCTTATCCTTATCTACCATTCACTGTGGATAGATCTTGAGCAATTTCCTACTTGCCTAAAAGTAGTAATAAAAAATATGTTCTGACTTTACATAAAGCTTCATAAACAGTCTTCTTATCAAAAGTCACCAAACCTACCAATCTTCTGGGGGAAAAAAAAGAAACAGTGAAGTGTTTTTTTTCCCTTAATTCTATGAAGACAAAAAAACCCCTAAATTCTCCATCTACTTAATCCTCTATGTCTTCTTTCAGAAGAAGGTTCTGAAAAATAACCAATATGGTAATTTGTTGAGCGCACAGAAATCTAGTGACAATTTTATATAAAAACTTAGGCAAATTCAGTTCCTGGATCTTTACTATCCTGCCTGCTAAGATGACAAGCTATAGTCAATCACCTCCTGTTTCACTGTCACAGCACATTTCCAGTGTTCCAAACAGCAACACATACAAGAGTGTGAACACCAGCTGCAAGTGTCCCTGGAACAACAGGAAACAGCTTGAGCTGAGAGGAGCTTTTTGCCATAGAAAGGTACTGATTTTACAAGACACTTTTTTAAAATTAAGAAATAGACCACAGCACTTCAGTAGGTAGTCCCAAATAGCTAATATGAAACCTGTCATAAAGAGAATGATTTCTAGGGAACCAAGGTCATGAATCAACCCACTGGGTTCATCTACAGGAGATAATCCTGTCAGGCATGGTAGCATCTCTAAGGGGTGATAACAAAGCTGTTGACATTAGGATATGGCCCAAAGCATGCACTGTAAGGTACAGCAGCAGTTTCCAAGAGTATGGCTCCTGTCCTGGAAGCCCTCAATTTGATGTGGGAGAAGTGTGGAGGACAAATTCACTAGCTGGAGAAAGTCCAGAACCACAACCGCTTTGCAAAGGTTGAGTGAAAATAGTCATGGGATTAATCATACAGAAGTATTTTTAAAACTGTCTCAAACCATGGGATTCATAGACATCCTTCACAGTGCTATCCTCTGACCACTCCCATTACATCAAGCACTTTCCCCAAACCATAAAGGTAGGTAGTTCCAGTTTCTTCATTGTTAACTGTAAATGAGCTTGCATGCTTCCACCTTGTCTAATTCACTGACCTATTCATTTGTGTCTCGAAGCCAGTAACACTTCAAGTATCAGTATTTAAAATATGTACCAATTCAAAGCAACTACAAATCAAAACTGGACGGAAAACATAAAACAATGTTGTCCCCTAAACCAATACAATCTAAGACAAGTCTGTGAATGCACATACAAAATATAGTCATAAAGTTACTTTCCTGAACGTCTGGCAAGATGTTTCATGTTTTATAGTTACAGATTTTTCATGATATTAAAATTTGTTTTGCCACGAATAAAGTAATTTAAAAAAGGATTGTGATAACAGGATCTAACAATGGCCTGCTTCACCCTATTTGCTCCACAGCATGAGCTTAGATTGCTTGTAAAAATCTTCTCTCAAAAAATCTCTTAAGTTCAGTGTTGACGTACTTTCACCCAAATCCAAGAGCTACAGAAATATGAGCCAAGATGAATCTGTTTAAAAACAAAACTGAAGGAATTTCAGTTAAGTCCATACTGTCTTTGTGAAAATATTTTTAAAATTATCCCTCGTGATGCTTAACTGTTTTTTTCACATGGTCACAGAGTTTTTTCTTTTCACTCAGAAAACAGTATTTTAAGGGGTTTTTTTAATTTAAAATTTATTCCAATTGCATTTCTAGTGATGTGAAACTCTTAGATGCTTTAAAAGGCATCCATCACTTCTCAGGTTCCCTAAAACCATAAAACAAATTTTTATTTGGATAAAAATGGCAGTTAACTGGGTAATAATAAGTTTCTGATCTTTTTAAAGTACAAAGTATTTAATTTGTGACATGCAACAGCCACTGTAATAAATGTAAACTTTTTTGTGACAATAAGCAATGAAATGAGCATTCATCCTCATACCAGTAGTTCACCACTACTGTAAATAACTTGTTCGAATACATTTTTGGCTTTAAGATGAATTTCAGTTTTTTTCACTTTGTCCTCCCTATGCAAAGCAACAAAGAACTATGTATCCAATTTCATGGAATAATTGAGAAATACATCACAATACATAAAGGGTTTATTTTATCCCTGCAATCCAGTATCATCAACTTAGATTTCTAGACCAGGGAAGCCACCTGCTGACACTCACAAGCATTAATCAACAGCGTTTATCCTTACCAACTCTGCCTCAAAACTAGTAAATTTTATAAATTTGTCTGTATATGCTGCCTTTGAACATACCAAAAGTCCTGGTTTTGGGGTGGTGGTGCTGTTTTAAATCCAAAAATCTTTTTCCTGAAGCCATTAAAGATTCCTGAAAATCTTACTTATCTTCCCCAAACACACCTGCAGCTGCCATTATAACCTGTTCTGTCTCTGTGGCTTTTGTTTGTTGACAATCACAATTTTATGTATATTTGATTAGACATCTTCCATATTAACAGTACAACAAGCATGCCTACATAAAGAGTATAGATAAAGAAATTATGAGTACTTTAATCTAAAATCGTGATATACAAGTATCTGAACGAAGTCCTTCTTGGTTTTGACTTCAGCTAAAACAAAATACAAGAAACACAACCTGCATGAGGTTTTGAAGAAAACAAAAGCATAACACAATAGCACAGCAGGGAAATACAGAACCTATGGCTTGATTTCTATTAAAGAAACTACAAATGAAAAATTGAAAGAAACACAGAAGTAAATAATGTTGACCTAGACCTAGCCGTATCTCCTAAAGATATTTTTCCATGGCTTTTTTAATATTTACCATCATATAGTGAACTCCAAAGGCCTACTGACATGCATTCACTGTACTGAATATGTTAGAATTGTAGTGTTCACTGTAGCATACACCACAGTGAATGAGCTGTAACTAAAGTACACTAAAACGTTTCAGTTTAGATATTATCTGGGAATTACATTCAGCAAGCATCTAAAATATTTTTAAGGAGGCATTATATTTCAAATTATTTTTCCACAAGAAAGATAGCTGCAATTTACATAGCTGTCTCTTATTTTAGGAAGCAAAGTAATGAATTTAACAGATCATACTTACAACAGATTCCCAGCAATATGGTCTGTCTGAAGATTCACATAGTCACATTTGGGGAAATGTTCATACATGAAAGTATCTAGGAAATGGCATTTCTTTTGCAGTTTTACTTTTAGCAAAAAATTTCTTTAGAGATTTAAATAAACAGTAGGAAATTCTTCATAATAGTATGATTCAATAAAATAATATTTTTAAAAATATTTGTGCCATTTCTTTCCCCATTTTTCTTCATGCAAAGGAAACTAACTAACATTTTCTAACTTAACTTTTACATTGCCAAAAGTTAGCAAAATGTTGCAATGTTTAAACTGTAGCCACTGGAAAAATGTATTAAATAAAAATGGTGTATAATATTTGGTTGTTTTTATAAAGCTTCAAGAACATATTCTGATTGGTACTCGAGAGGTTTTGCAACATAATTAGCTACAAAAATTTACACAGTCTGGTTTTGTTCAAAACAATATTCTCTTAAAATTTAAACTTTTCAGAGCACCAGTCTTGTTGCCAGACATGGCACCTTTCTGTGAATTTTTCTTTTTACTTTTCAGTCAAATCCCTGTCCTTCCCCAAAATTGTCTCTATATGAATCTGCATAGTCAAGCTGACAATGAAAACCTTTAAAATTCGTTTTAAAAAGCATTATTGACATGAATGAAACTATACACTGCTATTTTATTGATATTTGAGTGAAATGGTATTATCAGCAAGATAAAATGAATGGATAAAAGAAGCCATCTCAACAGGAATTTTCTCCAGCACGTACTTAGCTTTGCTACTGTTAAACACCTCACGGAGCATGCTTTGCAAGCAGACACTAAGTAGAACCATTTAAAGATACCTCTGCAAGGCCAGATCTGACAAAGAGGAACAATAAAAAATAATTTCATATTGCTTTTTATTTCTCTTCAGTATATATCCATTATGTTGGGATCTTAAGAGAAATGAGTCAAAATTAGCACTGATGTATAATACTCTTGTTGAGTAATTTCACTGGAGAAGGAATCAATACCAACAAACCTGACAAATCTCCAAGCACACTTTCTGCAAATAGCCTTAGAAAGAGCCATTGAGTGTGGTTTGTGGGTTTACATATAGCAGCTTTAGTCAGATTTCTGTGCCAGGAAATGAAATTATTCTGGAGAGATATTTTAGCCTAAAGGGTACACTACCTTAAATGCTTCTATAGGACATGGATCTAGAGTGATTTATACATTCTACATTCTAGTTATTAATTTTACACATAATATATTTAGGAAAATAAAGGGAATAAATATTAAAAAAAAGCAAAAAGTAGTAAGATGCAGACAAGTCAAATAATAATTTTAATCCAGAGATGACTGGTCCATGGAGATTAATATCCTATCTTCAGGATGATTAAAATGTTGAACAACTTAGCAATTTCATCTGCACAACACTTTTACATAAAAAAGTATAAAAATCTGTGATCAGTCTCTTTGAAACTCCACCAGTTCCTAGCAATGAAACACCTAACTTATTTCATATAGTTAACGACAGCAGATATCCTTTAGTGCTTTAGGACTTTCCATTCGCAAAAGAACTCAGCATTCATTTCGATTGTGACTTGCTACTTACCGACTAAAAGAACTAATATTTATTTTCCTGATCAGTTTTATATTTACTTAAAAGACTTTTACAAAGGAAAACACTTAAAAAAAGATTCAGTGCTGACTCAATACTCTCTCCCTTTTTTACAGCCAAATTGAGCTCAAGTACTAAATTAAGAAATTTACTTTTACCAGAACCTAAAAGAAAATCTTGCATAAATTTTTATTCTGCAGAAACATCCACTGGTGATGATCCAGTATAAAACAAACAAAAAAACCTGCTGCATTTACTAATTTCTCCAAAAGGAACAGGTAGCTTTTCAAGTAACTTCAGTGGCTTTTCAGCTTTTTTCAGTTTGAGCTGGCTTACCAACCTCCTTTATGATGTCAGCTTGGCATGGACTCTGCCACCACAAGTTACCCGAGAGCTGAGTTTTATTGTTATACACCAAGACTATTGGCATAATATTTCAAGAAAAGTGAGATTCAGGAAAGTTTTTAAATTGATAATGCAAAGAGAATTTAATTTTTGTACATATAAAGGCAGTCAGTGATCCTCCACAAAAGAGTTTAACAAAGCAAATGTCCAGTTAAACTGACCTTTTGGAGTCTTCCAGCTTTTCTTAAGCCCCCAGTGTGCTTATTCTTTCGTTCGTTAAAAATTTTGCAAGAGCCATCAGTAACATGACACTCTGAAACTTCATTTTCATTACCTGGAAATCAAATTTAGAAAGCTAAAATGAAAAATGCAATCTTACAAAATGAAACTGCCATGAATTATTTTATCATACCACAGGTGCTATGTACACTTAAGATACTTGTTAATAATTTGTACCAGTTATTTTTTCACTGTATTTCAGTTAGGGAAAAGGAATGACTCAAGCATCTGACTTCATCTTTCAGTATCTGTTCTTGTAAATAAAGGAGTTGTAAAACTCTCAATTTCCTATATTTTGAAAACAACGAATTAACTACAAGTGGAGAATCCGCTAAATTGCTTTCTATTTATTACAAAACATGCAATTTCTCTGCATAGAGATATCTGGGTATGAAGCGTCAGTGGCTAGATTTTCTTATTAAAACATCAGTGCTTTTGGTACACACTTGTTTATCTAAAACGACCTGAAGGTCTGAAACTTGTTTTCAAACACTTTGCAAGCAAATCTAGCAAATTTAGCGGGCAAGGATTCTGTCCACATGCAGGCATATCAGATCTATTATACATCAAAAGGCACCATCCATAAGAATGCACTCTGTCAAAAAGTATATTTTTCATTATGTATTTTATGAATTAACACATTTAATTCTTCAATACTGTCAGGAAGACTTTTATAAGAACTAAATAATAAACTTCTGAATCATTTGAGAAATTAGCTTGCCTAGGATGAAAAATTTTGATGTATCTTTTAAACAATTAAGCTTTAATTACTCAAAATTTAAGGAGAGAATTTTTTCCAAATGTCATTCAATAAAGTCTACTTTAGTGCATTTGTTAATTTTTCATTTCAAAGAAATGGATGAAATCAGTTAAAGAAAGTTTAATTAGTGATTAAAGTGGCCTAAATTTAGCTCCTTCTAACTAAGTTGCTTTGATTACTTTTGGAAAATACTGAAGAGTACTATCCTTATTTAGTATGCTTGTATAACTAAGAATCATTTGTTTTTCCTCTGTCAGCTACTTAAACTCTTAATCCCTGAGGTAATAGAACATCAAATTACAATCCATTACCGATTACTTATTTTAAATTATCATCTTTAAAAAAGTGAAAATTTATTGCAGTAATTTTTGTGTAATAAATGTAAACCTGGTTTTCAGGTACAATCATTGATTTAAATTCAATATTTGAATGACACATAGTGTCATGTAATAAAGAGATAACTAATAGCTACGCTAATTTTATTTAGTATTGCACAGAGGCCCATCATTTTCAGTCACTGACAAAGACTGATGGCAAGTAGAAGAGGAGAAAACATCTTGCCACACAATAAAGAAAATTACCTCTTTTTCTGTGAAAAACAGAACTTTTAAAGATGTATTTTGAATCTTAAAAAAAAATCTAACAACAACATGGCTGCATAGAATGTAAGGAGATCGTGTACTCCATTGCTTTACCCAAAGTAGTCTCTGTTAATTTCCATTAGGTTATTTCAGGTTTGGTTTTTTTTTTTTTTGAAGAGTAGCTTGGGTTGCGGGCCAATAATGAAAAGTGGTATAATATTCCTTTTACTACTCTTGGCCTGAATGCTCATGCTCCACAGCACTTGTCCCCCTTGGGCTTCAAGTCTTAAGACCTGTATTCTTGGACTTCTTTCCAGTTAGGATTCACTCCTGTGAGTTCTTCATATTTACAGGAAAGCAGGAAGGGTGGATAATGTCCCTTATCTCTGATTACCAGCTCAGGGATCTTAGGCACTACATTAATAAGGACTATTCTTTGCTATTCCGTTCTTGTCTATCTGGACTTCCCAAGTACTTTCCAACTTTTTCACCCTATAGGTCTCAAGCTTCACTATTTCCTGTTTTTTCCTGATTACTTCTTTTTAAAGCAGTCACTCAGGCACAAATAATGAGTTTTCATCTTTAGCAGCTTTTTCTAGAGGACTTTAAAAGTCGACGGAACTTTTTGAAACAATTGCATCTGGTGTTAGTTATCCCTAAACTAAGTTCAAATATGCAGGTAACTCCTGACAGTCTAGTTCATGAGATCTCCTAAATGCTCTTCCAAAACACTGCTTAGTGATTGGCACCAAAATCAACAACTGAGCCCTCTGAAGTATTATCACAAATTAAGAGTGATTTTACTTTGCAATTTAAGCTTCTACTCATTCATGATAATTTTAACAACGAGAAGTTTTGAACCAGAATATTATCTTCAAAATTCCATTTGATGTTTCCATTGAATTAAAAAGCAATGACTAGGCAAAATGAGCTAGTTCTGCTCAATCAAATAAACCACGTCTATCTAATAAATTTTTTTCTGTAGTATAGTTCTCTACTTAAAAAATATTGAAGTGTCACTTATATTAAGCTATATTGTAACTACTATTTTGTACTTATCCATAGAGGTATTTACCCCAACTATGAAGAAATTAGGTCTGAATTTCTCATCATTAGTAATCCTTCAGGTACATATGCACAGAATATTTAATACCTTGTGTTCTTATTATTACTGTAGATATTACTGAAGCATGGGCAAACACCAAGGTTTTATTATACAGAACATAATTTCTTCAAGTCTTCTGAAAACCCCCAGGTCCTCAGAGAAAGCCTGTTAACGGTTTATAAAAATTTTATGTAGCTTGTTATGTGGTCGAGGACAAGTATCATCAGGCTTTGCAAATATGACTACATGAAAATAATCCTCAACCTGTTCCTCTATTCAGAAATACTTGTCCTTTTTTCTTTTAATAATTAGTTACAATTCAACTTTTTGTGAAGATAAACAAAACAAGGAATCAAGGAAAAAGCAGTTTTCCACTTCATGCCTCATTTGTTTTCTAAAAGAACATAATAAAATGTCAATACATTGACATTATACAATATTTTTAGTGAGCTTATCATCTTCCAAAGCTGCAAAAAACAAAAGGCACATCAATCTAAGGAAGTTTTCACACGTGTGCTTTTAAAGACATAAACAGTATTTTGCAGCATTAAGCCCCATAGCACCTAGAAACTCAGGTAAAACTCATTAATCTAAATTAAACACAATGATTCCTTGCACGTAATAACAGAATGATATCCCAGATTTCCCAGCTTAACACTGAACTACATTAATTACAGTACAATGGATCTTAGTTTAAGTCTTTTTTGCCAATTAAGATAATATTTGCCTTCTACATTACCATAAATACATAAAATTCACTCAGGTAAGCCTTAAGTTTATTTTTAACACTGGAACTAATGCTAAATCTGAGTTCAAATTTCTAAATTATTTTAGTATGATAAAAGCTTAAGAGAGTAGACTCTTGCATTCCTTGTCCATTATTATTTATTGTTGTAGCTTTCAGATGAAGAGTCACGTGACCTGGAGTAAGATGAAAATAAGTAGCAGTATTTATTTCAGCAGAACAACTCGGCAGTCTTGAATGTGCCCTACAAAGGAACCTGAAGCTTGCTGCCACATAAGCATTAGGCTTTGAAAATTTGGTTTCAGACAAGCCTGCATATTACACTTCTACTTTAAAATGGAATGTTCCAAATAGTCTATGGAAAGAAAGCTCATAAAATCTTCTTGTCATTGAAGATACTGGGTGAAAGTGCCACTGACATAAAATCACAACAAAAAAAAATGGCCAAGAAAAATGTTGGATATTTAAAACATTTACAGATATAATATTTCATATGGCTATTTGATTACTCCTAACCATATATATACGACAAATGAAGAGAATTCATTAGTTGTTAAAAATATACTGGATTTACCAGTTTTCAAATAATGTACAATATACAGAAAAAGACCTATTTATTTATTTACTATTTATTTACTAATAAGGACAAGAAACAACTTACATTTAATTAAAAAAAGGAAATGCTTAACCCATAATTAATAAAAATCAATTATTCCATCACAGAGAATCACAGGAATAAGTGTAATACAAGATTTTCATTTTCTTCCACAAAACTTGCATTATTAGGGAAAAGACAACTTCTCTTACATTTTTGATTCCTTCCATTTTTAAGTGAGCTCATGCAAGCTGTCAAACCTGAGGTCCTACACAAAAGATGCACGAAGCTGAATATACCATACTTGGGAAAAGGGCCATCACTGACAAAACACAAATACTATTAAAATCACTACAAACGCAAATTGAGACCAACAAAAAGGATTAAAAGTATAAACATTGGATAACTTATGTTTGCTGAATCCTATATTTTTTTTCCTGTCCTCTAAAATCTATTATTTTAAACAAGTTGTCCAGCATGAAAATAAAAGTGTGACATGCTAAAACAGTGATCATAATTTAGTTGCTAGAATTAAAAGTTATAATTAAATCTAAAATTATCTGGAATACCTAATTTTAAACATAGTAAATAAGCCTGATAGAGTTCAAGAAGCATTTGGACAATGCTCTCAGGTACATGGTGTGATTCTTGGGGCTGCCCTGTGCAGGGCCAGGAGATGGACTTCAGTGACACTTGTGGGTCCCTGGCTTCTAGCTCAGAATACTCTGTGATTTTTCTTCTTCCCTATTTGTTTCCATGACTGTTTAATGAAAACCAGACTGTTCTTTGACATTAGGAACTATATAATTTAAGGATCATCAAGTACATTGATACATGGCAAAAAACCACTTACAGTGGGTTCACAGAGTCATAGAATGGTTTGAGTTGGAAGGAACCTTACAGATCATCTAGTTCCAACTCCGTTGCAATTGACACGGACATCTTCCACCAGACCAGGTTACTCAGAGCTCCATCCAACCTCACCTTGAACATTTTCAGGGATGAGAGGTACACAACTTCTCTGGGCTACCTGTTCCAGTGCCGCAGCACACTCAAAGCAAAGAATTTCTTCCTAGTATCTAACCTAAACCTACTCTTTTTCATTTTAAGACCATTCCCCCATGTCCCATCACTACATGCCCCCATGAAAAGTCCCTCTACAGCTTTCTTGTAAGCACCCTTTAGGCACTGGAAAGCTGCTCTTATGTCTCCTCAGAGCTTTCTCTTCTCCAGGCTGAACACCTCCAATTTTCTCAGTCTGTCTTCATACGAGAGGTGCTCCAGTCCTGTGATCATCTTTTGTGGCCTGCTCTTGTTCCAACAGGGCAACTTCTTTCTTGTGCTGGGGGGTCCAGAGCTGGAGGTCTCAAGCCTGGATTTCTCCTGCAGCAGGCAGTTCTTCATTCCCCCAATCCCTGCTTTCACCTGCTGCAACATGGGTGGTGTGGCTGAAGCACTTGCTGGTGAAGCCTGGGGAAAAAAAACTGTGCTGAGTTCGTCAGCCTTTTCCACAACTTGGGTAACTAGTTCTATCATTCCTGAGAGGACTCATTATTTTCCCTAGTCTTTCTTTTGTTGCTGATGCACCTAAAGAAGCTTTTTTTGTTTACCCTTCATACCCTTGGCCGGATTTACTTCTGATAGTGCTTTAGCCCCCCTAATCAGCTCCATGGCTGTCCGATTTCTCTGTGTTCCTCCCAGGCTACCTTTCCCTGCTTCTGCTCTTTGAAAGCTACCTGTTTGTGTTTAAGATTGTCCAGGAGCTCCATGTCCATCCATGCAGGCCTCCTGGCATTCTTCTATGGTTTCCTCTTTATAGAGATGCATTGTTCTTCAGTCTGGAGGAGACAATCCTTTGGGTACCTCTTCCCATGGTAGTCTACCAAGCAAATCCCTGGTGAGGCCAAAGTCTGCTCTCCTGAAGTCCAGGGTAGTAAGCTTGTTGTATGCCCTCCTCTCTGCCCCACAGATCTTGAACTCCAACACTTCACTGTCACTGCAGCCAAGGCTGTCCTTGAGCTTCACATGCCCTAGCAGCACCTTCTTGTTGGTGAGAACAAGATCCACAAAGCACCTCTACTTTATGGCTCATCTAACCCTTGGAGCAGAAAGCTGTCATTTACAGGTGTACATTTATACCTGTATAACATAGACCTGCATCCACTGTTTTTTTAACTGTGTTAGAAATGATGCATTCCCGATATTAAAACACAGGTGTAGTGAACTCAAAATAGCAGCTCACAGTTCAGCAACTTATAACTCACACATGTAGGCACAGTCATGGTTCAGCATTTCCACTGGATTTCAGAAGTCTGATAGCAAGTTTCTTGAGCCCTTTAAGTTAATAATTAGTTTTATATAAGTAACTGACACACTTCTACAGAATTTTCTAGGGAAAATAAATTACTAAAATGTACAATTATAATTACAAAAATTCAACCCCATGTAAAGCTTGACAAAGCTCAAAATACCAAAATCTGAAAATGATTACCGCAACGCAAGTTAGGAGCATCTTCCAGGGAAGTTCCCGAGATTCAATATTTTAGCACACATTTACATTGAAATATCTTATGCTAAACCAATTTGAAAATGCTTAAATATAAAAAATAGTCTTAAAATTATTATTAAAAATTAAGATCAGTTCCATATAAAAAAGTCATGGCTGAACAAGATGCTTACCCTGCAGCTCTTGCAGGTCTTATTTCATCTTCATCACTGCACAAGTTAGAAATTGCTAACTCAAATATTTTTTTCCACCAGAGATTTTATGATCCTAACTGCAGTTTTGATAACAATTTTTACTTGTGAAATAAAAATAGTTTGAACAAGAGAACTTATGACGAGGAGTTGCTCATAAAGAATTTACTAGAGCACCATAACATGTAAAACAGAAAGACTTTGGTTTCTTGACCAGATTTTGAAGAGCAATAGAAAGTTAGAAGATTAGGAGAAAAGAAGGCCCAACATTACTTTTGTTGTGTATAGAGAGCAGTTTCCTTATCTCTTATGACTTTGTGTTTGTAAGGTATGGGAAAACAAATATGTGTTCTTTTGGATTCTATGTATTCATTTATTTTACTCAGTAATAAAGTCAGTACCACAGTATTTTCTTCTTTTGGTGTATTTCTGAAATATTTTTCCTTTTGGAATGGCAGTTCATTTTGCAATTTAGTCGCATTAGTATATCTAATGCAGTATGGTATCTTTTGATTTTCCAGCTCTATGTAGTAACTTACCAGTAGTATGAGCACAGTAATTCACATTGTTGTAGTATTTTTCATGAGCATGCTGTGGCTTATTCACATCATCAGAATCTAGAGCTTCTCCAGTGTCAACTTTTTCACCACCTGATATATTTAATGGTATGCTTCCAGGATGTTCAGCTGGTTTGATTTTTTTCTCTCCTGGAAAATCATTCACTGAAATCAACTTCTTCCTACTTTTCTTAGTAGTATTATGCGGCTCACAGAAACTCACATCATGTAGGTCGACACTTGTAAAAGAGTCTTCGCAACAAACTTCAGGAGGATTCTGTGATTCCTTCTGTACTTCACTTTCATTTGAATTAGATGATGAAAAGAAGTCTTCATAAGAAGCCTCTTCAGTGCAGTAAGACTTTCTATCTGTAGTAATTGCTTGCAAGAACCCCTTAGAGCATGATCCACCCAGTTCTGAGGCAGCCAGCTTAAAACTTGGTAATGTTTGTAGTTTCTTCCTCTTCTTGTCTTCAAGAATACAACCATTTCTGTCAACAGGGGAGCTTTTATCTAGCAAACATGCATCTAAGTCTTCACTATTCAAAGGTGAATTAGAGAGATTGTCAAGCAAAGCAGGAGCAGTATTTAATGGGACTATTTTTTTGGAAGGAGTAATATGACCAAAGGCCTCGAGAAGAGAACTTTCATTTGCAACTGAAGTAGTCTTGCACTTCTCATTCTTCTGATTTTTCTTTGGAAACTTTAAATGTTTCTCTCCTAAAGACAATCTATCATTCGAAGTGTGCTGTATAATCTGTTTCCTTGTTAAACTTCTGGCATGTCGTTTTGGTGTTAAGGTCTTCTGCTCATTGCCATGTGATGGAGAATTCACTGATGCGCTCATGGATACATGAATATCAGTCCACGTATCACAGGCATGTTCTGCTACCTCTGTTCTCTGTCTCTTTAATTTCTCAGTTCCCCAAATATAATCACTACTTGAGTTCAAGCAGTCTTCCATTTGTTCTTCTGCAAAACAAAAAAAGTGGCAATATAAACGTATTAAACAAAACAAAAAGACTATCAATTTCTTAGTGAAATATATATGGAATTCCTGAACTGAAAAAACAAAGATTTAGCCACTTCTCTGGATATTATATGGCAAGTCAACAAAAACTAAACAGAAAATGGATTAGAAACAAAGCACATTCTATGTTCAAAAGAACCTACAACAGTTTTAGCTATTGTATCCCCTTACCTGGTCATAAGCACCCACAAGTCCCCTTTCTGCTTTCTTGAAATTAAGCAGCAGAGGAACTCGCTTTCCCTCTTGCATTTGTAGAAAAAACCAGCAAGATTATAGGCTAAAAAAGTTAGCTATAGTAACAGTGGAAACTCAATATCCATTTTTGCTACCACAGCATTAGCACCACCTTGAAGTTTTTGCAGTTAAGATGAAATTAAATACAACACCATAGTATCATACCACATACATCAATACAATGTATTAAAAATAATGAGAATGTGGAAAAAGAATCATTTCTTGTAGTTATTCATCTGAAATTATTTTGTGTTAGGTGTTACACGGAATCTATTCATAACTCTTCACAATAAATTCCTCTGAAACAAGCTAGTATCTCTGATTAATCAGCATACATTTTTAAAAATCCTGTTGTTTTACAATCAGATGATTGCAACAGATGCTTTTGCTTAAGTAGATGATGAGTGCAACATCACAACAATACTCCTTCTGTAAGTTTTCCTGTAGGTTTTAGGGGAAGTTCTGATGTTATTTGCTCACTAAATATAGATTGTATTTTTAACATATAAAGATAAAACATACAGAGAGAAATTTCACATGGTATGATCAGTCTCTCCTACTGACAATTGATGAAGTCTTAGCTTTGATCCTCAAATTAACCTGGCTTCTTGAACTTTTTAAACCATTATTAAGCAATCTCAAAGATCTCTCAGGCACAAACACAAAGGGGCTACTGTCACAGAGCATCGGAGATGAAAGCTACACTGAATGTTGTCATGGGAACTGGTGGTCTGCTCTTAATGTAGAATCACAATGTGCAGTTGCAAAGCTGAAGAGACACGCAAGGCAAAGCTCTCATATCACAATTTTCTACCTAATCAGCACATAACTAATCTACCAAAGTAAAACAGTTTGCTGGCACAGCTATGCTACTTTCAGTGTTCAACTATCACTTCTCACTAACATTGCATGAAGACATAACAAGCTGTCGCAGGCTGCAAGATACCCATCCTGTTCTCAGGTAAGCCAACATGACAGAACTCCTGTACAATGTCAACAACATACAACACCTCAAAACAGCATGAGGTATAGCTTACTGTTGAGGGAGAATGGAGACCAGGCAAACCACTCTAGTGGCCCTCATAACAAATTCTAAAGACTCCCTTCTCCTCACTTTTCTGCTGAGATCAAGGCCAGCATCTGACTTGAGCTTTTTGCCCCTGTGACTGACAGAAGACACAAGGTCTGAAGCACACACCTATTGCCTACATAATCAACACTGTTATGATGTTCACTGATGTAGCTCAACAGACTCCACAATAATCTTCTCTCTTACGCCCTGCTAACACACCAAAACAGAGCAACAAACCTCTAACTTTACAAGAATAACTTTATGAGGTTCTTACCTTGCTAACAAATTATTTTAATCCACCTGAAACCATAAAACACTAAAAAAGCCAATTTATTTTCACTCTTGTTGTTTCTTCAAACCTGACTGCTTAAGCTGAAAAACACATTTGAAACATTCAAATTTGAATTTTTCAATCGAAAATTTGGAAGACATTTCAGTTCTTTGAGGTCTTACCATCATTCAGATCTCTTTTTAGCTTCTCACATCACACTATTTGGTGTGCACTCTGTGTTATATATATGATCACTGTTAAGAGCAGAGAAGATTAAGACCGTGTCAGGACCAGAAGTTATGAATATGGAATGGTATGAGTAAAGAGGAGGAAGTGAAGCAAGCAATACAGCAGTAAGGCAGAGCATTTACCCAGTGGTATTCCTCTTGCTCCATTTTTCTTGAGTTCTTAGTACAACATACTTTCTTTAGTTAAGAAAGACTAAGATAATTCAGCTTTAAATATAAAAGATAGAGCAAATAGGTACAGTACCCGTTTCAGTATTCTGTACTTTCCAAAGTAAGATAAAAAGGACATGTATTATTTTTAATTTCTGTAATATACTAAGTTAGTTAGTTACCTGGTAGCAGCATATCTTCTGAATTAGTTAAGACACAAGTAGAAAGCGGGCAGTGTCCTGGTGAGTTACTTGGAAGTGTTTGAGTCTTTTGTGAACCTAATACAAAAAAGCTATTAGATATTTGTAAGCATTTTTTCTAGGTAACTCAGCAGCACATTCTTCTGAAACTAAAGAATGATGTCAAACCATTTAGAAATTATTATGATATTTCTAAGGCCTGCTGAGGCATTTTACTAAAGAATCTGCAAAATCTTGCAATTGGCAGCCAAGTCTTGATATAGCAAAAATGCTTTTAAAAATGTTTGAAGGTTTACTTTAAAATTCAAAGAGAAAATAAATACAAGCCTCACTAAAATAAACTGAGAATTAATTTTTCATCCATGTATTACTGTTTCTTTACTTGCATAACTATTTTTGAAATTAGAAATTGACAGTCTACCTGACATGCACGTCTTAAAACTTTGAATACTACAGTTTCCCCCCCACCAAAAGATGTTCCACATTCAACACTTTTTACAGTAACTGGCAAAACCTAATGACTTAGACCTTAATATTTTCTCAGTAAGGTAATGCAAACACCAAAAACATATCTGAAAACTACAATCTGGATTTAATTCAGCAGAATATGCATTTAAAAATCAACTAGATGTATTTAATTAGGTTATTCAATTTCATTTCTTTTTTAAGTCCTGTTCTTCAGTACCTGGACAGATACCTCATCAGTTTTGGGCTCCAACTGTTGATGTGAGAGCAATAAAATTAATAATTTAACAAGAAATAAGATTTAGAGTCTCACTATAAAGTTTAATCAAGAGGTGATAATATCAAATTATATGGCAAGAAAGTCTATCTTAAACATTAGTCCTCTTCAGCAGACTAGTGATAAAAAAATTATTTTGCAACCACTGTGTTCCAGACATGCATCAAGATAGGAAAAAAATTCTAGAGGTGAGAGCATGACAAGCGCACGAAAAAGTCAGCTATAAAACCAGCAGCCATTTGTTCATCTTCATAAGTAAGTAAAATTTAACTTCTTACCAGAAGTAGGAGGATTCTCTCTTTTTTCCTTCATATCCCTTATTCTTCTTTGTGTTGCATTGCATTGATCTTTAATCTTATTAACAGGGCTGTATATAAGTGAACCGTCGTCTTCAAATAATAAAACTGGTACATCTGTTTCTACACAAAGAAATTGTATTTGTATATTAATACTTAAATGCTGTTAACAGCTTCAGATGAAGTTTCTTTTCTTTTTTCAAAAAAACTTGGCCAAAAGAAATAGTTTTCTTAGATCTAGGATCATTATAGATGCCTTAATACAACAGAATTGTGAAGAACTCTGTAAAAATTACATCAACTTCATTTGTCACGGCAAGATGCAAAAGACTCAGAAAAAACCCCAACCAACAAACACCAAAACCCCATCAAGTGCTTTAAAGAAATAACTTCAGATATTTGAATATTAGTAAAAAATAGTTCTTACCAGCATTAACTGCTGTCTTTCGTAGAGCTAATTCTTTAGCTATTTGGCTCAGTCTTCTCTGAAGCTTTCTATTATTTTCTGGAGTTTTTTCAACATAGTCTTTTGGCTGCATACATTTGTGCTACAAGGCAGACAAAACTATTAACTGTATGTATAAAACTGTCAAAATAACTACACCTCCTATTTTGCCTATCACGGTGTCACAGTATTTATTATTGGTATTTATGCTGCTTATCACCTCCTTGAGAGTCACAGGTAATTGTAGACGTTAACATTTTGCAAAGTAATCTTTAATATTAAATAAGAAAGAACCTAACAAATTTTTTTTTTTTTTGCTTGCAGCAAAGTTAAAGATTTAAAGGTAGTTTTTTAAATACTAGTATATGTTGCAACTCTGTGAAATGTAAGCCACAAAGTAGTCATGTTTTTTTGATTAGTCATCATCATATAATTTGAATTTAAATCTCCATTTTTTTATTCACCAATACAGAAACTTGATTTTTAGTATACTTTCTTCAGATAAGATGTCACATGATCAAAGCAATAGACTATCTTTAAACTCTTACTCAGATGGATAGGTAGAGTTTACAGGATGTTCTGAAAATAAACAGTTAAAATGCCTGAGGTCAAAAAGTCAAGTTCAAACTTTGAAGCTTATTATTCTAGGCCCATTAAAAAAAAAAAAAAAAAAAAAAATCAGATGCTTACTTTTTTGATCGGTAGTAGAAATCCTTCATTAGTGTCTACTGCAGGAAATAGGGATTCATCAACACGGACTCCAGTTTCTTGACACCTGTACAATAAATTAGAGAAGGTTTGGTGGGGTTTTTTCCTCTTGGTTTCATTCGGTTTTAAGAATGAGAACCTTCACGGCAAGAAGAGTTGTCTGAGCCCTGCAGCAATGAAACACCAAGCCTTCTTAAGTGTGTAACTTTAAGGTAAGTACCTTAATGTTACCCTCACTCCCTCCTTCTGTTATTACACGCCAAATATGTGATACAATTTTTTTGTGCCAATGGTGCCCTCCAAACTGCAGTTCTGAAATGGCAAGATTCCCACTCGTTATTTTCCACACCTTTCCAAGCTGCTGGACTGTGCTCCCAGCAGCTGCTCGCGTGGCTCTGGTGACACCTAGCGATGGAACCGCTACACAGTGTGAGCCTGTACAGTTAACAGCCTCATCCTTACTCGGGTTTGAAGGGATGCGAAAGACAAACCATTGCAGGTATTTGCCAAACTCACTGAATTTAGAGTTCTCAGGAGCACCAAAGACAGAGATGCAGCAGCTGGACTTCAGTGACTGTTATGAAATTCTGGATAATAATCAGCACAGAGGTAGACTACATGAAAAGTTACATTAATTCAGAAATTTCATTGATTCAGAGAAGCTAAACAGATGGAAATTTTACCATTAAATCTAAGAATTTTTTACTTCGCAGACAAATCTGAATGAAAATGATTTATGTAACTTATTTGTGGGATGAGTTACCCTGCTAAGAAAACACAGGTAGAGCTTTACAATTACGCATTTGATGTGGAAGTATTAAGTGTTCCTAATTTGGACAGATTGTTGCAATTTCGTCTTATATGCGGCTCTTTTTGTTCTGGGTTTTGATTTTTATTTTAGGCTGCTCACTGAAGTATTTGTGTTGAAGAAGCAGTAAAAAACTTTTTCTCAGTGATCCCAAAGCTGTCACTCATTTTGCATTAAACTTTAAATTTATTTGCATGATAGCAAGTCCATGACTTTTGTTCGCTATTTTTAAAATCAGACATATGTATCATTCTTGGAAAGCAAAAAAAAAAAAAAGGGCAAAAAAAAGCAAAAGCAAACAATTTTTTTGTAATGTAAAATAACTTTACTCTGCAGTTACGAATTTTTCTGATTTTCAACTTTCATCTTAAAGAGTTGTCTTCTCAAATTATTTCCTAAACTGTAAAACTACATACAGTTTAGGCTCAAATAGATGCTTGTACTATAGAGCAGAAGCTTCCAATAAAAGTTTGAGGCAGATCAGGAGAGAGCACTAGAAATGCAGTAAGAGTTCAACAAGGCAATGATCACTAAATACTGCACAAACCGTTCAAAAGTTTCAGGCTTTTATGGAGAAATCTAAGTATTACAGCACTTTTCAGCTCATAGGGCATATTCCTCTGAGAGGCTCAAGCACTGCTCAGGGGAAGGCAACATTGGGGTACAAGTCTAACACGTTGGAAGTAGGCGTCCACTAGCTGTTAAATGCGAGAGTGTTTTCCACAAAGCAGAAGAATCAGGAAATGCTGGAATAATTGTATATATTATTTGCTTCCTTGTCTGGTATTTTCAAACATCAAAAAGTAGCATCAAATTAAATATTATATATCGCAGCATCCTGCACTATCCTCCAATATCAAGATTCCCAAGAGCATGTAAGAACATAAAAATACAGCCAAACATTCCCAGTTTACTGTGTTCCACAGATTTCTGGTTGTCAGATAGTCAGATGCAATACTGTATTTGGGTTTTGATAAAATGAACTGTTTAATTGCTTCAGCAATTTTTTAAACCCATGAAAATCTTTGCTTACTATGATTCTGCAACAAGGAATTCTACAGCCTAACCCTATGTTATTAAAACCCATCATTTACTGTTTTCTCTGAATCTGCCTCCAGGTATATTGATGTAACACTTTCCAATTCTTCTGCTGGAAAGGAAAATACACATTCATTTCTCATTCAGCCTCTCTACACAAACCTTTGTGTTCACAGTAGTCTCCCTCCTCCACTCCTTCTTTTCCAGACTGAAGCATTCTTGTCTCTTCAATCATATCTTGTACGAAAACTATTTTATAACTTCAGTCAAGCTCATTGCCATCCTCTGGCAACATTCCAAATATAACCACAATAAAATGCTGTCATTCCACTATATGAAGTTTTATGTTCTATTTAATTCGATTTTTGACTACTGATAGGGTGACAGTGCTATGAACATGTCTACTCTGAGTCCCAAAATGCAATGATCACCTTTCTGATATGCTTAACAGGACTGCTTTAAACAGTCTCCTTTACACCAGCAAGAATTTTATTCCCTTCAGTCTTAGCTTCTTAACAGTACTTCTTCCATTTTAAATAGACTCCTTTTTAAATTTAAGCATTGTCATAGAATTTCTTGGGTTTGGTGTTCCAGTATGAATACTTATTTTATACTGTAGACACACTTAGGAAAAGGTCCTCTGACATAGTTTGAACAGCAATCCACAAACCAATTAAGACCAAGCAATAACTAACATACTTGGTTTTGCACTGCTCTCCTACAGGAGTCACTAACCCCCAGTCTACACCAGAAAGTTGACACGTACTATTACATTTGCTGAGATAACATTTCACAGCATTTCTGACCATTTTGAGAATGTTTGCTTGCTACTGAATGAAGCAGCTGGTTAATTAAGCCATCTTTTTTAGCAATGATAAAACTTCAACTCATAGGAACTCTGCATGATTTGCTTACACAGTTCTCAGGTCCAAACTAAGTTTCCATTCACACAGGACCACAATTTTACGGGTACATATTATTCAGTCATTCCTATTTACATTGTTCCAGGGTTCAGTAGACTGTCTTCTGCCTACCAGTGTCTGAGACATGGATGTACTAGACATGTAATTTAGTCAGGCATTTTGGTTCCCCCATCTTACTATAAAAACCAAAAATTTGCATGTATACTAGCACAGATTCATTTTAATTTTGTACTGCCTGTGCCTCATTTGAATAACCTCATGACCAGTAAGAATATTCATTACAATCTCTTATATAAGCTTCTACTGCTCCTGACCTATACTTTGTCCAAGGATATGATATTCTCATTAATTCTGCTTACAGTATACAACTATCTAAGCTGTATGTTCTTCTGTACCTTTTGGCATTTACTTTAAACTAAACGGCAGAACAAAAAGATTACAGAGAAGTTCAATCATAATTCACAGCAAGGGTCCTCCTCTGCAATAAAATACATCTATTTCAGATGATTTCCCCAGTTCCAACAAACTTCATCTTGTAAGCCACGTACCAAGACCTTGCTTTGGTCATAAAGTGATAATAGGAACACTTAAAAAATACCAGAAAGATGCTAGCCTTCTCTTTCCTACCAAACAGCCTAAGTTTTTCCTCTAGATGTTTTCTCTTGTCTTTTCCTTTGTTGCTGTTATCCAGTAAAACTTAAAGTTTCTTGATGCTTTTACACCTAGATTTCAAAGCTCCATGCTGTCCTCTACAGTATCACATGTCCAGTTGTTTCTATGCCTCAGCTTTCTACAGTGTCCATCCACTCCATGCTTTTCAGCAGTGCAGAGGAGATTCTTGTGGTGGAACTGCTATCACAGAAAGACTATTTCTTTATGACATGTCCTAGACTCTCCCCTGTAAAGCACTCTCATTCTTCCATTGCTGATGCTACTCACCTGGACTTTTATGAGAACCTTTTCACTACAGCACATTCAAGTCCTCAAATAGTTTATAGTTCATGTGACTAAGATTTCAGATTCTGTATTTATACACTTAGCCACTTGAAGAGCATATTTAATTTTACAACCGTATTGAAATCATCATCATAGTCACACATTCAAATAGCACCAGGTCCCAGAAAGGTACAATCACATAAACAAAATTTTGCATCGTCCTCATTTTTGGGAACTTAAGGTATTTCTTGCTTAGTGTTAAAGCTGGCTGGGTTGTGTGGCTATAACTTCTACATCTGATATACTTAAAAAAAAAAAACCCACCCTGCTTCTGCAGATCCGCATGAATTTCTTTTTTGGCTAAAGGACTTGCATCACAAGTTTTCAGGTTGTACTGGCCTACATTTAGGCGCCTGTAGACCCCAGATTTGCCCTCCCTCCTTGTGCCCCCACTTTTTAAAAAAAAACAAGCCCAAAATGTTTGCACTTAGACCACTACCTCTCCATGCATATTACAATTGGTATAGGAAAGGCCCTCTTCACTTGATTTATATTCTAATTTCCATCATCACATTGATTTATTGATTGGAGTGTTTAACACATGCAGATTCATAAACTGTGTTTTTACACTTCATCTGAAATTTTAGTTAGGCCTCACAAGCACTTTGTAAACTCAGAGATGCAGCTACGGACTAGCAAATTCTAAAGGACTGGTTTCACAGATGAAATTTTTCTTTAATTTTTTAAAAAATAAATTCAACTTCTTCCATATGGTAGTAGAGAATCTGCATGCAGTTCTGTTCTGAACTTGTCAAATACCTTAAAAACCAGCACACATAAGGATCTTTTTCCTTCTTGCTAGGATATAGTCTGTTTACAAGATTTAAGTACAGGAATGGTACAATGCCCTTGGTGAAATGTGCTTTTTCAAATGAAAATGGAAGAATTCTATTCAACACAAGTATGGCCTTCACTGCCTATGCATGCCATCTGAGAGCACAGGAGCAGGACACTGTTAACAAATATACTATGAAACTAGTTCAAAACATCCATTTTTTAAGAGTTAACATTTTACCTTTCTACGCAAGTCACATGCTTTATAATAGGAATAAAGTCATAGAAAGGTTGTAATTTACTCATATATTTATCAGTATTTCAAGTACATTAATAAAATAGTTTCTGTATTTTAATTTTTCAATAAAACAATAGCAGAATCCATTATCTCTGAAATAGGCCACATTCCTTATAACCACGAGTACTCACTTTTCCACCCAGAGTACAGAAACTATTTTTACACCCATCTTCTGTGCTTTTTTCCATGTAGTCAAACGTCCGTCTTTGAAGACAACATGGGTCACGTGCTTGTTCAAAGTTTTTGAAACCTGCAGAAATATACAGAGAGCTCATATTTAAGTCTGATAATTGGAAAATGCTAATGAAACCAGCTAGTGTAGTCCATTTTTAGTGTATAAACCATTAGCGTAAAAATTTATTCTAAACATTATGTTAAGGACTCTTTTGATCTTTCCCAACTTCATAAGAAGCCTCAAGCAATCAAAACTCCAGTCTCATTAATCAAGCTAATGCAGGCTAAAGACATGGAGTAGCCTTTTGTTTTCAAACTTCTCTAGGTTACCATTTTCAGCTCCCTACTCTACGTGTATCACTAGTATTGCAACATTTTCATTTATATAATGCAACATAATTTCTTATGCAACAGCCAGTACGGACAGCAGTTAACACTATCCAAAGAAATAACAAAGTATCTTTCAGGCTTAAACAGTAAAGCTAACCTCACTTTTTAAACTAATTCTTGTCAATAAAAATCACATTTTGTTTTGAGGGAAGACTGAAACAAAAATTATGTGGGAATGCTTTGAAAAATTAGAAATACAGAAAATTAAAGTAGCACAGATGATCAAATTTTCAATTATCAGCCTCCATTGGCAAGTGACGTTTACAGTTCTAGATACTCCATTCTTCACAAACAAGGTTTCCTTTGCAGAGACTAAGCACCCTACACAGAAGTGCTTGATCAGTTGTGATTGTTGATGTGGTGAGATCAAAAGAACTCATTTTTTACTGCAGCATCTCCCCAGCCAAACGGAAATAGCGCCACAGCTTTTTGTTGCACCCTCAATTGCATCATTATACTTGGCTCACAGCATGCTGGGTCTGCATGTAGCTTTAAGAAAACTATTTAGCTTTTCCAAACATTGCTGGTGGCAAGCTGATCATGACTTCTTAGAAGACAAAACCCCATATTTAAGTATCTAGGTATACAATGATCCATTAATCTCTTATAGAATAAATTATGACTCCAGATGCAATTGCTTACTCACTTTTGCCAGTACCTGGCTCACAGCCCATGTCCTAAGGATGCTTGATGTAGCTTTGCCTCCAAAGTATGGAGGAGCACCACCTTACAGCTCCCTCTCTCCTTTCCCACCACCTCCCCTTACCCCTGCGCATCTTCTGCTGCTCAGCTGAACTTACTTCAAGATGTCTGAATCAACAATATAGAGAAAAACTAATTTAAAATTTAATTTCCTGACACAGTGAACCAAGTCAGCTTACTGTCATGTGCTCAGCCAATAACAGGGAAGTGTCTGGAATAGGGAAGGGGCATGACCATCCCTGTTCAGTCATAGGGATCTGCTAAATAGGCTCATCTGTATCATCTGCCTGCACCATATCTGGTTATTTTGATTATTTTGAAGAATTTTGAAGCCTTATGCTTCTACCATATTTTCTGTGAGAAAAAAAATCTAGCATTGTCAGAATAGAATTACACAGGTCTGATAGTACAGCATAGAAGTATTTCTTGTTCTTTTCTTTAAAGTTATTTATTGAGAGTTGTTTATTGTTGCTTTAATAATAAAACCAGTTATTCTACTGTTCTGTCACACTCACTCAGCTAACTTCATACAGAAAGAGAGGATTTGGGGAGGGAGATCAGCAAGATTTCCTAGATTACTGTAAGAGACATCTAAACATGCCCATTTAAAGAGCACTGGGAGTCCACATAAGTATTTTTTAGAGCATGACATGGGCTGTAAAAATCTCCATGAAGCAGTGATAATGTGCAAGAAGGGAAGATGCCAGTTTGACTTTGGTCTGTGGTTGAAAGGTTACAGCTGGCAATTAAACATGTTTTGCACCTACAAGTCAACTATATCTGATATGGAAAAAATAATTGAGACATATACTGAAACTCTTAGATGTATTTTTACTAGCACTTTCTGGAATTGATCCAAATTTGTGGGAGATTGAATGGAAGAATAAAATGTCATGGTACTTGAGTTAGAAAATATTGTACTAATAACAGAGCAGCTGCTTATAAGTTGATAAAAACAAAACAATATAAGGTACATACTTGTAAACCACAAGTTTTCAACACTCAGATTTGCTTTGCTCACAAAGTATTGTGGGCCAATACAAGTATTGGCAAGCCCAATACTTCCCAAGAAATGCATGCTATCACATTAATATGCAAAGAGGTCTGTAGATGTAGAAAGGCTTTAGATGCATTTCCCATCTGTCAGTAGCAAGAATTTTACAGCATGTTGGTCTATTCTCAGGTCTCTGATTTTCTCCCTTCCTGCCCTTTAAAAACTCATACTAAAAAGAAATATATGTGACAAGCAGAACAAGCAAGCTAATTTATAATTCTTTCCTATTCTATTTATTTCAAAATAGTCTCCTTACTTTTGCTCCCATATCAAGAAGCTGCTGTTCGAAGGTTTTTGAGTAATTTTCTGTTCTGTTAGATGACCAAACTTCTACAAATGCAGAAATACCTGGATCACAAGAGAGAAAACAACAACTAATGAAATACATACCATGGTAAAACTGGTTAAACTGCCTTTCCAATAGAAGTTCCTTTTATACAGATGGCACTCAGTTGCAAATACAGCTTTGTGTATCTGTCTATATGAGTGTCAGATTTCAGCAGCAGAATTTTTTTTAGTGTATTTATGTCCCCTAAATTAGTTGTAATGGAAAAAACTTACAAGTCTGAAACTACTTTAACAACTTTTCACTTCATCTATTTAAAACACACTACCAGCTTAACAAGCAATACATTATCTTTACATGACTGCTTAGCCTTACCATTATTTAATCACTGTTAATCTTCAGATTAACTAAAAATTTGAAAACCAGTTGATATAAAACAACTTACAGAACAAAATGAAATCACCACAGTAGAATTATTCCTTGTCCAAACTCCCAGAAAATTTTGCAGAAATATCACTTAATAGTTTCTAATTGACTTCAATTTTCACTTCATATTGAAACACCCCAAATTAAGTACATATAACAGGGGCTAATAAAATTTCATGTCAGTTGCCTTATGCAACTTTAGGTATTCAGATTTAATTAATTTGCTTTATTAAGCAGATTAATAAACTCTTCGAGGAATCAAATCAGCCTTGGTTGAAAATATCTTCAACCAACCAACCAAAGACAGAAGTACTGACAAGGAGGGATAAGCAAACAAAATTCATAACAATCCCTTCACTAATTTTACATAGGACAGGCACTAAAGGGACCTACAGTTCCACTGGCCATGCCACTTTTGCGTTTTGAATGACAAATCAGGAAAATTGCAAAAACTGGAGAAATGGCAGTTCATCAAAAACAACTTTATGCAAACTGCAGGCCAGACAACTCTCAGAACTCATGAATAAAACTAAGAGATTCAATTTAAAAGGGCCATACTTTGCAAATATTGCTTAATTATCTTGGCTACTATGATAATTAAGCATGTCCTTCTGATTAATTATGTAGTCTCATCTGTTTTCTTTCTAAATGAAAACCAGAATAATGCTCCAACAATAGAAGTACTTTTATAAAGATTAAAATACTTTTACAATTACTAGAAACATATTTGACATACAAGAGAAATATGAAACATAAACCACTTCCTCACCCAAAGCACTGGGAAAAATCTTATTATCAGTACTACGACTTCAGATATAAAAGGGAATTTAAGACAAGTCTACTCCAACGTGCTTTTAACTGTGTTCATTCTACTACTAGACTGGGGCAGATTCTGCCAGAGTTGCTTTTTCCCTTGCTTGTTCAGTTGTGAAGAACAATGCACTTGCATTCAAAGAGATAGTATCTTCCTCTTACATCAAATATTTTAGAACTTTCACAGCTCAAATTCTCCTAGAAAAACAGATCAGAACATTTCAGTAACAGTCTAACTAGGAACTTAAAGGGATGCTACTTCAAAGCTCCATGCACATGCAGTAGGATCAAAGGTGTATTTTACAATAATTAGTCAATTTTAGCTAATCAAATCTATTCCAGCAAAAGGCAAGGCTTTTTGCAGTTTTTGTACAGTTGATGGAAAGAAAAATGAGGAAGTGCTTGGCGCTTTTTTGAACTAGAAGAGCTCTAAATAGAGATAGGTTCTTGTAAACGCCAGCCTTAGAAGGTCTCAGAGAAGGCGGTGATGGCAGCGGAAAATGGCCACGAGAGGGCAACTTGGGGAAGCAGAAATTTTGAGATGCAGAAGAAAGCCACGACCGACCAGGGTGGGAAGAGCAGAGGGGTCGCCGGGCAGTGTCCCACCGGGAGCCACCCTAAAGGGGCAGCCCGGGCGGAGGGAAGCGTCCGGCCCTGCCCGCCCCGGCGGCCACGCGGCGGGGCCGGGCCTGCGCCCGAGCACAACCCGCTTCCACCCGGGGCCGACAGGCCCCGCCGCCGAGACCGGGAAAGTTCACGGCGAGTCAGAGCAGCCCGCGGGGGAGCCCTGACCACTCCGCGACTGCGGGCCCGGCCCCCACAGCGGCCCGTCACCCGCCCTGCCGGGAAGCGCCAAGGCAAGGGCCGCAAGGAGATAAGGGGCAGGGGCAGCGCGGAGCCCGCGCCAGCCCGGCAGCTCCTCTCGGCCACGCCGGAGGAAGCCACCGCACGGCGGCCAAGCCGGTACCTCTCAGGACGGCCTCCATGGGCGGCACAGCCCGGCACCTTACAGCGCCCGCCACGGTTCAAACCCGCCTCCGCGCACGGCCCCGCCGCGCCTGCGCAGAAGGGTGGGCGGCGGCCCTGCTGGGGGCGTGCGGCTGCGGGGCGTGGAGCGGCTGTGGCGTCCCGCCGGCCGGGTCGGAAATGGGGCGTGCTCGGCCGAGCTCCGGCCCTGCTCGGCGCCGGGGGAGGCTTGGCACAGCCGAATGCTGCTGGAAACAGTGTCAGAGAATTACTTAGGTTGGAAAAGACCTCTGAGATCACCGGGTCCAACCTATGACCCAACACCACCTGGTGAACTAGATCATGGCACTGAGTGCCACATCCAGTCTTTCTGTAAACATCTCCAGGGACAGTGACTCCACCGCTTCCCTGGGCAGCTCATTCCAATATCTAATCACCCATCCCATTAAAAAAAAATTTCCTAATATCCAGTCTAAACCGCCCCTAGCACAACTTAAGACTATGTCCTCTCATCCTGTCACTAGTTCCTGGGACAAGAGACCAATGCTCAGGTGGCTACAACCTCCTTTCAGGCAGTTGTAGAGAGCCATAAGGTCCCTCCTGAGCCTCCTCCAGGCTAAAAACCCCCAGCTCCCTCAGCTGCTCCTCACAGGACTTGTGCTCCAGACACTTCACCAGCTCCACTCTCCTTCTGTGGAGTTGCTCCAGCACCTCAGTGTCCTTTCTGAGTTGAGGGGCCCAGAACTGGACAGAGCACTTGCGGTGTGGCCTCACCAGTGCTCTGTACAGGGGGAGAATCACTGGTCCTGGTCTGGCCACACTACTGCTGATAGAGGCCAGGATGCCATAAAGTTTTGACAAAGCCAAGCACCAAGTAAATTTTCTGTGTCACCGTTCGCCGTAAGGAGTCCCAAAGAGGCCTTCCTGAAGAATTTTAGTTTGTAGGAAAGTGCATCAGAGAACTGCTGGTCTCTCAACTCCCTGGTGGCCCAAACTGCAGTGTCTGAAGTGAGAAAACAAATAACAGAAAAAGCCAGCAAAATAAGGGTTAGCAAAGAGCACTGTGAGACAATATTTACCAAAGCATGTAAAACCGCTTGAGAGCAACTGTACTATTAACTATAGTTAGGGAACCCTAACGGGAACTGGCTTTGGTGCTTGAAGGCTGGACTGTAGCAAACGTGATACTGGAGGGAATTTAGAGAAAAACTTGTGGTTTCCCCAGGGAAAAATGATAACATGTATAATAAAGTAAGGGAGTTAATTAGTGTAAGGAGATTTATTGTGCGAAAGAAGAAGCACATCGAGGAAAATGATGCTGCATAGCTTTATTATGCAATTCACAGAGCTCAGGAGTTACTGTATGGTTGTACAAATTGGTGCTGTTCTGAAATCTTCAATATGTAATGCTAATTTCCTCATCTGAAAAATAATATAGCTGACTTGGAAAAACAACAGAGATGCAAAACAAGGATACTAAGTGATTTCCATATGAGAAATAGCTATTCAGACAAGGACTTTTCAGCTTGGAAAAAAAATGGTGGAAGGGGGATGTACTAGAGGTCCTTAAAATCATGAGTATGTGCAGAAGGTGAACATGGAGCGTTCCCAAAAAGAGCTAGTGAGCACCAAAAGAGACTACCAGATGGGGTCTTCTCAGAAGATGTATTTCCACATTGCACCTCATGAGATTGTGGAAGTGTTCAGAATGCTGGCAAACTACATGGTTTCTGAAGCAAATCCAGCAAATTCGTGAAAACCATTTTAAGACTGTCAAAAATTTGCATAACTACCTTTCCCTCAGTAAAGCCCTGAACTGTATATTGCTGGACTCTGAGAAGGTACAGGGAACACTTCGGGTTTTTATGTTCTCTTGTTCTTTTTTTTCAGTCGTTTTCCACTGGAGAGACAGTGCTGACCTAAAAGATTTTGGTGTGGTCCATTATGCCCATTCTTACTTTCATGGAGAGACTCAGATCTTGACTCCTAGGAATCTACCAAGCAGGTGGCTATACTAATGCTTTTTAAGATATGTTAGTCTAGTATGTAATATTTTGGCATTGATAGTTTGTTTCATTTTGAGGGCATTGGTATGGCACTAGATCTGTGACAAGTGTTGAGCATAAGTTCTTGGGTGCTTCCTCTGCTGAACGTGTGACAGACATCCTTTTACTTATGTATTCACTCTGTGTATAAAGTAACCAGTCAATCTACATATATATGTTTGTTTGTATTTACCTATGCTTTGTACTTCTGTGAGTATGTTACACCGTTCTTTGCTAGGTGATAATAAAATATTTTTACCAAGGCCTCAAAATAAAGTATTTTTACTGTGCCTCAAGGAAAAGGGAGTCTTGTCTTAATGCAGTGTCTATGAACATTGATATGAAGGCAACTCCAGAAGTGGAGGTGAGGGAGATTTAAACGTACACTGACAACCCTCAGTGAAAAAACCCACAGACTATGTTTGAGCCTTTAGCTGAAAAGCAGTAGCAGATTTTATAGATGCTAAAGGCAAATATGCTGAAACGTGCAATTATATCTGTATGCTCTTGATTCTACGCTGGTAGAGACAATGAAAAGTAGTAATTGCAAGAAGATGTAATTCATTATCAGAGCAGACTAGGACTACTCATGAGAATACTAGGTTTGGGATGCCCACCTTTTTTATCATGGAAATGAATACACAAAATACTGAAACTCTCCCACAATTTTACAGTTTTGTCCTAAACGGTTGGAGTTTTGACCTCAGAGTTACTTTAGGATTTACAAGAACTTAGTTCTCAGATGGTGACTAAACTTTCAGAATTCCACTGATAGTTAATAGTTGTCTGTTCTTGTGCCAGTATTGTCTTGCTGTCAGTTACTCCTCAGCATTTATCATCCTCTAGTACTTACAGAAAGCAGCACTATATTTTTACAGCTGCTGTTTTGCCAGTTTGAATACATCAGGGTGTTTTAGCTTTCATGCCAAAATGAACTCCTGAAAATGGCAATGAATGGGGCTTATTTACATTAAGTAAACATAATATAAATGCCCTCTAAATAGGCTTGTTATTTGGCTTGATGATATGCAATTTCATGGTGTCTATAAAGCTAAGAATATGGCATGAAGTATTACATTGACATGATTTCTCTACAGTCAGTGCTTACTAGGACATGCAGGTTATAGAATGCTGCACTAGGAAGAAAGAGTTTTACAGGTTAATTATGTTGAGAAAGGAAGGAACTGTGAAAGTTACATTTCAGTTGACCTCCTAATCAAAAAGAAGTAATAGTCCCAAAAAAGTAAAAGTCCTATAACACCTAAATGCTTCCTAGCTATCCAAACAGTCTTGAAAAACTAAAAAAAAAAAAAAATCAAAAAAAAAAAAAATCCAGCAATTCAGTCATTTTCCAGATTTACGTAAAATATAAAAAAGAGCTGTATTCTCAAGTGTTTCTTTGGTAATTCAAAAGATTCCTTCTCACCCAGCCCTTAATTTATTACTATAAATTGGATGTGAACTTTGGGATGGTATTTTGTAAAGCTGTATCACAGAGACAATTTCTCAGACATAGAGTTCAGATGGTGGGCTATGTGTTACTCCCTGGGACTTGACATTAAGCATATGAAAGATTCCTAGAACAAATAAGGTTTGCTATTATGAAGTAAAACCTGATTTTGTATATTGATTATTGAGTAGTGTTTGTCTGTTTGTTTGTTTATTTGGTTGGGGGGATTTATAAGCCTATTTCCAGTTTGTGCAAACAATAACTTTAACCTTTTGTATTTATTTTTTTTTAATCTTAAATTTTCAAGTGTGAGTTATGTCCCAAATAAACAGCTGCTTCCTCTAAAGTAGTAAATCCCTGTCAGTCAGTTTGTGTATTTAAGACCTAAACACTTGTATAAAAACTGGAGTTATCATCTCTGCGATGCCACTTGACCATTCCAGATGCAGAGGTGGGAAGAAATGCTTGGACCAGGTACGAACTTGCATGGAGGAAGCTCCAGAAATCAGCTCTGATTGTCCACATCAGCTGTCATTGTCTCCTCTGACAAGGTAGACTCCTTGTTTTCTCAGTAAGCCTAACAGTTCTCGTCTATGCGTGTTTCAGTTTGAATGTTGATTTTTAAAGTAGCATACAAAACTGTGCAGTGTTTTGGTGGCCGTGTTCTGTGCCTTTAATACTGGACTGACAGATATACTTTACATACTTTACCCTGGGATCCTTTTCTCAGGACCACATAACTAGTCTGTGATGGACTAATTTGTCCAGCTCATGAGCTCTGGGATTGTAACTGTTTGTTCATTAGTTTCCAATTAGTAAAGGAAGTCGCTTTTCCATCTCTCCCGCCAGCTGCGCCCACCACGACTCACATGGAGAGGCGGCAGAGCTCACACCACAGTGCTGCCTGCAGGCGCGGGGGAATCATCGCACCCGCCCTGCCCGGCCGGGAGCCACCAGCGCCCCTGCCGGCTGCGACCGTAACTGCACCGAAGGGGAGATTGCTTGATGGCCGAGAGAAGGCTGTTGCTGGGTCTCTGGCTTTGTTTGTTGTTGCTGGTGTTGTTGTTTGTTTGTCTTGTTATATATATTCTAGTAAAGAACTGTTATTCCTTTGCCCATGTCCTTGCCTGAAAGCCCCATAATTTCAAAGTTATAATAATTTGGAGGGAAGGGGGTCACATTTTCCATTCCAGTAAGGTTACCACCTTCCTTGGCAGACACCTGTCTTTTAAACCAGGACAATAGGATAGAGGAGTCACACCTCAGTAGCCTCAGAGGCATTCTAGTTGTTGCCCTGAGTCTGCATGCTTCTTTCGTCTTCAACTGCGACACTAGTCTCTTTGCTTCTCCACAAGCAGAATGCCTCCTGAGATTGCCAGCAGTGGCTTGTTTGTTCTCCTGTTTTCCTCCTTTGGCTGGCTGATACTTAAAAAGACGTGTTTTGACTTTCCACTTCTGTTTTGCAGAAGTTCATTATAAACAGACAAGAGGAAATTCCTATCTCATATTTTCCCTGTTTATGTTAGTATATATTATGTAGACTATTAATATGTATTAGTAAAAGAAACAAAGAAAAAAAAGCTTTTTAATAGCCATTGTGAGCAATATTGGGGGGAAAAAGTTACGTATGCTTTTCAGATGTATGTGTATTTGTCATTGTCAGAATAACCTTACTGCTACTCTCAGTCCTTATTTGTGTTTTATGGAACATGGAAAAAATTATGAGGAACATTTATTTCCTGTCACAAAGAAAGTGTAACATTATGGATCGCGTAGTCTTACAAGATCGTTGAATGTTCTCCTCAATGAGATGATTTTGTTCATTTTCCAGTGTGAAGTTTATGATGGAGAAAACAGCATGAAGTAAGTATGAGACCTTTTTCAGGAAATGAAAAAGCAGCTAATACTTTTTTCTTTCAGCTGAGGCAGTGGCCAATTTTTTTTTGTTTTTCTACCCTGTAATTTAAGAAATCACTGTTTTTATATCCACAGCCTAATGTGCTGACACAGCACCAGCTTTATTTTTTGTTTGTGAAACAGTGATAGTAGGATAGACACCTATCCTTGTTAAGTTTTAACTCACCCAGTAAGACAATGTCTTCGACGCACTATGACCCCAAAGGCCTATTGCAGAAGAAAAAGACAGCATCATGCTGAAAAATAACAGCCCATCATGTAATTGAGAGTATGACTCAACAACATGCTAATAAGCAGGTGTCTGTGTTGTTCATGATGGCATGGAAGGCTTATGGATTTCCCCTCTGAGCAGTTTTTACTGCCTGCAGTTCAGGCTAAGACCGCATCTGTGAAGGGGTGGAAAAGCCAGTTTCTCTGACCTCTGTACTAAAATTCTGTTGTGAAGTTTTGTGATTTTCCCAAGCAATGTAGAACTGGACTACTGAACAAAGGCTTCTTACTTTTCATACATCTCTGTGGAGATGCAGATCTGAGGACAGCATTAACAACGAATATCCCCGATGCATCACGATCTTATTCTCACTTGGCAAAGCAGCCCAAAAGATACTGTTTAAAAACACAGTCCACTTGCATGTCTTCAGGAAGGTCTTGCTTGAACATGTGAGAGTAATTTAAGGTTTCCATCTCCTACTGTGAGCTCCACAGCTTACCTGAGTCTCAGGAAAAGTGGTGGTAGGGTAAATTTGGAGTTCAGGCTGTGAACTGAAGCAAGACTCACATTTGCTGCAGCTGGCTCAGATCCAGAAGCAGTGGACACAGCAAAAAGAACATGTGTAAGTGGACTTACATCTCCCTGACATGAATGACCAAAGCTCATTCGAAGGCATCTGAAGTGCTTTACTTGCCAACTAGAACTTCTAATTTGTATTAAGAATGAAGTGGTATACACAGGAAAGGAGCTTTCTGTTACTGTTTCTTTGGAAATAGGCAGCAAAACAAGGAATATTACTATGCTTGTAACTATAGTTTGCCTACATCCCGTCAGCAAAACTTGTCTCCCAAGTTAAGTAGGACGTAGTAGAATTCAGGCTCAGAGAAGGGTGACTAGTGTGAGCAAAGGTACGTGATAGATTCTGTATGGTTTAGAAGGCCTCAATATTGTCTGGAAAACAGCTAAGTGGGGGTGGGTGTGTAAAAAGGTGTGTACAGATTGATGAGTGACTTGGAGAGGGATACCGGGGGGAGGCTGTTTACTCTCTTTTCTCAATAAAATATAGGCATCAAAAGAAATCAGTAGAAGTCATATTCATGTCAAAAAGAAAATGTGGTTTTTTTCCACACAAGAGGAACTTAAACTGTAGAACTCCTAGCAGCTGGGTGTTGTGGCTGACAGAAGTGGTCACAGAATTCAGGTGGGTTACTAAGTATTTCACAGTTATGCCTAGTTCAGGAAACCCTGAAACCATAAATAGGTTGAAACTCTGAGACAGGTTACTAGGTTAGATAAACTCTGACTGAGAATACATATTTTTGTGTTTCTAAAGTTTCAAGTTGTGAGAGCCTTGATGCTGTAAGAAAGGAATCCATTAAGTTTGTGAGTGACTCCAGCTGAGGCAATGTCAGTACTCCTGAGTTTAAGACTGCCATTCAGAGGGACCTGAATGGGCTGATGGGAACCTTGTTAAATTCAACAAGGATCCAAAGTCCTGCACCTGGACAGGAAGGACTTCTGGCAATAATAAAGCGTGGTTTGGGTTCTTTCTGTACAAGGAAGACGTGGGGAAACTGGAGTAAGTTCAGTGAAGGGCCATCAGGATGACTGGAACCTTTGTCCTTTGAGGAGACACTGTGGCAACTGGGCCAAGTAATGGAGCAGGTTGCTCAGTGGGGTTGTGGAATATCTGTTCTTGGAAGTGTTCAAGAGCACAGTGCACAAAGACCCAAGCAAATATTATCTGAGTTCAGTGCTGTACCTAACTAGACAAATTCCCAGGATCCCTTCCAACTGGATTTATCCTTTAATTCTAGGAATTTTCAGCTAGATCACCTCCCTGAATTAAGTCAGTGCATGACTTCTGAGCCTGTGCAAAGCAGAGCACAGGGCCACATTATCAAAGAAGGAATGGAAGCTCATCTGACTTGGACCAGTGTAAGGCATTGTGGAACTGGTCCGTGCCATCTTTCACCTTGTGCTGTAGACCAGGACAGTGTTCTAAAGGTGGAACAAAACACCTGGAACAAAATCACCTGCAACCTGATCTTGTAGAGAACTGTCTGTGATCATAACATCAGGCCTGCTGCCTTCCTGGGACCTGGGTTAAGAGGTGATGAGAAAACTTCATACCCTGGTATGATTCTCAGATTATTACCTGTTACTGATTTTTCATGTAGGCAATGGTACACTTTCAACAAGGAGCCTGAGGGCAATCAGGAGAGACTGCAGGACCTTGGGACAACAAATTAAGGGATCAGGAGCAGAAGTAGTGTTCACAATCATTCCAGTTGCAGGAAATGATGAGGGAAGAAACTGTAAGAACCAGCAAATCAGTACCTGGCTCTGAGCCTGGTGTCACTGGCAGAATTTTGGGTTTGTCTACATGACACCTAGCCTGCTGGCAACAGATGGCATACACCTATCTCAAAGGGGAAAAGGGATCTTTGCATAGCAGTTAGCAGAGCTCACTGAATGAGCTTTAAACTAGATTTAAAATGGGAAGGAGATAAAACCAGTATCCTTAGAGATAAGTGTGGGGGTGGCATGCCAAGTTTTGAAGGATCATGTGCTAATGAGGTCCATGATGTGCTCATTACATGGAGTACATTTGAAATGTCCTTATACAAATGTACACAGCCTGAGGAATAAGAAAGAAGAACTAGTAGCTTTGGCCCTCTCCCATATCTACGACATTACTGGCATAAGATAAACATGATGGGATGAGTCCGACGACTGGGGTGCTGTGATGGACAGTTATAGGCTTTTCAGGACAGATAGGCAGGGCAGGCAATTCCAAAATGTCAGAAGTCAAGTGCCACAGAGGACTGGCTTGGCTGAACAGGGATATAGATGTCTTCTATATCTTAGGAAGAGGAGGAAAATGTATGGACATTGGAGATAAGGAGAGGCAACATGGGAGGAATACAGAGGTGCTGGTCACCACGGTAGGGATAAAATTCTTGTGGCCAAAGCTTGATTAGAGTTTGGAAGGACAACAAAAAGGGCTTTTAAAAATATGTTAGTAGCAAAACTTTTTTAGTGCAGCATTTATAAAAGCTACTGATAGAGTCAACTGGAATTCTCATTATTTAATGCCTTTTTGTGTTGTACATTCTAATAAAATGATTGATCCTGAACATTGATTTGTTTTAATTCTGTTTGTCCATTTCCCCCCTCTTTTTCAAATATGTTTAAACAGCATCTAAACTAAGAACTGCAAAAAGGTTTTGCATGTTTCCAGCTCTGCTTAGCTAACCTGTTATCACAGTAAATGAGTGGAAGAAGTGCAGCAGAACTAAGCGTAACTCTCAGTACATATTCAAGTAGATTGCAGGCAAGCAGCAAAGGAACAAATGACAAATGTTAGATAAATGTCCATTTATGTTCAAGTAGAGCAAACCTATTTTGATTGTTTCTATTGCTCATCATATGTTTTTGGTCACGAGGGACCAAAGTGATTTTTTATGCAATTCTAGTGAAGCTAGTAACGATTATGAGCCAGCTAATATTAAATGGAAAAAAATTCAGGAATGGATTATAAGGAAGACGGTGAATCGCAGATGGGAGACTTGGGAGCACTAAAGATTAACCCATTTGCTTTTCAGTTGTTTGAAGTTAGATTTTGATTTCTCTTTCATCAAGACAGAGATAAAATATGTTTGGATCATCAGAATACAATGAAACCTATGAGAAGAGTCAGCAACTTTGTCAGACTGTTCAAAACATAGCAAAACAAGATAAAAGGGTGTCTGCAGTTAAGAGTGAGCTACAGATATATAGATCACTTAGTAAGGGTTTGCAGTATGAACAGTATTTGTTATGCAATAACCTAATGGGTATGAAAATTTGAGTGACACAAAGGTCTACTGGAAAATCTGAAGAGATCCACAGACTGAAAGATACTGAAACCCGCAGATAACAGGACTGTTATTTGACTTTTATAAGGCATCCCAAAGTTTTAGATTGAAGACTGATTTGTACATAGTCTGAGATAATTTTGATGTGGTTATCTAACTACTTAAATTTCTGCATTCTTTCACATAATGCAGATTTGATAGAGTGTAACACAAAGCTAGACATCATGTGAACTAAGAGATTACCTTGTTCTTGCTGCATTATGTTAATTTGCCACATCTATGTTACATTTCCATATGCCTATTGATAAAGTTAAAAATCTATTCTTTCCTGAAGCCCAACAGCACTGCATAACATTTCCAAAACTAATTTCTGTTCATCTAGTTGAAGTTTTCACATCACTTTTTGTTGTCTGGAAATTAAGGCCTGAGACTCCTAAGGATATGGCTAGCCATAAAAACACTTTGAGCATGAGTAGTAGGCTTCAGACCCATGAGTGGACTTTTTCAATAATTTTGGGTGCCTATCTTTCAGGGTGGCAAATACAGAGCATTTTTGTTGCTAAGGTATGGACCTATAGAGAAGTCACTATGGAATTCATCTATTAATTTGTAGCATAGCAGATTGCGCAATAGCTGCCAGAAACTCTGCTCTTACCTAAAAACAAGTGAATGATTGATTACCCTTTCTCACTGACTCTTAAAAAAAATATTTTCAAGAGGCAAAGTATGTACAAGAATTGTTACAGTTGAATGACAAATTCATTCCCTGTTCATGGCCTTTGTTAACTTCTTTTATCTTGATAAGATGCCGATAGTCTTAGAAAATATAATCTGCCTTCCTCTGAAACAAGACATGTGGAGAGGTTTGGATTGGACATCTCAAATTTTTAACTGATTTGGAAAAATGAGGCCTAAACCCAACATTCACAAAAATGACAGAACATCGGGGCAAAGGAATAGCTCATGGCACTCTCATGTAGGACTTGCAGATAGCAGCAAAATTGTGTCAGGCAATAAGGAAGTGAATATATTAGTAGGAAAAACGTTGCATCACTAGACTTGCTCAAATAAAAAGTACTATCTAGAGTCTCAAATGGGATTGTAAAAGTATTCATGCTCTAGGAATATACTCAGTGATGTGGAATTCATCTGCTTTGCCTTCCAGTTGGAACAAGGAGTTCTTACTGGCGATATATTGGGTTATAAAAAGTATTTTAATGTCTCTTAAGGCTGAGGAAGAGACAAGGTGTTCTTACAGAAAGAAACTGCAGGAGCAGCAAAGCTTGGGAGAAACAATAGAATAAGTGAGGTCTGTGTCTTTTTGAGTGAGGTCTGTGTCCTTTTTATTTCCTATAAGGGAAGCACTTTGGATCTAGAATGTGGATGTCTTATTAGAAGCCTAGAGAAAATATTACTGGAATGATGTATGCTTTCCAACAGTTTGACAAGTCTACTACAAATTAGACTCCTCATAATTCTAGTCTAATAAAAGTCAAGGGCATTTGGAATTTTACAACACCACCAAGGATAACATTTGTCTCCTCCTGTTTTATATGCAGAGACCTTAAGTAGTTGGGCACACAATTTTCATACAGTACATCCATGATAAAATATCTTTGAAGGTGAAACAGGCTTAAGAAATTATCCCTTTCATACACACATGGTAATACCGTTGTTATTTGCTGTCGCCTCTTAGTGGCAGTAAGCTGTTAGATGTTCATGATGCACAGTTGTCTGTGTCCAGGTTAAAAGTAACATTTTCTTCACCAAGACCCATTTTTTTGAATGTTACTTCATTTTAGTGATCTGACTGAGAAAATTTGGAAGGGGGGGGAGGAGAGGGGGATGGGCAGAAGGAACTCTTCAGGATGAGAAACTTCAGTGTGCTTCATTATTAAAGACAGCATATTATCAACTACACCCGCATTTTTGACAGTGGTGTTATGCATGACCTCTCTTCTTTGCATTATTCAGTGTTGATCCTTGTTTTTTTCAGACCGTGATCCTATGATGTATGAGAAATTAATTCAGGATTTTATTCGTATCTGGCCTCAGAGAGGAAAAGGAAAAGCATGTCACAGTCCCAGACCTGTCTGTGATTGTAACATCAGGATCACTACATCCTGACTATGAAGCTGTGGCACGTGTTGCTGCAAAAGTTATGTTTGATTGCTGAACACAGGAAATGTACATATTTGGGGGGTAGGGGCTGGAGTGGAGCAAGAACGAAGACAGAAACTTCTGCTAGTAAACAAGCATATTGGGTTTTAGAAAAGTAGGCTATATCCATCACATCACAAGAAAGAAGCATGCCAGAAGATGATCTTTGCATGAATCAAAGCTTATCAATGCTTCTGGTTACAAAGAAAAAATCAGGACATGATTAAACTTAAAATGCTGTGGGGAAAGCAGTTCCTTCATTTTTTCAAATAATTCTTACATCACTTTTTGATATCAGCTGAGTTTCAGAAGTCACCTAGAAACTAAAAGGAAAGCAGCTAGCAATTTTTGCAATCGTTTTATTTTACATCATAGGAACATTGCTCTTGCTCTCCTGATCTGAAAGTAGGCTCTCTGACCAACAGAGATAAAGACATTGTTTATAAAATTCAAGGGTAACCAAAGTGATTCATAGATAAGGAGCAAAGGGTTTCGTTTCTAAACATGAATATTACCAACAAAGTAGCATAGGGTAGCTCATGTAAACATTTTTACTTTTTAATGTGAGCAACCTGCAATGATGTATTTTCAAGATGTCAGGAGAGGCATCTATTTTCTTAGTCTAATTTAATCCTTCCTACTACCCTGAAGCAAAGGAATGCTGTCAGAATTGATTAGTTACTGATTGTTCATTGCTTTTTCCTAGGTGCCCTTGTGTCCTGTTAAACTCAGCAGAAACATTTCAACTCAAGTTTCATTGTTTCAAAAGGCTGTAATTAATTGTTATAAAATGGTGCAGCTCTGCTGTTTTGACCAGAGCATGAAGTAAACATAATGGAGTTTTACATATTCTTTAAGGAAAGAGCTTTACTCTCTCATTAACAGTATTTGCAACCAAAAAGAAGCAGAGTGAGCAAAACAGTTTCAGGGAAATGAGAGAGTAACAGGGAAGGAACGTGGCTGAGGTCCAGATAAGATTGTTAGGAAGGAAGCAGGTCTTTGGCAATGACTGCTGGCACTACACTTCTTCACAAACATAAGAAAAAAAAGTCTTTAGGGGAAAAAAAATGTTATGAGAATTATCAGCTATGCAGTTCACTTACTGAGTTGGTCAACTGCTTTTTCAAAGCAAAACCACAGCTTACTGACTGTGAGTTCTTATAGAATCATAGAATGGTTTGGGTTGGGAGGGAACTTACAGATCATGCAGTTCCAAACCCCTTGCTGTGGGCAGGGACATCTTTCACTGGACCAGGTTGCTCAGAGCTCCATGCAGCCTGGCCTAAATTCCTATTACACAAGGGAGAGAAAATAGGACTTTTCTTAGTACTGGAAATGAAGTGTTAAATTGCATGTGCTAATATTGCCTGGCACCAACAATGATATCCTTGACGATTCCTGCCTGCCAGCAATGCCACCTCTCTCTCCCACCTATGCCACCTCTTTCTCCCACCTGAAAAGAGGTCAGTTTGCTCACTGCAATGTATACTTGAGGTCTAAACTGAATCTGTCCTTACAAATATTGTAGCAGTAAGCCATAAATAAATAAGTAAACAGAGGTTTGTACAGATCATTAAAAAACCCACACTCAAGCTCAGAAATCAACCAAAAATTGTAGTGTTACTTCCCAACAGAGAAGACTAACCCCCGCTGCCAGAATGCTGAGCGTACTTTCCTTTGACACACTATTGTAACACCTGCCTTTGTGCTCTTTTGACATTGCCATTGTCCTGCCTTTTCTCTCAAAAAACAAATGGGAAAAAAAAGAAACAACCAAACCAGGTTAATTTGGGACCAGGAACAACAGCTGCAGAAATACTAGTATCTGCAGATATCTGCCCCTTGGCAGGGGCAAGCTGGCTGGGGCATTCAAAGAGGAAGGTGTGTGAGTGAGAAGGTCAGTTCTGGAGTATTCATTCTTCTCACCCAGGGTGCTTCTCTGGATCCAAGAGAAAATAGCAGCTTGCAGGAGTCCACGTCACATGAACAAAAAGTGAGACACGTGTGATGAGTGTACCCATAGCTCAGGTAGAAAAATGTAGCCCTAGGCATAGCTCTACACTAGGCTCTTTCTGTTCTCTCATAGTTCATCTGGAGTGACAGCTCTCCTCCTCAAAATAAACACAACCCTGGTGCAAGGGTATGAACCTCCTGCTCACAGAGTGGGCTTCAATATTTTTCTAATGTCTGTGGCATTTCAGAGTGCTCAAGATGTCTGTACTGTAGTCTTTTCTTGTCTGCAACAAGGTTGGTATTCATTTGTTAACTTGGCAGTAGATGTGGACTGAACACCCCACTGGAGATGCATGGGACAATTCAAACCTTTCACTGTGAATAAAGACATTGGGATAAAATGGGACATTACTGTGCTGGATTTTACTTCTCTCTAGATAGAGCTCTCTTGGGGATCAGACTCTTTCTCAACTTTCCCCAGTCTCACAAATTACCTCTTTTTTTCACATACTGATACGATGTGGTCAGTGTGGTTGGAGAAAGGCAGGAGTATCTGGGACAGTGAAGTGAATGAACTAATTTGTGAGGTATAGACAAAAAGGAGGTGAAAAAGAAATAGAAAGGCCTTTGGCAGATATCTGTGAAAGAGATTGCTTGTATAAGCACACCCGACTCTGTGGGGTTAGATTAGATGTTCAAAGGACTTGCTTCATGGATGTAGAAAGCACATAGTGCTCTGGAGCACCATGGCTGGGCTGATCATCAAGAGCCTAGCTTAGTATTGGCTAACATTCTAGATCTTCCCAAGAAGCAGAGAATCATAACCATTTTTGGTTTTATTCAGATGGTCTCTGTTCCTGCAGAGATTGTTTGTTATGATGTATGACTTTGCTGGGCATGTTACAGCTGTTGTCTTGGAGATTTGCCAGTGACTTTGTTTTAATACTCTGACATACTGTTCCACTTCCAATGGGGGTAGCAGACTGATACAGATATTGAAGTATTTCCTCTGTTTATTTTTCTAGCTCTTTTTAACTAATTCAGGTTTACCACACTTTGATTTAAGAAGCACAGTAGGTGTTGGTTGATGTAATAGTCCTAATATTGGTCTACAGAATGTATTTGTGTTGGGTATTTTAACTTTTTAAAATGTGAAATTACTAGCTCTTCTGTATTCATCATTATTTTTGTTTGTTTATTTATTTTAATTTGTATTTATCTGACAGATCAGGATAGTTTTCAGGATCCAGATTATGGAAGTTCAATACAGTTCTAGGATCTGAATAGGAAATGAGGTACCATCTGCAGTTTTAAAGTATTTTTTTTCTGTCAGTCTCTGAAATTTCTCTAGCTTACTGGTTCCTGGAGAAACAAAGCCAAAGAAGCACTACCATTAGCACTAGGTCATGAAAATACATTTTGGTGATTTTAACTTTAAATGTTCTTTTACAATATTGTAATGCTTTAGCTCATTTCGTACTAAATCTGACCTTGTGGAAAGTCATGGAAAGCTGCTTCTAGCAGCTCTTTCTGTTGAAGAATTGAATTTGTAGCAGCCATCTGTTTCCCAGCCTACCAACTTATAAAAGTAAATTATATAACAGGTTAAAACAAACTTCTACCTTTAATGAGTTAAAATGTTGTTTGTCCAGCTTGTTAGTCCTTTTTTTCTTCAGCCAGTTAATGATTCTTTACAAGCTCTGCATTGACACTGAAGACATATATAAATGTGCTTTGTGTTTTTTCTTGCTGTCCCATAGCAGCTCCCTCATTAAGTCTATAGACCTGTACACAGTTCTTCACCTCTGGTTTACTTGTATTCTGTTGTCTCTAAGAGTAGGCAATTTTATTAATCCCAGTCCAATGTTTGAGCTTGTTTAGTTTGTAGCTTGGAGATACTTTTAGCAGCCAAAAGCAAAGAAATAGGTATATTGCAGGATAGTTTTTGTTCTGTGCTTGACTGTCTTTCTAGATTTATTAAATTAATGTCTAGAATATAGTGTAGGTCTCCAGGTGCCTTTGAATATGCAGCCTTAGGAAGTTTTAAAGTATGAAGATAATTTTCATTCGGGAAGCTGTAAAAACGATACAATGACTTTCTTAGATCTCCTGCCAGACTTCTTTATAGGCAGGCTTATATAGGTAGGTCTCTTTAGGTATTAAGGTTTTGCCAAATACTTCTTTTCTTCTGGTGCTGGTATATATACTGCATGGAAGCATGCTGACAAACTAACGAATTCATACATAAAATTACTCATTTTAAATTTTAGTGGGTAGTCTGCAGTATTAGTCTGCAGGTGAGCTGATTACAACAAAGATCCTGACTCTGCACTGCATAAAATATCTCTGCTGTATTCAACAAGGAGAGTGCTGCTTAAATTGGGACTAAAAATCCTGATTATGTTCCCTAAACACTGTGAAAAAATTCTACAGTTAAGAGTGAGAAAGTTAGATCCATCTAACTGATAGGTGTTTGCTTTAGAAAAGACTGAAGAGCCGTGGGGATCTTCCCACATTAGGAAGCTGTATCTCATAGATCTGCTGTTTTCCCCTTTCCTGAAGACTTTGACAGAGCCTGAATGTACTAGCAGGTGTCACTCACATCTCTGAGAACAGTGCAAATAAGTTCCTGACATCATTCCTGCTGATGCATGATGCTGAGATGTCCTCTGTCTAGCCACAAATCCTACTTGCAAACACACACAATAGAGCCAAGCAAGTCAAATCTGATAAGTTCTTGGTTATTGGAATACCTTCTTGCATTCATCTAGAAATAAATATTAAACCACACAAAGGAAGTTCATGCTTAAATATACCTAAACCAATTACGATTATTTAACATCTTATTTTTGTGAAAAGAATACCATCAAAACTAGAACAGACTTTTAAAGAAAGGGACAGCAGCTTTGATATAGAAACAACTAGATGGTGCTCCTCTGCTGTGGAATTTGTCAGGGCTGCAACGCAGGTGATTTAGAGCAGGAAGATACGATCGCTAGAAAAAAACTGTGTAATCAGAATCATCCTGTTCGTAATGTTTGTTACAGATGCCTAGAAACATTTGCTGAGTTACAATTAAGGTTGTAATTTAGCAAAGATGGTACAATTGCTTTGCAAAACATTACAGTCTTTTCTTATAGTAAATCGAGTGCTTAGAAGGGTAATTATGCACACATATATGTTTTGTAACATAAGTGTAATACACAGAATATACGCAATAGCATTTCTTTTAAATACTATACAATAGCATTCCTTTTAAAAATACAATAAAACATTTAAAAATTATTTATTCTTAAGCGATTTTAGCAAATTAATTATGTTACTTTTTAAAAGCAATCCTAGTTGCAATGACAGCCACAAAGAAGGAAAAAATCCTAGAGCAGTGACAATATCTGAATATATGATGCCCAAAAGTTAAGCTATCTTTCAGTGAAATATGATATTGAAAAGGATGCCATTAACTTCACAATCACAACTGCTATTTAAAATTATGTATCTCCTAAAGTGCTGGGACATCCTGAGATGGGAGAACAGATTTTTTCTGTTTTCTGATCATTTAGTATGTGGCCCTGATTATATGTTATATGTAGTCCATGCTATGACTTGGAAGGTTGTGCATACTTTCTCAGATTTTGCTGATATTTCGTGGCAAGATTAACAGTCAAGATGAAGATCTATGGGCCAGGATATTAAAACAGACTGATGAAAGGCAATAGAAAGAGACAGAGATTCATGTTATTGTCTTAGCAATGAACAACTGCCCATTCTTTTTTACATAGTAGGAAGATAATCATGTCTTTTGGAAGAAAATGTTAAAGAGAAATTTGCAAAGCAGTTCTCAGCTGTTTTTTCAAGAAGCTGAAGTATTTTGAACAAGTGAATGAAAGTTCCTATGTCAGTGCAGGTATCTTAGGGCATGTAAAAAAATCATGGTAATGTATTTGATGTGTGAGGCCTTGCCTTTTCTCCTCTCACTCATATATAAGAAAATAATTTAGTTGGTATAAACTTTATAGCACTGAAAAATGCCTTATCTTCTTCATATTTTACCACTTATTTACATACCAATAATAAAATTTAAAGTTCCTGAAAGTACTTTGAACTACTGTACATTTTATCTACTTATATTCTTGTAATATGGAGCAGCATTGCCACTTTTATGCTCTGGCATCATTTAACGTGCACAGTTCTGTAGAACTTGTTATTTATCATGCTGAAAGATAAATACATCCCCCATATAAAAAAAGGAAAATGACAAAATGCTACTGTATCACTGCTTATGCTTGAGAAGTGTGTTATTTTCCAACAGAAAAGGTTAGCTCTGTATAATTTTACTAAAAGCAGGAGATGGTGAATTTTTCAAGCTGCTATTGAGGCAGTTTCCTGTTTTTACTGATGACCATGTCAAGTAATCATATTCATAAACCAATCAAACTCAAATTAATGTCATCTTTTTCTTAGTGACCCCTGAGTAATGGCTTATAGTAGTATGTGATTAAGTAGTACATTAAGTTTTTCTAGCCATACTGGTCATTTGTCACTGCCAGATGCAGAGAATAAGGTGAACTTCAGTCTTGTAGACCCCTGTCTTGGTACTGGGATCCAGCATTTTTTTACAAATTGAGAAGGTTAGAGCTTTGAAAGTAGCACATAAGGAATGGGCATTCCTTCTCTGGACACTTGACTGTATTACCTGCTGATTACTTCTTTATTAAGTAATTTATTGAATTACTAGGAGACTCTTCAACTGATGAGGTAGGCTTTATACAAAACACTTCCTATGCTTTCTCCATGGTGACAGTATATGCACCAGGGCATTATCCAGCTACTCCCCTCACTCCAGACTTCTGCCACACTCATAATCTTCTGGTGCAGTCAGACCCTATCTTTTCCCCTATTTTTTTGCTTAGTCCCAGTCTTTGCTTCTCCATTAGTCTTCCTCTTCTTCCTGTGCCTGCATTCCTGCAGCCATGGCACAATATGTGACTTGTCCCCGTTCCCTCTAGTGGCAGAGCTCCTGCTGAGACCTATACCACTGCCTCACCACTTGCCCTTTCCAGATCCCTTCCAAATCTCAATGTCCCAATGCCTTCACAGCTAATTTTGCTCACTAACCCCTTTAGTTCTTTCTACTTGCATCCTATTCCCCGTCTCTTGTTTTTTCCTTGTCTTGCTGTGTTTTCTAACCCAGTTGTGGTTTCACTTTCTAGTGTCTATCATTGTGTGGTTGTTATTACCTACAGCAGTTCTAGTTCCAATTTTGAACTGCTCTCCCTCTGTTACGAATGGATGTGGGAGTTTAGATAAGTCCTTGCCTTTTGCCCAGGCCTCTGGCAGCAGGCAGTAACTTTACTGAGGCGGCCAGCACCCCAAAACCCACTCTCGTTCGCAAGTTCTTTAATAATGGCTGATTCGGTCTATTATAGAATGAATTATTTATTTAATAGACAGAAAACTAACAGACATAAGACTTAGCACAGACTATATACTACACAGGAATAAGGACAAAATTGCAAAAAAGAACTACTAGTAGGTTAACATACAGTGCACGATAAGGTACCGTCCCAATTACAGCTAGCGAAGAAATGATTAACATACAGTGCACGATAGGGTACCGTTTCAATTACAGCTAGCGAAGAAATGATATAACTAGGAATCAATGTATCTTACCATCCAATTGCTGATAAGGCACACGTCCTTTCACTCAATCTTCGAAGAATTAACCACAAAACCTGTGTCCAGATTCTGGGGAGAAGTCTCCCACACTTTCAGGGTGTGTGTGTAGAGGCTTCTACCTCTGTGAGAGTTCGTGTATCTTTTATAGTTTGTAAAACAGTGTCTCTCAGTCAGAAACACTTCCTTTATCTTTTCCCCACATCAGCTTTCTAGACTAAGGTGTGGATTCTTAGCTGATGTCTGAGCCCTTTTGGCGCCAGGGATGACCCCCTGCTGGGCCTTTCAGCCTCTGGGTTTTCTCTTTACGCACCAGCTATCTTGTAGAGAGAGAAGTGGGGGGGTAGACGTCCTGCCACACCCTCAGGTGGGTTTTTTTTAGTCCTAATTCACTCTCTCATGCCCATTTAGGTTCATCTTTTTTATTTTCCCATTTTGAATGTCCACATTTCCTTAGTGTTTGGTGAATGCAGAGGAGAGTGCTCATGCTCTATTGTACAGATGGATAGAATTTGCTCCCAGGCTCCTCATGGTCCACAGCCATCCAAACTATCAGAAAGTGTTACTCTGCTCTGGCTGAAGCTGCCTCACCCAGCAAAGGCAGCATCTACACCAGCCCAAAGCTGTTAAGATCAGAAGTTTCTACAGAGCATGTGTAAATGGCAAAATTCCAGGTTTTCCAACCTGGACAATTTTAGATATATTTGCATGAAGTTGGAAAAGGCGCATTTCAGAAATATGTCTTAAGTCAAAGCATTTGAGTACCAGATCTTCACAGGACAAATAACCCTCAAAATACTTTTTCCTTGAGTTTATATTATAAACTTACCCTCAGGAGAAGCTGATTAAACTAGACAAAGACTTTTCCAAAGAGTTTATTCTCTGAATGAAAAAGTTTCAGTTGAGACTGGTAATATTTTGCAAGATTATATGCAGCTAAGCAACCAAAGTGAATAATGAGCAGACCCACTATTCCTGTCTATAAAAATGCAAGAAATTTCCTGATGTAGATAAGTAATTTAGCATACGTGTATATTACTTTAGTGTTCGATCCCCCACCCTAATGTTACCTGTCTTCCTTGTCTTTGAACTGTGAAGATGCTAAACACTATCTTGGACAGTCTAACAGTGGCCTCAAGGTTCAGTGGTAATACTAATATAAGAGAATAATGATGAATCTGTCAGTCACTTGAGACATCCTAGGAAATACATTCCCTAGTCCTTATTTTGAAGTTCAGGACTAGAAGGTGTGTGAGCAGCCATTTATTTTCCATTCTACTTTAATCCATTTGGATACAACATTAGGGATTTTTTTTCTCCTCTCTCCTTCAGACCTAATGATAATTAATTTAAAGTTTTGAACCCTAAGGTGTAATAACCATTCAGCAGCCACAGTTCCAATTTTATACTGACAGAGGTGGGTGTTCTTAGCACTTATGTTTCCCAAGTTTCCCTCGGCTTTCGTTATAGCTAATTGAAAGGCTTCTTTTATGGATGGTTCGGAGTTGTATCCTAATTAAACTGTTCTTATTTTTTCACTTAAGAACTTTATTTTCTCCGTTGATTTTAGGCAGAATCCATAGAGATTTTTCTCACAAAGCTTTTAAACTCTCCTCTTCTATGAATAAGTCATCCCCTATTTGATGCTGAGTGAGCTCCATGTCATAATATGGTGATTATCCAGGGAATATTCAAAATTATTTAAAATAGTAGTCAATACTAGTCAATGAGTTTGTTGCCTCATGTTGATTTAATTAATTGCTGTCTTACCCCAGTGATTAATTACTGAATATTTACAGCACTGTAATTGCCTTAAAGTATGAGGAATAAACAGAATAAACCTTTCTATCCTGTAAATTGCATAGAATTCTGTACCATTGCTCACTAAAAACATATCCCCAAATCTTTACAGGTTTGAAATCTGCATTGTCGTACTTCCTAAAGACAAAGTCACTGCCTTTGAAGCAGTATTCAATATTGAATCAATTTCTGCCCTAAACATTAATAATATTTTAATTTCAATATTTTTTACTGAATACTGCACTAGTGAGGCTGGCATTTCAACATCTTCTTTTTCCTTTCTATTTTGAATACAGGGATATTCCTGTCACATGGATGCTGGTTATTCTGTTAGTTTACCTTTGAAAAAATTTTTCTTCATATCAAGGTGTAATAAATATGCAAAAGTCCATGCAAAATTGAAGAAACAAGATATCTTTACTAAAATATTTTTTCAGTTCAAACCAGAAAATTTTATCTTACGTAGAAAGAGTAAACCCACTGCTTGCTACAGATTTTGTTTTTGTAGATTCTTTGTACTGCATGAAAGGTCTTATGCACAGTCAAAAGTTAATTGTTATTTGTATGTTATTTTTATTTACCATCTGTTTGTTCAGTCATCTCTGACTTGCATTTATTTATTTATTTATACTCAAATTAAGTATTATGGGATTGTTTTTAAATTTCTTTTGATCATGTCTTATCCAGGTCTTTTTCTCTTTTGATCATGAAGAGAAATATAAAACAATCTATTTGTGAAATCCTTTCAAATAAAGATAAAACAGAAACATATCCAAAATACCTTTCCCAATATGGAAAGCACAAAGGGAATGCATCACCTTTTTCAAAGTTAACCTTGTACATATTCAAGGAATGTAAATAGGAAAAAAACCCAAGAGAGTAAGCAAAAAATTGTCTTCAAACTGTTGTCTAAAGGGCCTTCAAGGTGACATAAAGTGTTTTAGACTAGTGATGTGACGTGCTTAGGATGCTCATACATAACATCTATATTTTTATTACAGTGGTGTGTAAACAAGTTTCTTAGACATTTGGCTAACTTATCTTACATCCAGCAGAGGTTTTTTTTTTCTGCTTTAAATTCTGACTTAGAAAGAAACTGGTCCTGCAGTTTGTACCTGAGCAAATTTTAAATGTGTATTTCTTGCCTTCATAAGTATCCTAGAATGAGTTCATCCTAGATGTTTCCTGCAGAATGGAATAATTAAATGGTAAATAAAGGTCAGAAAAAAAGACTCTACTTCTTTTAAAGTAAAAAAATGTTAATATTTCAATATTAACATTAGTGCTTTTTCATTTATTCATTAGTTCAGGATTCCAACTAATGGTCAGAGAGAAATGGAGGTAGAATAAATTTATATTCTGCTTTTATCTTTGTCTTCTCAACCACAAGGATTCTTTCTGATTTATTTTAATATCATCATGCATCTCTTGAAGTTCAAAATTCAAATCTACATCAAAGAAACCTTCCTTCTCTGCCCAAGTACCTTTGCCATATTTTTATGAAAGTCCAATTATTTGATCTACTTTTATATAAAGACATAGTATCAAGCAGGACATTAGGGGGTATTTACAATGACTAGCTTCAGGCACAGGAAGATAATTTCTCTAGACTTCCTCAGTATTTAGTAGATATCCATTTATGAAATACTTCAGAGTAGGAGTCTAGTTTGATTTGTTCTGACATGCCTTCTAGAGAAAATGTTCTCTCTTCTGGCTCCTATATAGCCTGTCCTACACTCTGTCTGTACTTGTTAATTTGAGGTTATGTTTCCAAATCTGTACTTTAAAATGGATAGACTTTCAAAAATTTTGAAAGCCACAAATTCATTTTGATGAACATCTTCAGGTGTTATATTTTCTTAGTAGATTTCCCACCTTGGTATGAATGGTCGTATATGTAGTTAGGGCCCAATTATGACATACCAATTTTTTAAAAATCATCATACATCTATTATTAATCATAAGAAGTATGCATTATTTAATCCATGTTGTCTATATTGCCTGTATTATATATCTTATGCAAATGTTAACCACCACTCACTCTTCATATTCAGACTTTAGTGCAGTCTTCTGATTTCAGGTCACATTTTTGAAGAGCTGAGTGATTAACGATCCTCTCTCTTCTCTGTACTATTATTACTTTAGTGAGAGTATGAACATTAAACAGGAGAAGTTGCATGAACGTATACATAGTTCAAAAAGTAAGTATGTTCTTCCTCAAGTTTTTCATTTTTGTTTGAAGATGTCTCTCATGGGACCCTGCCAAGCAGATTCATGACAATCTGAAATTTGCTTTCCTTATGTCTAGGATTGTGATTCTACTATTTGTTTTGCTCACTTTTTCTCTGAATTTTAAACTGCACGATCTTAAAGGCGCTGCAGCCAAGGCTGCCCTTGACCTTCACATCCTTGGCCAGTTCTTAGCTCTGTGAGAGGTCCAGCAGAGCATATGCCTAGTTAGTTGATCTCCTTCATTAGGAGTAACCCAACTTTTTGACAACACACCCCAGAAATCTCCCAGATAGTTTGCACCAAGCTGTATGTTTTCCCAGCAGATATCAGAGTGGCTGAAGTCCCCATGCTACCAGGGAAAGTGAAAATGTTGCATATAAAGAAACTTTTGTCTTGGTATTTCTGGTCAGATGATATATAACAGATACATACCACAATGTCACCTGTGTTGATCTGTCCTCTGATGTAAAAAACTTTCAACAAGTATATTTCAAACTATTGCAACACTCAATCATGGGAGCTGTTCTACCACACTTCCCTGATATAATTTCTCTACAGATACACAAGAACTGGTAATTCCTCTTGATGTTTCTCACACTGCATCCATTTGTGTAGAAGCACTTGTTACAGGCCCCCATTCATGATATTCATAGCAGCAGAGTGCAAGAATCTCCTCCTTCATGTTTTCCTCTGGACTCATTCTCTTCTTCCCCTGGCTTTCAGTTCTCTTCATATTGTAATAACTCTAATTATGTGTTTAATCCAGAAGGGGAAAATGTTCTTTAAATGAAAGCAGTAAAGAGAGAATTAAAATAGCACATTTGTGCTCCTATGAAGTAAGCAAGCATATGGGCCCTGATGCAGCAATAGTTACATGTTCCTGTACAGAATATTTTATACACGTATTCTTGTAAAGTGTTTGACCATGTGATGCAGAATACCTAAATATACTTAAAACACTGGAAAATCCACAGTAAGAAATGCAATCTCTGCTTAGGAGAGGGATTTGTAAACTGTGTTATCATTGTTCATGTCTCCGCAAATAAAGTCTTGTATCTATCCTTGGCAAAGTCCAAGGTTTTGGTAAGATGATAGTTGATAAGGGATGTTTTCCTCTTTCAAGTATTAAATTCTGAAAATATATATAGTTCAAGATTAACCTTCTAAATTATAAGAAGTATTTGGATCAATTCTTGATATACCAAGGTGCTTCAAATTCAGTATTTATTTGTGACGTGTGCCTGGCACAGTATTATTACCTGGCATGCTTTGAAATCTGTTATTGCACTTGCACTCTCTGCAGGAAAACTAGAGTAACTGCACTTTTAGAGTAGACCTCAAGAGACAATATGCACCAAATTTAAGTATCTGCTCAAATCTCACCTCATCTATTGAAAAAGGCTCTAAATGAACATAAAGGTCAGACAGGAGGGGTTTTTTTTTTGCTTCTGTGTGCAGGGGTTGTTTTCATTCTATGCATGTTTATGGGTATATTGCTGAGTCCCCTGTGTATCTGATGTGTTTCCACCCTTTAAAATTACATCAACAGAGAAAAAAAGCTTACAATGGTTTAAAGTGCTAGAACAGTTCTTACTTATCTCACTTCTGTCCAGATCAGCAAGTCAGAAAAAGAACTCAGTCTTCATAATTCTGAAGACAAATTCCTGTTTGGTATGAAACCATTAAAGCAGCAGGAAAAAACCACCAGAACAGTGACCTGAGGACCTCAACCTTTTCCTTCCACAAAGTCAGAATACCCTTCTCCAAGCACCTGTCCCAGCTGTCCTCATAGGAATAGCAGAGCATGGAAGAGGTGAAGGTAGGCTCTGACAGATTGTTGGCTGCCATGACATTTGGCAGAAGCCAGAATAAATCACTCAGTCTCTGATCAGGAGAAATTAGGTTGCCTAGGAAAAGACCAGCAGAGAGTAGAAAGGCAGTTTTATCTTCAACTGAACAAAGCACAAATTCAGAGTATTCTTCCCCTTTTTCTCAGCTTTACAAACAAAACTAGGAATACTTTTTCCAGTGTAGCATATTGGAAGGCATTGTTTTCCACAGGGGTACTGCACTTGGTTGGGGGTACCATGGGAGAAAAAGACTTGTGAGCATGGGTAAGTGCTCAAAGGAATCTCCAGTGTCAATTTCCTCTCTTCAAGTCTATTTTCTTTCTCTCCTGTGTTTTCCCAAGGCATGTGTTTTTTCTTTGTTTATGTATGATGACTTCTTCTGTCCTCTTCCCTACTCTGCCTACGCAACAGCATTTTTCTTTTTATGTTTTATTCTTTCACCTCTCAAGCCCTTCACTTCCTCCAAATGTGTTGCTTCTGCATCAAGATGGAAAAGTACAACCACAGGGGAAAAAAGAAAGCAGTTAGTTCTTCAAAGAACTACACTGCAGCCTCACTCCCAAACCTGGGTACATATTTCTAGGTATGAAAGAAAAGCAGATGAAAGGCTGGTGAGATTTTTTTGGGCTGTTGCATTGTTAAGGCAGAAAACTCATAGGAGAAAAGAGAGGAGCTACCAAGGAAGGACCAGGCATAGCCTGGACCAGTCGTGGCAATGTGGTCCTGAGAAAGGAAGCTTTTGGGACTGAGAATTCCAGGGCAGAGTTGCAAGAGACTTATTTAGTTCTCCTGTTTCCTATCTTTTAAATGTTGATGTAAATAAACAAGATTGCGTTATCAACATCTCCTCACACAAACAACTTGCAAGTTCCAAAGTCTGGCTTAGATCAAATAAGAGGTAACAGTATATATTTATGCAGAGTGAATAATACATGAATCCCTTGCTCTCCAAGTGTAATATTGTGTTCTTTAGAATGTCATTCATTAGTCTCTATGGCACTAACAGTGAGAGCAGGTCAATATGTTTGAAGATAATTAGGAATTGATTAGCACATGAGAAGCCAAATGAAGAGACACATTTTCCCCAATGACTGAAATTGTTGAATAGACTAGACCTAGGTGCAATCTCCTTGGATAGTGGTAGCATGCACCAGCTGTTTATGCTTATTTGGTAGTCTACTATGATTCTTACATGCTTTTTAGTCACTAATTCTCAGGATACAAGCCATCATACTTGTGGATTTTACCTCTACTCTTGGTTTCTACAAATAGAACTTTGCATTTTGCATTAGTAAATTCTATGATGCTTAAATAGAAGTCAAACTTAGCAAGGGAGAGAGACTGTTCTGCATGATTCCTTTTCCTCATCATTATTTATCACTCTGCTTTCTGTACGGTCATGTAATAATTTTTAACTAGCTTACTAATGAAAATTTTGAATAGAACCAAGCCTTGAACCAGTGCCTTTGGGACAGCCTGTAAAACACTCCCGGTCAATGGAAAACTCTTCAGTGAGAAGAGTTCTTGAAGGTATTTCATTGAGGTAGAATCTAATACTGGGTCTTAACCACATTGCCATTGCATCCAAGTTCTTAGCCTTCCTTATCTGTCAGTCTTTTAGCATTATCACAGGAATGATCTATCCTCTTTTCAGAGACTCTCTTGAATTTCTGGGATGAATCTGTCTTTGCTTGCTTAATAAATTAATACATTTTCAAAAGGCATTTCAAGCTCACTTACATGGGCAAGCTTTGCATATTAAAATTTTCCGAATAAGAATGATTTCTGGAATTTTTGCACACTACTTCATCTCTTTTAATCTCTCTGATTCGACTTCATGAAATATAAAAACAAAAACAAAAAAGTAAAGGCTACCCCATAACCTGGGTGGCTTTGCTGGGTGGTACAATATATAGTACAGACCAGAGAGAATAGTGCACATCCTTTTAGGTGACTCCAGGAGTCAGTCTAGGATTCAAAGTATATACTGTCCATGGTAACTTTTAAACTATTTACCACATGCTTAATTGATAGCATATGATGCTCATTTATTAATCACAGTGTAATGCAGTGCACGTCGAATCGTTTTCAAGTCTATATATTAGGGGTATATCATTCTATTTGTCGGTCTTACGAAAGAATGAAATCACTTTTGTTTGAAAAGGCCTGTTTTCCATAAAATCTAAATTCTTGACATCATTTGTATTCCTGTCTTAAGTTTTTGTGTTTCTCCACAATTTTGCTCAGTTATGATGACAACTTAGTTATTTGTGTGCTGAAAACTTTTATTTCTTTAAAGATGTTTCCTTAGCTGGTCCCATATCTAGTCTGAAATTTCCCGATTTCCTAGTGTTTTTAATATGAATGTAAATCATACTAGCTTTGTCAACTAATCATTTTAAGACTCCTAGCTATGAGACATGCCAATGTAAGCCTCTTTATCAGTCTTAGATGATATGAAAAGTAATGGAAATTCATTCATTCTATCTGATCTTCATCTGAGCATTCAGTATATCACCATTTGGGAAGATACTAGTTAAAATGAAGAACAGCGAAATATACAGAAATACAGAACTGGCTAAAGACAATATGACAACACATTGGTTGAAAGAATAATTGTGATGAAAAAAAGGTTGTCTGTAGATTTCCTCAAGGATTAGTTTTGGAGGTTGGTCTCATAGCTTAATTAAGGATCTTGGCAGAAATAGTAGGAATGTGGTAATGAAATTTGCTTATGAAAAAATTTGGGAAATATTATCAATACAAAGAAGAAACTGGATGACCTAAAAGACTGCAGTAATAGAATAGTATTACATTTAATAATGAAAAGTGCCAGGTAATGCATTTAGGGACTAATAACAAGAATTTCTTCCAGAAGCTGGGGACTGATCAGTTGGAAATGACAGCAAAGGACAATGATCTGGGTCAGCCAGGGTGTGGCAATAGGACAGATCTGTGGAAAAGGAACTTAGCACAAGGATGTATCTGGTAAAATATTTTCAGTAGAGAAAGGGAAGTATCAGTGCCACTGTGCACTATGCTGGTGAGACCTTCCTTTGGAATCCTCTTAAACAGCTTTATCTGTGTTCAAATTTTCCTGAGCTTTGCAAAGTCAGGCTTTCTGGAGCACTGGATATAATATATCAGTTTGTTTATTTTGTGTCTTCCTGTTGCTAAGCAACCTGTTGTTCCCAGTGTAAGAATTAACTTACCTAGAACCATCATGAGGTGATACCTTGTTGAATGATGAGTTTTTCTCTCTTTGGGGCCTATGTACACTTTTTTGTGCAATTTTGCTGCATGGGATTCAGTATATTATTGATATATAGATAGGTTCTAGCCTTTATTTAGTAAAATCTTTATTCTTGCACAATCATGGCTGATAACTATATCCCTAGAACAGTATAGAGCGCTATTGAAGGCAACAAAAGGACAGTTGAGGAGAATCTTAATCCTTTATTGGATTTGAGGTGAAAAATAGTGGCAAGTATGAGGAAAAGGATGAGGTACTTCTTGTCTTTTTTCTCCCAGTCTTCAGTAGTAAGACCAGTTCTTCTCTGGGTACCAGCACCCTGGGCTGGAAGACAGGGATGGGGAGCAGAATGAAGTTCCCGTATTCCAAGGTAAAATGGTCAGCTATCTGCTACATCTCTTAGACACACACAGGTCCATGGAGATGGATGAATCCATACAAGGGTACTGAGGGAACCAGCAGAAGTGCTCACCAAGCCCCTTTCAATCAGTCCTTGCTAACTGGTCACAGAGGACTAGAGGTTAGCAAAGTGATGCCCATATACAGGAAGGGCTGGATGAAAATTCCATGGAACTACAGCCCTGTCAGCCTGACCTCAGTGCTGGGGAAGGTCATGGAGCAGATCATCTTGAATGCCATCATGCAGCACTTGCAGGACAACCAGGGGATGAGGCCAGCCAGCATGGGTTTAGGAAGAGCATGTGCTGCCTGACCAACCTGATCTCCTTCTGTAAGAAGGTGACCCTTTTAGTGGATGAGGAAGAGGCTGTGGATTTTTTCTAGCTGGAGTTTGACACCATTTCCCAGAGCATTCTCCTAGAGAAACTGGCTGCTTATGGCTTGGAGGGCGCACACTGTTTGCTGGGTAAAAAACTGGCTGTATGTCCAGGCCCAGAGAGTGGTGGTGAATGGAGTTACATCCTGTTGGTGGCCAGTCACTAGTCACTAGTGGGGTTCCTCATGTCTCAGTATTAGGGACAATCCTTTTTAATATCTTTACTGATAATCTGGATGAGGAGATTGAGTGTACCCTCAGTCGTTTTGCAGATGACACTAAATTGGGTGGGAATGTTGATCTGCTGGATGGTAGGAAGGCTCTGCAGACAGATCTGGAGAGGTTGGATCAATGGGCTGAGGCCAGTTGTGTGAGGTTCAACAAGGCCAAGTGCTTGGTCCTTTACTTGGGTCACAGCAACCTCATGCAGAGCTACAGGCTGGGGGCAGAGTGGCTAGAAAGCTGCCCATTGGAAAAGGACCTCGGGGTGCTCATCAACAGCCGCTGAATGTAAACCAGCATGTGCCCAGGTGGCCAAGAGGCCAGTGACATCCTGACCTGCACCAGAAATAGTGTGGACTAGTGATCTACTTGGCACTGGTGAGGCCACACCTCAAATCCTGCGTCCAGTTTTAGGCCCTTCACTACAAGAAAGGCATTGAGATGCTGGAGCAAGTCCAGAGAAGGGCAGTGGAGCTGATGAAGGCTCTAGAGTCCTATGAGGAATGGCTGAGGGAGCTGAGGTTGTTTAGCCTGAGGAAAAGGAGGCTCAGGGGAGACCTTATCAATCTCTACAACAGCCCTAAAGGAGGTTTTAGCCAGGTGGGGGTTGGCCTCTTCTCCCCAAGTAACAAGTGACAGGACAAGAGGAAATGGCCTCAAGTTTCCCCAGAATATTAGGAAAAATTCTTCACAGAAATGGTTGTCAAGCAATGGCTCAGGCTGCCCAGGGAAGTGGTTGAGTCACCATCCCTGAAGTACTTGAAAGATGTCTAGATGTGACACTTAGGGACATGATTTAGTGGTGGGCTTGACAGTGCTCAAGTAAGAGTTGGAATTGGTGATCTTAAAGGTCTTTTACAACCTTATTCATTCTATGATTCTATGACTTTATCTCTTGTACCCTTTGGTTTACATGAGAACAGTGTGAAGACAATTTTTAGTGCTTTAAAAATCAAGAAGCATGTTAGGCCCTCACATTCAGTCCACTGAAATCACTGAGGCAATGTAGTAAGTAATATATAATAAGTAATCTTTTTTGCAAGTGCTTATCAACATCTAAAATCTTCAGAAACTAATCAAGGCATGATAGATAACACAAGGTTGCAAGTCTCAGAAGAGCAATGGTCAGGCATATGGTTTGTAGGCTCTGTAAACCTTGTTCCCAGCCTGAGGAAGCACACTGTCACCTTAGTTTCAGCCCAACAAAATTATTCGTTAGACATTCTGGGACGGTGAACAATTATTTTCACAGTCGTTTTTCGAGAGGACAGCTTGGAAAGTCCCTCTCAAGCTAAGAACTCCTGTTCTAATTATTTGAACTCTGTAGACACTGAAAAGTTTGGCTTAGGCTGTTCCTTTGAGTTTCTCTAGGATCACAAATTCCCTGCAGGAGGTGTGGAAGTGCTGAGTCCCTACTCAGGAGCTCTGTGCTGTGAACTCACCAACTTCAGAAGTCTAGTTGTGATACAAATGCATTGCCACTATCTCTGGCCCCAGTCCTGTATACATAATTAGGTCTTCTGCAGTTCCAGGCCTGGAAATGATAGAATCTCCAGTTTTCATAAGCATAGTGCTAGCCTCTTAAAATCATTACACTTGTGACTCAAGGTCAAAGTTGCCTTCAAGGTTAGCTAGGAAAAGAACAGATATCAGAGACAGGTGTTCCTCTGCTCCAAAGCCTGCCTATGTTTAAGTTGTGCATCTATGAAACCAAAATGCATATAAAAATATTTTTATTTCAGTGAATCTGCATTTTTTGGCAAAATCCTTGCTTTGTGTTTGAAATTTTTGATATGAAACTTCTGCAGGGTTGGACTTTAGGTTTACAAGGATGGAGGGAACTAACATGGTGTCAGGCTTCCTAAAATCATCATATTTCAAAGGAAGGTTGCCATGCAGTTTTGAACTGCCATTACATATCCAATAAAGGGTGATGAGACACTGATGAAATGTTGCAACACAACATGGACATTTTGCTTTATATGATAAAATGCCACAGGTAGCAATCATAACCCTATTCACATTGTTCCTAAGGGAGGTAAATAAAAAAGCCTCCGACATGCCTTTACAGCTGAGCTGGCAGGTAGCTTTATCACTTATTCACAGCTGTATATTGGGTTTTTTAGCCACAGGATTTGCTCCATCATTGGACTAGAATATGGGTTTGTGTGTGTGTGTATGCGTATGTGTATATGTGTGTGTGATTGTGCATGGAAGGATGGATCAGGTATCATATTTTTAGAAAAACAAAATAAAATACTACTGAGGGCTGTGTGGTTTTTCATGTTTTCTGACATTCATTCGAAAGCTTCACAACTCCAGTGGAAGGTTTTAATTTTCTGTTTTTGAAAACAATGTTTCAGATGCAGTACATCTAATGCTTATCACTGAGTTTCTGGCTCTCCACTCCTAATATGAGCCAAAGAGAAATAGATATGCCAGATATATGCCTTTGTCTGATCCCCAACACTTTTCCTTTTAAATTCATGAAGCATGGGGAAATGAAGGGCAAATGAAAGCAATAGCTTTTGCAGTTTTTTTGTAAATGGTCACAATAGATATTTGATATTTGATTTCACATGATAGTGAAAGGATCTTAGAGGAAAAAGTGCAAGGTAAGAGACAATAATAATTCTGAATTACATATCTTTGCAATATTTAAAACTCCACAGTTATTTTTGCTAGTAGCTACAAAAGATGTAAATCAGGGATGAGAAGTAATCCAAAAGAAGAAGCAGTACTTTCACAAGTGGTTTAAGAAACTATTCACAAAATTATTTGATATAGGTAGATCAGTTGAGGAATATACATTTGAAGTGAAACATCAGTTTACTAAATGATGTATTCATGGAGTATTCAGGCTGTATTCAGCTTGAAATCATTGAGCAGCATATGAAGAAAGCATAGCTTCAATTCATCCAAAAGGTTAACTTATCCACTGTTGTCCACACAGTTCTTAGAGGCTTTCTTTCAACTTCATTGGCTGAATAATTTTGTCAGTGTTCAACTATAAGTGATCCAGCCATTTGCCTCTCTTTATCCATGTGCAAAGGAGGGAGCCATTGCAAATGGCTTTCTGGGTGAGAAGAGGCTTCTGCTGTGCCGGCATCTTCCTCCTCCTCCTATCCTGGACTATGGCACCTAAGGGAGAACACTGGATACACAGTGGAGATATTCTCAGCTAAACCTGAAGAACTCAGCATGAGACTCAAAATGTGCCATAGCAGATTTGTAAGGCAAAAATCGCTGTTTTGGGAACCGAGAGAAATACCTGCTATGAAGCACTGCTACCACAGCTTTACTTGGGTTTCATACTAGGGAGAAAGGTGCATGACAGAAATTCCCATTTTTTTTAGGGGAGTGAAGCCGGTAGAGAGTGTGTCACAACCTGTTTGCTGATTCCTTTGGAGCCATCCCAGGTGTCATTGGGAATATACCAGTGAGTGTTATTGCCAGGTCCAAAGGAGGAGTCTTGATCAAAACAACTATATCAGCTTTTTAATCTTTCGTATGGCCAATCAGTCCCACGGAGTGGGAAGCAAGAATTTGGCTTATCTTGAATACTGTATATCAGAGCTAATCACACTTTTAATGCTGGGTTTCTTTTTCACTTATTCTCTCATTTTGCTTAAAATGCAAATTAATTTGTCTGACCAGCAAAAGAAAAATAACAAACACCTCTGAAAAAGTTTCAAACAACCCTCACTGGCATTTGCAATAGAATGTTATGCAAATAGTTGCTGGCTAGGAAGGGAAAGGGAAATAAGCCAAGATAAGGTGACAAGGGAGACAAGCAACAAGAAAGAAAGAATAACTTTTTGCAGACTTGGCTACCTGACTGGTTGAATTGACCAGAAAAATAATTACCCATCTCCTAACACATAAGGAGAAGGTATTGCAGCATCACGCATTGCAAAAGCTGCTTTTGGAAAACAGTATCTGAGAAGCAACAACATTTGACTGTTGCAACCCCTATGACTTTGAAGCAGCCTTGCATCTCTTTTTATCATTAATACTCTTCACCACAATTACTTATGTGTCTTCCCTTAATTAGGGAGTAGGCAAGTGGACAGATTGCGTCGAGTTAAATATTGTCCTACTCATAACGTTTTTAACATCATCATTAAAATAATGTGTAATATCACAAGTCCAGGTTTTAAATTTTGCCTAATCACAAACAAGAGACGAACTTAATAACTGTGTATGGGTTAGTGTGCTGAGTGTGGGGCAAAAATGATAAACATGCCAAACATAAATTTATGGTGGATATTTATACCTATATCCTAATTTTCTGATTCAGGTTATGGCCACTGCAGAGGATTATGGTTTCAATGTTTTGGTCTGCCAAATTCCAGAAAGCAACTATTTTCTTGATTCTAAGTTATTTGCTGAAGTTAATGTCAGTTCCTTTTTGTGGCCAGACTGAAAATAATATTTATACAGACAAGGAAAAGAAGGCACTTGGAACTTAAGATGGAGCAGTATTTGCCAACAGAGTATTGCGAGCATGAAGAAAAGCTAAACAAAATGAAGTATTTATTTATTGAGTAGTAATTAAAAGAACATTTTGCATGCTTTCTGAGATAGTTAAGCAGAGAATCTTGTTTTCCTGGAATCACTCAGGCATAGAACAGGCAAAGTTCCAAGCTCCAAGAAGATCTCCTTTTAGTAGATGTCTTAGCAAACAGCAATCTTGATGAAACTTTTGGAGGATATTTTCAGTCTAACACAATGACTAACTTACCTCTTGTGTTTACGTTCTTGTTTCCTTAAAAATTTCTGCCATCATGCACACCCCAGGCTTAGTTGCACTTACCAAGTTTGGTGTCCATAGAAAGTAATACATCGAGGTTTGTGGCACACCACTATTTTTTCAATATTTTTGCTATATCATCACAAAGTCAAAGGTCTACCACAGCTGGAATGATTCTAATATTGTGTTCCAAAAAAAGTGGAGATGTACCCTGATGTTTTGAACATATCAGAGATTTTCAAGATTTTTATGACATTTAATGATGAAAAATTGTTCAGATTGCTTATAGAACCAAATCTATGTGCTTTCTTGATGTTCTGTCCCAATTTTAGGAAGGAAATTTCTTTCATCTTTATCTTGTTATGTAAAAAATATTATGAATTACCTGAGAGAGGCTTTTATCTAAAGCTTTTGTAAGTTCTTGTACACCTAAGCAGACCTTTCTTATTATAACTTGAATAAAGCAAAAAAATTGCACTTCTCTGCAAAGTGCATGTGTGCTTTGCATTCTGAGCGGAGTGTAAAGCTCAGTGTACCTATGTGTTATAAAATCAGGATCAAGTTATGATGATGTTCAGGTTATAAGAACAACAATGTTTTCTTCTCTTTTTTTTTTTTTATATTCCTGCACAGTTACAAACACACTGCTATTCTGATCCGAGTGTAAGGTCCCAAAATGCTACCATAATAAATAAAAGAAAAAAAAGGTGTTATTTTTCTCATTGATTATTCCTCTCTCATTCTGCCCTCAAAAGTTTTTTCTTTTTTGTTTTCTGTAAAGAATTCTTGATATTTCGAATGTTCCATTTAGGGAAAAAACCCCACAACCAAACAAGGAATCTATTCTATTATTTCTGTAGAACAACCTCTACAACATATATGCAAACTAGGTTTCATGGGAAGCAGCCATTGTGGCACATCCTGCTTCTTGTTTGGGACCACCGTATGTCTAATGCACATGAATGTTATAAAATATATTGCTCTGGTAAGCCCATAATGATTTAATTTTAGTATTATCTTCAGTGTAAGTTGAGGCAGTCAAATATTCTAAGTAATTCTGCATGTAATTTTTTTCACCTTTTTTCCCCCCATTTTATAACCAATTTTCTTCTATGCAGGTGTGACACTGTTTTCAGGGAAGACTATTTAGCATGGATCTCAGCAGGTAGGCTTATACAGTAAGTTTATGACTTTTTAAACACTGTAAACAAAAATGCCTGTATTAAATGAGCTCTTTATGTTCCAAGTCATTCGGTATAAAGGTGGAGTAACCATTGTGGAAAAAATGAACTTCTTATGGGGAAACTGTATGTCAGATAAACAAAAGAACTCTTTTTAAAAACACTCTCCACCCCTCTGTTTCTTCTGCCTTGTCTTGAGCTTTTCTCCCCCTTGTATTTTGTAAGCTTACCTGACTTAAGTTGAATGATTACCATAAAAAGACTCGTGGATGCTTTGAGCGATTCATCTGTATTACCAGCTTAGTGGATGGCATTCTTCTTTTTGGGTAGATACTGATCAAAAGCCTCAGTGTGTGTAGATCTAGAATAGTGTCTTCCTTCAGGAATTCATAAACACAATTTCATATGCAGGCTGTGACTGATCAGGCGAAACTATCTTACTGTTTCCAATCTACACTGAAGCATATATGCAGTCTCCACTTCCATTTAAGACAACTATTGTTTTGGAACCTAACTAAAACACATGAATTTTATGGATTCAGAAATGGCTTTTTATGGGCTTTCGTATGGATGAGGCTTTTCTTACTCAAATGTCCAGAAAAGGCAGCTGAAAACGCAGTGTGAGCCTTTGTGAAGCAGAATTTAATTTTTAAATGCCACCATTTTCTGCATTTTGAGTTAAAATTCTACAATTTTGCATATGTAAGAGGGAGGCAAAACGCCCAGGATCTGCCTGGAACCTGTCTCTCCATTGGGAGCAAGAACTCTGTATGAATGATACAGCCCTGAAGTGATCTTCTTTTTAGCTGGTATAGTAGGATGACTCTGTTGCAAAATGAACTACTTGCTGATGCACTGGAATGACAAGACATATTAATGATTTTATATCAGCAATGTAAAGTTCATTGTGTTAATTGATTACTAAAGGTAATGTTATCGCCATGATTAAATTATGTCTGTGCATCATGTCTGGGGTTTCACAACAATTTATTAAAAAGGTAGCTGTAGTTACGGTCTTACCAGTAGGTTTTCATATTCATTTATTAGGTGACTTTAAATTTACTGACTAAAAAGAACATTATTTTCTTTTTCTATATGAATAAATGAACTTTTTGTGCCTTCTCTTGCATCTGAACTCTTACATAGTGAAAAGTATTGCAGGACCAGATGAAGACCCAGCAGAGATAAGTCATTGTATCCATGAGAATGCTTTTTATTAAAAAAGAAACTTTTTAGTCATGGCTCAAGACCATAAGCAGAGCTTTAAATGTATTTGTTCCCTGATTTGTCTAGTCATTAGGGGTCTAGACCTAGCCTAGCCCACCTTCTGACTGCTGCTTTCGGCAGATCAGTTTTGAAGGCAGGTGGCATACCTTGCCCCTCACAATGACTGAAAGCCATATGGTTAATCCCACGTTGTGGGATGAGCTCTATTTTCCAACCATTATGTGAGTTCTCTAAGAGCTAGCCATTATACAAATGGTGTACAACCTACCATCACAGCAGACTAAATTAGTTGTGTTGTTGACTGCAACAGCTTTTTCAGGCTTGCAGCAGCATGGGCGGATATTTGGTTCCCACATGCTGAACCTGGTTAACAGTGGCCCATTAGGGAAGAGAGAGGTTCATATATTTCTGGAAAAGGCACTCTGCACATGTATTAGTGACTTGAATGGAGCATCTGGGAAATCAGGGAAGCAGAAAGAGGTATTCAGAAAGACTAGTATGCTTTTGGGGACTTTGTGTTTGAGACTTAGAAATGGGTATTAAGCAATTATGTCAGAGCTTAAACAAGACTGAATAAGCATTCTTGTGTGCAATTTTAGGACTGTTTATCTATGTCTGAGAGTTAATTTGAGTATGTATGAAAGGTGGCTGGATAATAAGAATAATTTGAGAGTAACTTAGATGCTCATACAAGTACTAAGACATCTTTTTGAGCATTCTATTGGATAATAGCTGTTTTGCTGAATATAGATGTCATTAATACATACTGAAATTCTATTGAGTTGTCTTTCACATGATCAAGACTCATGATAGCTGAAATGAATGTTCCTGCTAGTGGTGAGAGAGAAGAATTCAAACAAAAGGAATATACCATCTTAATTGTCAGAGCAATGTCAAGACTACTTGAAAGAAGTTTTTGTGAGAAACCAAGTCCTTGCACTTTTAGATTCAGATAAAGGATTCAGACTCATATCTTTGAGGTAAGTACTCTTGTTCAGTGTCTTGGTCTTCAGTCCAAGGTGTGTGCAGGGTGTGCGCACATGTCAGGTTGCTCAAAGCAATCCATTGGAGTGTAGGAAAAAAATAAAAACTTGAGAAGTGGGCCCATGAGAACCTCATGCAGTTCAACAAGTTCAAGTGCAAGATGCTGCAGCTGGGTCTGGGTAGTCCCAGGCATGATCACAGACTGGGAAATGAATTCACTGACGGCAGCTCTGCTGAGAAGACCTTGGGGCTCTCATGGATGAAAAGCTGGTCGTAAGCTAACGTGTGCTTGCAACCCAGAAATCCAGTCCCAGTATTCTGGGCTTCATCAAAAGCAGCGTGGCCAGCAGGGTGGGAGAGGGGATTCTGCCCCTCTTCTCTTCTCTGGTGAGACCCCACCTGCAGTGCTGCATCCAGCTCTGAGATCCTCAGCACAGGAAATACGTGGACTTGTTAGAGCAGGTTGATAGGAGTCCGCAAAGATGATGACAGGGCTGGAGCACCTCTTCTACAAAGACGGGATGAGAGCGCTGGGCTTGTTCAGGCTGGAGAAGAGAAGACTTCAGGGAGACCTCATTGTGGCCTTCCAGTACCTTAAGAGGGCCCATTAAAAAGAAGAAGAGGGAGCTGTTATAATGGACAGATGGTGACAAAGCAGAAGGCAATGATTTTAAACTGAAAGAGGGCAGGTCTAAGTTAGATTTTAGGAAGAAGTTCTTTATTCAAAGGGTGGTGAAGCACTTCTGAGGTTGCCCACAGAATTTGTCGGTGCCCTATCCCTGGAAGTGTCCAAGGCCAGTTAGGATGGGGCCCTGAGCAACCTGACCTAGTGGGTGACATCCCTGCCCAAGGCAGAAGCGTTGGAGCTAGATGGTCTTTAATGTCACTTCCAACCCAAATCATTGTATGGTTCTATGATTCTATGATTTTTGTACCATTAACAAATAAAATAAAATTTAAAATAGTGTTTATCTCATACTTTTTTTTTTCTGTTTTCATGTATGTTTTATAATATATATAGCATATTAGTACAGGAGTCAGTGTATCCATTTTATAAATAAATAAAAATATACTGGGTATCTGTTCAGAAATTTTTAGTTGATGAAATGAACAATCAAACCAGTCTGGAGATCACCCCTCTAGTGTATGTGTGATAGCTTTTCTTTCTCTCTGGACTAATAAATAGTTGCAGATAAAAGAAAAGTGTAATGAGAAGGAAGCATTCCTAAAAGTCTGGTACATCATAAGACTTCCTACAGTTGTGAGTGCTGCTGTTGCCTGCATTGCTTTCTGTATTTCTAGCATGTCCATATGAGAGATCAGAAACATTTCCCAGTAAGTGTCATTTATGCTAATCCCACAAAAACCATTCATAAATAGTCTTTCCCAAACAACAGGAGTTTCACTGAAAAAATTTAACAAGCTCTTGCCTGAAGTTCCCTGCTTTATTTTATTTTAAAGTATTTATTTACTTAGAAGTCATTACAATGAATTGCATTACAGAAAAATGATGGGCACTGTGCTGGTGAATATAAAGCATGAGGAATACATTTATCATTCTTGTGTACATGTGAGCTCACTCTTGCACTCTCAGAGCTTTGTCCAAGAATATGACTGGATGACTTCTAAAATAAATGGTAATTGCTGTGTGAACCATAGTTTGAAGGATCATGTACATACATACACCTGTAGAGGCTTTATGTTTTCTATTAATAATGTCCAGAAAATACAAATTTAATGCATAGAGTGGTTGATGCTGCATTTTACATAGTGTTACTAAATTCAGAACATGCAGAAATAGCATTAAGTGTCAGCAGCTCTTCTTGTCTATGGCATGATGAATTTATTTATCACTTTACAAGAGTGATGCAAACACAGGAATTTTGTTTGAGACATGCAGTCTCATATTTAGAAGGAATACTTTGTTCTGATTTGCGTTTGATGTTACTTGTATACCAGGTTTATGAAATAGACTTCTGGCAGTGCATGCAAGTTGGCTTTGAATATGGGCATGAAAAATGTCAACTCTTGTACGAGCAGAGAATAATGCAATGGACTTTATGTCATTTAAGGAGGAAGTAAATTTACGCCAGCAGGAAAACTTCTTTATTTATGGACAGTATGGACATAGTGTTTCAGTCCAAGAGTGAACTAAAACACTATGTCCATATGAATGAAATGAATTTCCTGACATCTCCCACTTGCTTCCTTCTGTTCACACTGTGGAGTTGCCTTAGTACACGTGAATTGGATTTTAGATTAAATAAAATCTGGAAAATGAAGTCCACCTGCAAATGAACATTTGGGCAATGGGACTAGATTAAAGCAAGTGAAATATACAAAAAACCCATGAATATCTGCTCCCTAATACTGACAGTTTCACTCTACTGACCCTCTATTTGTCTTAAAGACCTGCTAATTTGGACAGAACTTTTGTATCTCCTTTGGAAGGGGATTAGTTTCCAGTGCTGCTGTGCCAGAATAACTATGATGGTACATAATCTGTGAAATGGAGCAGTGTTCATTAAGAAAAAAACCCAATCATCCTTAAATGTGATCCGGAGGCACTGCTGCTCTAGAAAGAAGCCTCTTATCACACATTACAGGTCAAGCAGCAAGCCACATAACGGGCCCTTCAGTAATCTCATCAGCCATATGAGAACTGCTCTTCTGTTTGCTCTTGTCTTAGTGAAACAATGGCTGAAGACCTCTTCGTAAGCTCAGGTCATATTTATAGTAAATGCAGGGAAGCTGGTGGACACTTCATACGTAAGTGAACATAGTCTGTTTCTCGTTGCTTTCTGGCCAGGTAGTGGTAGTTTTAGCCGATTCTGAAAGTAACCTGATTTCTGACTAGATCGATCCTGCTGAAGCAGTCTAACAAAAAAGATATTTATCAGGATGTTTTATAGGGTTCCAGTTAACTATATTTTCCCTGTATCATAGAGAACATTAGCTTTCTGAGTGGGTCATTTTGAAAATGCTCTTTGTGATAGCACTAGGACAATATAGATTGCTTTCAGTGACTTTGATTGCTTTGTGTGCTCAATTTAGAAAAGAAAAAGTACTTTTTATAGCCTCATATCTGATTTGTAGCCCTTCAGATAGGGGCAGGACCTGCATATAGGACATGCTACTAAATGGTATTCTAGGACCAGTTCCTTTAAGCAGACCATTTTTAGAGCTGCTTATAGATTATACATTTACTTATAGCAACATAAGATCTGACAATAGCATGCCTTTTCTCTTGCTGTCTTTAGGACCTTTGGAAGAAGAAATCACTATTAATTATATTACATAAAGTGTGTGCATTACATTTGAGGAGACGGGAGTATCAAAGTCTAATATGGGTTTTGTCTTTCAGCTTTTTCTATTGACTAACTGATCATTAATGTGCTTCCAGGTACTGAGAAAAACTATTAAGTGCCTATAAATTCTGATTAATTTTTGTTGATAAAATTTTGTCTTCCCTTCAGAGTGATTTCTTGGTACTGGGTAATGGCTGTCATCTCCAGGGCACATGCGATCCCTACTCTGCTTTAATTTAAAGGCACAGAATGTTAAGCTGTGGTCCAGTTGTCCACTTCAAAGTACAGGTAACTTTGCTTGTAAAAATGTGGTTAGCTAACCAGTGTGTTAGTGAAATGTAATAGTTAACCACACATATAAACATATGAATACATCACGAATAAAGAAAATAACCAGTCTGCAGAACCTTCGTTCTTCCCTTTGTTAGATGTCCCAGAACCAAGGAGAATGTGATGACATTCATTCTGTCACTGTCTCTCTCACTGGTTTTACAGAGCATCAGAAAAAATTCAGAAGCACAAGTGTTTTGGTTTCCAATGCTCTTAATTATTTTTAAATAATAACATTTCTATTTATTTAAAAAATAGTAATGAAAATCATCCTCATCAAACAGCAGTGATTGATGGAAACTGTTTCTGAACCTGAGTATTTTATGTCACAATCAGTTTTCTATAAAGAAATACATAAAATAGAACAAATGAAACTGTGTTTCTTTCAGACCTGCTTTATAAAACTACCTGGGCCAAACTATTGGACTTACAGTAATGGTCATGGAGTTTTATGTCACTATTGTAATCACAGTGGTAGAGGCAGGGACTCTGTCTTGTAGGTCAGTGTTATCTCTGCTTGCAGAGTCCTACCTGGAACAGGTAAAAAAGTATATCAAGAGCTAAGAGTCTGCTACCAGAGCAGATCTAATTTTCTTTTTCCCATGAACTAGGAGAGAAGGAAAGAGTACATCTGGAGACAGAGTGTTTATATTCTTCTGCACATTCAGTCAAATGCTTAGGGTTTCAGTGTCTGAGCTGTGGATCTTTGAATAGGTATTAATAGCAAAAATGATACCATGGTAAGCTCCAGAAAATCTGAAAAAATTTGTACTTTAGATCTTTTCTCTCACCCTGTCTTATATCAAAAGAATGCCTATTTTAGCAGCCACTTTTAACTTCAACTTTAAAAATTCTGGAGTGAAATAGAGACTTATCCTAGGTACAAAGCTCATATTAGCTTCTATTTGAATCTTTCTGCATCTTCTTTTTTCAGGTCTATTTTTTCCCCATAGTATAAATAGAGCTGTTAATAATGCTTCACACCACTGTCACCGAAAAAGTGTAGTACTTTTTCATTATAAGCCTGCCTTCCATGTTTTATCCAAAGAAAACCTTAGAAATTGCTCTTTCTGCTTTAAAATTTGCATGCAAGGTTGGTGGCCAGGGTTAGCTTTTGACCAAGTTTGATAACATTTAAGTCAGTCTTCTAATTTAGTTTTTAATAAAAGGCGATAGCAAAAGGTGACATAATGATGGATGCCTGTACTATGGTGTGTCAGGGCTTCTCAGTTGCCTGTCTTTCTGCCAGCAATTGGACATGCTGTGATCATAAGTGCCAAGGAGCTAAAACAAAAATGACATTTCTATTTCCTAGTGCTGCCAAAACTGAAGTTTGGATGCTCAGAAAATGTGGATAACCACTGTCTTCCTTAATACCTGATTTATTTCAGTAACTAGCTTCTGATGCATTTTAAGATATTTGAAAATGAAACAAAACTTAGAGAAATGAAGCCCCATAAACTTAGAGAAATGAAAAACAATTCTACCTTCCTACTGCAAGCTTTAGAAAGAAAAGATGGTATTGTTTTACAGCAAAAAGTGCCGATATCTTATGATCCCAGGATGAAAGGCACTCAGAGTCTGTCAACTATTGTGTAAAAAACAGTTTTTTTGGTGTTAACACCATAAAGGAAAAGAGGATGGTGTAGATAATCCTATGTACCTTCAGATGCTGGGAAACCCTAGATGCACTGCATGAAACAGGTCTCCAACCAGGACACAACATACTGTGTGTATCCTATCCATGGAAAGTTCATTCCTTTTTGATCATTTGAGATCCAACACACTGTTCTCAAAAGAAAACAATTGTATGAATTTCTACTGTCAGAAAAAAGGATGTTCACAGGAGACCATCTTGCTGCACTTTTTAAAGGCAAGGTTACACAGGTGATGTAAATGCTGGTGCTGTGTGGGAGCTGCGCATGGGCTCTGCTGTGACAATGAGGTTACCCTGCAGCCATGGGTATGTGCAGCACAACAGCCTGAAGGCCAGGCTCTATGGGCATGATAGCAGAGCACAGACCTGCACTCAGGTTAACTGCTGTTTGGATCAATTATTCTATGAGTTAAAATGCTCTTCAGGGCAAGATTACCTCAGGGATGCACTTGTAACCTCACACACCAAGGGCTCCAAAAGTCTGGCTGGTAACTCTGTGCTGTTTTTTGTAACTAGGACATAGAATCACAAAATCACAGATTCATAGAATGGTTTGGGTTGAAAGGAACCTTAAAGACTATCTAGTCCCCAACACTGTTGGGGGACATTCCTGTTTGGAAGTGGGTTGTACTCAGTGTTTCAGCTACCTCAGATCAGTCTTCATGTATGGTATAGGTTCTTGTAATTAGACTACTTCTTTTTATAGCATTTAGTAATGCCAAGCTGAATGCAACTGTGCCTAGACAAACAAAATACAAATTATGACTATCTCCCACAAGTTGGGGTCATCTATGAGGTCACAGCATGAGAATTACACTGGACCTATCCTTAAAAATGTATGTATTCTTACTCCCAAAAAACCTGCAATAATATTCCGAGTTTTTGTGTGATGTTCACGAGGGAAAGATATCATGCATTATGATTCAGAAACTCTTTGAAAAGTCACATGTGACTCTGTGCTCTCTTGCCTTTTACATGTCTCCCTCTGATAACATCTACACTTGCTCTGGAACTCACATCTAGAATTTCTGGAACGGAATCACAGCAGCACACAGAATTGAAAGCTTTTAGGAATTTGTCTATTACGTATTGCTGGAGAACTAGCTTTTTTTCAGTGGATCGGTTACTGCTTATTTTACTCCAGAAGTTCCTCCAAGAGTTTGTGCTATATGGTCAACATAGGCACTCAATAGATGATCTACTTACTCATCCCAGGATGGCATTACAGTTATGTATCAAACTCATGGTTCTTGGACTTACAAGTTGTCATGCGTTGAAACTGAGTTGATTGACAAGCTCTTAAGCCAATGCGCTTTTGTGAATTTTACATATTTAAACCCAGTGAAAGGGCGGGAAGTTCCTCTCTTGTTCCCGGTCTCCTGAGGGAGAAGGGGGGGCTTCTGAGCCCCGGGCAGTCTCCGGGCCCGGCCCGGGCCTGGCCTGGGCTCCTGCCTGGCCCCCCCACATCCCTCTGCTTTCCCTCAGAGCCGCGAGCAGCTAAACTAACCATGGGCTGCCCGACAGCCGAATCCATCTGGCTCGGCTTTTGAAATCGGAGGGGCTTCCCCTCCCCCTTCATGCAGCCCAGGGGGAGCATCCTCTCCCCCCTCCTGCAGCCCGCGCAGACCCAGCGGGACCAGCGGAGCCTCCTTTTCCAGCCTGCACAGCTCGCACCGAACTGAACATCAGCGCAGCCCGTGGGGAAAGACGTGAGGGAGAAGAACATGGTGGCTGCACGGTCAGGGAGAAAGAGAAAGTCAGGCACGTGAGACGACGCTGAGATGGCGGCGGGAGAAAAGGGTGTGTGCGTTCCGGCGCCAATCTTAAAACCCCTTCTAGCAGCTGTGGAGGACTCAACTCTTTAAATCATTATAAAAGTATGGGGAGATGAAAATCCATGCCTGTGAGAATTCAGGTTGCAGCCTGTGAAGATGTAAGAGAATGCCTATGCCAGGCTGTGTAGTTGTGAAGCACCTTTTAGAGGTTTGTGAAGAAGCAGAGAAGCCCCTGTGTTTAAGCCGGAATAATTTATGTTTAAAAGAGACTGGAAGCAGAGAACCTTTGTGTTTGGGCTGGAAGAATTCATCTTTAAAAGGACTTGTAACCCCATGTGATGGCCCATGATTGCAGTGTGAATATACTGTGGAATTTTCATGGGAGAGATTTCACTTCAGTAGGTAATTTCCGGGCGGACTACTGAGATTGTGAAGAGATGTTCGCGGCATCAGCAGAAGAAACCTTTTTCCCTAAGCATAAGAAAGAGACTTTTAAAGACTGTAACACTGACCAAAATTGTTACCTTTTGTGTGAAGTGGTAAAAGGAGAGGAGAGTGCTGGAGGGAGAAAAGGGAGGGGGGAAGGAGTTTTTGCTTGGAGAGTGCTGGAGAGAAGAGGGCTGTGCTTTAACTTTCTTTCTATTTCTTGTTACTTTTGACTGTGTTAGTAATAAACTTCCTTATATTCTTTAAAGTTTTAGGCCTGCTTTGCATTTCTTCTAATCCTTATCTCACAAAGTGAAATACATGTGATCAAACCACTACACAAGTACATCCTAGTATGTGAGTGAAGCGATCTTAAAACCTGTATTTGGGGGTCACATCCTCACCTGGGCAGAATTAGGACTATCTGGTGGTCTGCAATGCTAAACAGAACTGGGAACAGAACACAGGAATATGAAATGCCTGACAGTTTGGGGGAAGAGGAGGTAAAAGCTTACACAGGACTGAAGAACAGAGGAATGAGAAGCTGTTGGTAATGTCATTAAGGAACTCATGGCTGGGGTGTGCTCAACTAGCATAGTTATAGGCATAAAAATTTCTTCAGTGGGTGGAGTAGTCCAAGTATACTAAAGTTAAACTCATTCACTATAAAATACCTTGAAAGTTGTAACTTCTGCCAAGTACCAAGGAAAAAGTGACAAGTGATTCCTTTGTTACGTGTATCAGTGTGGTGTTTGATTTCCAGTGACTGGCAGTGGTGATGCTCAAATACAGAGGAGGGTACTTATGTCTCAGCTATGGCCAGTATCAGTCTTTAGGCTCTATTTTTATTTGATCATCTGTGATACTTGACTGTAATAAATCCCAAAGTATTGCTTCTAAAGTTTATTCTCTCTTAATAACATTTAAAATTTGAAACTCTTTCCTTATATTTTATTTGTTCATGAGTCTCTAAAGAATATGGAGTTACATCCATACGAAGCATGAGTAAAAAGGTAAAATATGGCTTCTAATGAAGTCATAAAGAAGAATTTTCCAGTGACTCATATAGTGAGAGCACTTCACACTTGAAGTCTGTAAAGTCCTCTTCAGTGTTTAGGTTTGTTGAATCCCTGTTTAGTTATCCTGAGACATTTGTCACATTTGGCAATGCACAGCATTGGTACTTGAATTTCACTCACATTCTCTAACAATTCATTTATGTGAGGTGAAATGTCATATAGAGGGTTTGATTTATGTGAGTTGATAGACAGAGGCTACACTTGAAATTATTCCTTGGATTAAGAGTGTAAGGCTTGACATGTATGCAATTATAGTTATTGTCAGGAAAATTATCTTTCAACAACAAAGAAAGTAAAAGCATTTCTAAATCTGAGTGTTAGAGAAGGAAGAAATAGAGACGAAAATCATAATTTTTTTGTAGCTCTCTGCTCTGGCATCACAAGTCCCAGTGCCCTCACGGAAATGCTGGGAATTTCAGATTGGGGAGGATGGAAACATGATTTGAAACACATTCAGACTCAAAGGCTTGAAAATGGTAGTGCCTCATCTGGAAATTTGATCTGATCAAAAGCTGATCAGAGAATCCCAGATTAAGACAGGGTGACAGCCTATTTGGTTATGGAGGAAGAAGAACACTTAGATTTATCGTATTTCTAGGTATATTTATTGCTGCCTAGAAATTATGAAGGGTATACTCCTTTCTATTTCTGCTAAGCTCTCAAAATAGCAGCCGTGTTGACTTATATAATACACAAATCTTCTGCCAGGCAGGTGGTTTTGCTAAATGTAATCCAGAAATGAAACACAGAAACTGTGCAGATGCAACTCAAATTTCTTTTAAAATATGAGTAAATAGTCATGGAATTAATTCAAAATATTTTGTTAGTTCTTACCATTATTCCTTCCTTTGAAGCTTACAAATACTTCAAATCATGAATAGGAAGATGATAATATTGCTTATGTGGTGAAGTTTTGTTTTGTACATTGACCTAGGAGGAATTTCATCTGTGCTTAATGAATTCAGCTTCAGTTACTGTTAAACAAGCAGAAAATGTGTAGATTAGTTATAATATCCCAGTTATAGCTGTTAATTGATAAACATCTGCCAAAAAAGGTACTATTTTTCAGACAAATTGCGTAGTTGCTTGATATCCTTGTATTGAATTCCAATGTGACTAAACTAATGGCATAAATATATAGAAAGCATGTGAAACAACTGTGGCTCATGTGGCTCAAAATGTGGCTCATGTTCTGCTTCGGTATGAAGCAAATAGTGGTTTTATAACATTTCTTTAAGGCTTGGTTGATCAAGGGAAAGGCACTGTCAGGAATATACCAGTGGAGCATCTTGTAAGTATGAACGTGCAGAGTTCATCCCAAGGAAGCCTGGTTACAGGTGCATTGCTCCCCCTTGACTGGAACGGATTTTCACTGTAGTGTGTACACAGGACAAAGAACAAACTCTTAGTAAAGTAAAACAGAGCCTTGCGTTTCAGTACACAGAGAAAGGTCGGTTTTGCCAGTCCTCTATCTCCAGGACCTTTGGGCTATACCAGCATTCTATCTTCCTCTGGGAACCTGTGCACTGTCAGTGTGACAAGAGCCTTGATGCTGAAATAGATCCATTGTGGAGAACATGGGTATGACTTGTGAGCACTAAGTGACCTATTCCTGAGAAGGTCATTTGTCTTCAACGCCTTGGTTCTAGTATCCCACATGATCATGTTACATGATAAAGATGTTAACACGATGATGGCATGGTCTCTCCTGGGTAAGCCATGTTAAACCAAGTCAGTTGGAATCTCATAGGAATAATATATTTGCCAGGCTTGCAGACTACATTTCTTCAGTCAATTGGTGGTGATTTTTTCCCCCCAATTTATCACCTAGAAACAGATGTACTGATGTTGATACTCTTGGACTTAATTTTTTACTGGTGCATAATTTAAACTGTACTTTTGCCTCAGGTCCAGTCAAGGTTAATTTGTATTTGTAAATCTTAATGCAACAAACAAAGTGTATCTGTCCATCTGTGAAATGCCCATTATGTATTTTCTACTTAACTCTAGCAACAGAAACACTTAGCTTTCTGGATAGTGTCTTACTCCAAATGGAATGTCTTTGTGATAATATTGCAGATCACAGCTGTAGGTTTCCTAAATAGGCATTATATCCATTACTGTTATTTTACATTGTTCAATACAGCTATTATGTTTGATCAAAAATAGGAAAACATACATATGATAAGTAGCAAGAAAACCAGCAGGTTGATAATTGCTCTATGCTCACTAATGTGAATTACTAAATGGCTCATCTATAATTGTAATTAACACCTCCTGCCTCAGCTTTGCAATTAGCTGATATTGCTGCAAATTTTTGTTATGTATTTAATCTTTATGTTGTTTCTCTGGCCTGCTCCTGTATTAAATTTATCATTAAACCTACAAACCATACATTGAGCTGCCATGGCAGCTACTCCTTAGTAACATGAGGCCCTTGAACAAAGGCTGGTTGCATCTCCAGGGAATTCACAGTCAACACACTCCATTCTGGTTTAGTAAATGTACCTGCTGTGTATCCTTTCACAGTTGCTGGATCTGTTTTAGCTTACTTTGAATTCGTGTTGTGTGTGAGTTTTCTGTGCTTATAGTCACTTCATGAACTTTTCTTCTAGATACTGTGTTTTTGGAAAGTCACAGAGTGGCTAAGAAATTCTGGGGCAAAACTGCCTTCCACTAGAAAGGTTTTGAGGGGAGAAATCCCAACAGCCCTGGTTAGGGGGCTGAGGTGCAACCTGTCACCATGCCAGCCTGGCTGTTTCCCAGCTACCAGGCTTAGGAGCTGCCCAACTCCATGCCAACACCTGGAGTGGGTGGCCACCGACTCTCCCTCTGTCTGCTTCCTGCTCCTTGGGCCCAGGGCTCTGGGAACACAGGGCTGTCCTACTCCCACAGCCTGCCAGCTGCCTGGGAGCCCCTTGCTCCAGAAGGACCGCCAGGTGCCCAGCCTTGGCAGTCGGGCAGCACTCCTGCCTTGGCAGGCAGGCAGGTGCGTTGGCTCCAGGGCTGCCCAGCTCTCCTGCTCCTGTGCCCTGCAGGCTTCCCTGCCAGATGGACAGACAGAAGGCAGGCTCCATGCGTGGCCACCTCCTAGGCAATCTGGGAACCTGGGATCTTGGGGAGAATATTTTGGTTTTAAAAAAAAGTGTACGTGGGAAAATTAACATGTGGAGAGCAGGAAGATGAATTTTCAGGCTGTTGCTTGAGCTGCTGGCTCTCTGGTGTGCAGGCAGCATCTCTCTTAGTGAGTTTCTCTGATTCTGGGGCTTGGCCACAAAAGCAAAGCAGTGCCCAGACTGCACCACCATAGCCTTGCTCACTGCAGCTTTTCTCTCACTTCCAGTGCAGAGGAGCCCTATAGCATTTCTGCTACTTCACACTGTGGAAAAAAATTACCCTACTTAAAATTGTGTGTAACACTGGGGGAATTTTTGTCTGCTGTCACAAAAACCCAAGCTCCTTTTTGGCTTAAAATTCTGTTTCCATAAAGGAAACAAAAGTATGAAAGACTCTTCCTTGGGCTCAATATCATGAAAAATGCCTTCTGGGAACCTTCCCTGTATGGTCTGGTTGTTTTGAATGGAGGAAATAAAGGAGCATAGATGGAGTTCAATCTGGTTCTTTTCAGCTCGGAGATGAGAGTTTTTGACACTAGGTGGTACTACAGACAAAGGCCAATATTTGCAAACTTTGATGGTGAGGAATCGACAGCTCTAAACCTGGCATCTAATTGGGTGGCCTGATTATTGGCTTCCACATCTTATATATTCCTGAGATAAATGCATCCTCTTAGATCTAGTTTTGGAGTGTTGTACTTTTAGCTCCTTGCAAAATTTGTTAACCATCAGGTAATCTTTCAAAAACCTGTGAAATTATTTGATATAGTTTAACAGGAAATCTAATACCAGATACCACTTGCCAATACAAAAAATTATGTATAGTATTTTGAGCCTTCTCTGTTCAATTCTGAAAATATATTTCTCAAGAGCAACAATAGGAATTTATTGCTATTTCAGCTGCCCCCTCAACACTTTTCCTTGCATAATATGTTTTATGGCTTCATTTAGAGCATGGGGATCCATCTATCAAGGGCATTTCTGAAGATATTTTCCTTTCATCTAACATCATCTTCCACTCTCAGGTGAATGAGGCTGTTATTCCCTTGAATTTTCACTCCTGTTTCTCAGTTTCTGGTTTTGTCCCCTTTCTGTTTCTCTGCAGCTATGTCTGCCTCAGTGACTGCTAGATCAAGACTCTCTACTCTTTCTTGTAAGTGCTGTGCTGGTTTAGAAATTCATAGTCTTTCATTTTTCACCCAGGACTGTAGACTCCATTAGATGTGATGTTTACTAACAGGTAAAGGAGGATTGAAACTTCTTTGGATGTTGAAATACAGTTGATGCCAGAAGCAAGGAACTCTAGCCTAAAAAAAATCTATAACTAGTTTTTAAACTTTATTTTATTTTTTTTTTTCTATGGTATCCTGGCTTTTAACAAGCCAATTTTTCACTGTGTTTATTACTGCAGAAGTTAAAATCAATGTGTACTAGCTATCTTTTCACAGGCATCTCAATGAACTGCCTGCTGGTCCTATGTGATTCAAATCACCCTTAAAAATACTTTATGTATAAGACAACACAAAAGTGGTTACAACAATACAACATGGCTGGGTTTTTTCTGAAAAATACATAAGCTGCACTAAAACTACACTATTGCATATACAGAATCTGTCATCTACAGATGTGGATGTAATGGTGAGAATATTGATTTTTAAATAAATAAAGATATTGACAAGCAACTGAAGCACACTTTTGTGCACTGTTGGTAAATAAATACAAACAAGAGAACTGTTTTGTTCAAATAATTTCAAAAAATAGGAAAAAGCAATAAGGATTGTGCTGGGTTTTTTTCCTGAACCAGTAAGCTTTTCAGATTTGGCTTTGCTTAGTTGAATACACACAAGCATGTGCACTTATTTAACAGTTACCTTATCCTGAGGTAAACTGGAAATGAATGCAGTTGGATTTTTTTTTAATTGTCTTTGTATTATATAAATATTTTCAACTGTACAGACAAGAAAAGGATAAATAGAAGTGGACATGACATACTAAAAATATTACTTCAGTACAGAATTATGTTCTCCATCATGAATTGTTTATACTAAAGAATGGAAATCCTCAATAGTATATCTAAATTAGAAAATATTTATTCTTGCTTTTAAAAGTGAAAGGGAAGTGGACCTAGCTGAGGTTACACTTCAGACAATTAGACTGAAGGTTTGAGTTGTTTCCTGTCCAGTTCTAACCACATGAGGCTGCGAGATGAGGCATAGCTTGATCAGGTGAGGTTTGTGTGGTGAATCTGGAGCATATATAAATATCACTGGTCATAGGCTGGAATTACTAATGATAAGATTGACTCATTAAGATTCATTTGACTCATCATCTTCAGATTAAACCTCAGCTCACAAATAATTAGCAATAAATTGTAACTCCACAACTTTTCCAGATTGCTATGCATTTTGTGAAGAGAAGCTCTTGTGGCAGCTGATGGAAGTATTATCCAAAGTCAAATGCAATGTCCCTGAAGGAAAGAACAGAGCAGTGACAGCTGCCACAACCCTTCACAGCCAGCACCAAGCTCCATGAGCTGACGAGGTAGGGCAGGTGGAACCAGAGCTGCACTCTTTGCTCATTTCTGCTGGTTTTGAGTGCTCTGGGTTTTATTTGCTGAGAGCATAGGCTATGTTCACTTTTGTCCAGATGCCAGGATCTGGGGGACATAAATGAACCACATATAATCATGTAGAAAACCTTTGATTGCTGAGGTCACCTTGATTGTACCTTGATTAGATTTACTGCATAAATGGCTAACATCTGCTTTTGTTTTGTTGCTTTTGTGTGTATTGCACTCACTTTCTCTTTTCCTTTTACTTAAAATGAAATTAAATATCTCCTAAAATACATGTATTAATAAAAAATAGTATCTGGAGAAAGCCTCAAGAGAGATATTAAAACAATTTAACTTAAACAGCAGATTATAAATCAAGTCAATATTAGAGGACAGTAGTCTAATTGCATTTTAATTGCATGACAAAATGCCTATCCCAAATTAATCAAAAACTATAGTGCTAAACTTGGCTTTTATAGAGAGAAAAACACATTGCAAACTCATAACATCAGCTGTCTTTTCTTTGTGCTTCCTGTTATTGGACAGGTTCTGCACAAGGAGGTAGCTGAGGAGGGCCCTGCCAGGGCAGGGCTCTAGCAAGGCTGTGCTCTTGGTGCTGCAGTGTGGGGCACATCAGTTAATTAGAGACAATCAGACTAACACCCAAATTGTTCCTCTAGTTCCAAGGCTTGGTACAGGTATGACATGGATTATTATAATATCCTAACAAAAAAATTGGTAAAATATTCTGAGTAATAATGACCTTGCTGTAGGCAGTACTGCTGAAGTTACCAATACTTGGATTGTGATCATTCCTTTTCCCTTGCTTGAAAGATATGAAGAGCCTACACTGCTGAGAGTCTAAGTGGAGGAGGCAGGTCTTGAGGAAACTTCTGAAAAATCCTTGGCCCACCTGCAAAACAGACACTTAGAGACGGAGAGACTGAATTTCTCCACATCTTGGCTACTGTGCTGATGTGGCCTCTTCCTTTTCCCCACTGATGACTGCAAAGTGCTGAAGAGGGAAGTCATGGAAGACGAGGGACTCAGAGCTGTGATCATCAGTGGAGGCCTTATCGGGCTCTTCAAACAGCAGTAGGGTATTTTTGGTTAGTTTTGTCTTCTGCCAAATGATACGCAGATGTGGAGGGGCGATCCGGACCCTCTGCACGCAGATTTCTGCCGAATACCCAATTCTGGTATTACCTATGAAGAAATGCTGTAGTGATGCATTTTTTCAAAGTAACACTGAAATTTTAAAAGTAGCATACTATTTATGTGTAAAATAACTGGAATGCATCTGTATTGCTTTTATAAAGAGCACAAACACACCTGGATTAATAAATCAGTTTCCTTTGTCATCTTCCAATGTCAACTTGATTTCCTTTTTTCCATTCTATTTTCCTTTAACACTGCAAAATTGTGATATCTCTTCTACAAACGGCACACATTAAAAAATTAATTGTCTGGGCTCATTACTAAAGGCCTTTTTCTCTCCTAGCGTACTGTTTCCTTGGCAGTTATAAATATGTTGCAGAAGATGGCAGACATGCAAATCCATCAGTACATCCTTCAGTTATTCTGAGCGTTTACATTGGAGTCAGGCATCATGGCGCTGCACTCTGCAAAGTGAAAACACTGAGTTTCAAATGCATTTAGGGAGCTGACTACATTGATTTCAAGTACTGAAATATTTTAGAGACACTGAGTTTTAGGAAACTAACTCTCATTGACTTTCAATAAGGATCTTCAGAGTTAAATCTTGCAAAATGCTGAGTATTCCTAAAATTCAGTGAGTAGCCATAGCTTTCCCTAAAAACAATTGGGTTCGAGGCTGTCCAACCCTTTAGAAAACTGCTCAGCACTTTGCCAGGTCAAGCTTTTAAAAATGTTTCTGCCAGGTTGCTATAATCAGTTTGAAAATTCATGCCACTTTTGGAAATGCTTTCAGGTCCTGAGTGTGCAGCTTCAGTATGAGATATTAAAAGTGGTTCACTAACAGGAAGATTCTATAATAGACAACCAGACATAATTGCTTTATTATGAGTCTCTCCTAACAGCTCAGAGAAAGCTTTGTTGTTCTCTAACCATTTATTCACATTTAAAAAGTGATCATTCTCTTTCAAAGACCTACAGCCTTCTACTATATAAATAGTGCTTTGAGTGCTACAGAGTATTGACTCCACATACCATAATACAGCATTATGTCAACCAGGTGCCAACTGCAGTGTTTGTCACATTTTGGAGTGACGAACCAAAACCTTATGAAATCTTTTGTATCTGGATGTAAAAAACCCCAGTGATTCAAATTAAAAAATTATTTCATCCTACAAGGAATATTTTCTCTTTTGTCAGGCAAATGATCTCATTTAAAAACAAAAAGGACTCAGTCAGTGAGTTCTGGAGAGCCTGACTTTTAGGCTGGTCCCTGAAGTGGACACCAGAGTTACATGTCGGGCTCCTTGAGCTAAGCAGGGCAGGGGTTGGGCACGGCAGCTCAGGATTCCAGAGAATGGTGTGCTGAGTAGATTAATGCTCCTAGCTCTGAAGGAGCACAAGAAATATGAGAAACCAAAAGGGTTTAACTGTCTGAATCCCATCCTCTTCTGGGGACCATTTCTTTCTTCAGAGTCTGAGAAAGAAAAAAACCAACCTGCACAGCATATAGATAGGTACTCTGATCCAAAACTACATTTAAGGACGCCCTGAGAATACTTTGTTAATGAATATAAGCAAAGAAATGCTTCCTTGTCAGTCTTGAGTGTTGGACCAGGCTGCTTCTAAGACTGAATGAAATGCCAAAGATGATGTCCAGAAAAGTAATTTGGGAAACTGTTAATTAAAATACAAGGTGACAATTTCTTTAGAATTTTGCAATTTTATAGTTGTGCATCATCTACAAAGTTTTCAGGACTGCACCTTTCATTTCTATTTTAGACATTTCAGCTTTTTTCAAAACATGCCAGTGGGCATCAGACTGTATTAACAATCATGGCAGAGAAGTTTAAAGTTTGCTTAAGCAATGAATAATTTTAAAAGTAAAATTAAGCTGTTTTTATTACTAAATATTTAAAAATGTATTTTTAACTGATAGTCTAAAGACATTTTTTAAAAATTCAAAATTTAGCCCATTATAGATTTCCAAATTGCTGTATCATTCTTGTCAGTTCACCTTTATTGATTAAGAAAACATTTAAAGGTGGCTTTATCCCAAAATATTGCCTGCATGTAGATTTACATAGAGGAAACCAGAGCAACTAGGGTGGAAACTGCTATTTTAATGCAAATACACAAGTAAACCTAACTGAAGTGTTTTGTTGGGTTTTCAAAGTTAGTAAGGAATACAAAATATATCTCCAGCTTCTGTTTCCAGTTTCAGTCTAGAGCTTTTGTTTACTGTTGGCTTCCATAGACAGAAAAATCATCATCAATATAATTAATTCTAGTTCTACTTTCTGGTTTCCTATAAGAGTAATTTTTAAATTGCCAGTGTTAGTAATTTTTAATATTTTTGATTGTTCCTTGAAAAACTTTGAAAGTGTTCTTTAATTCCTTCTGGATTAGTTCATGATAGATTTTTATATGGTAATCAGTCTGAATTCCTAGAATAAGCATTAAAGAAATTTTAACAGGCAGACTTAGCTTTTTGTCATGAATAGCTGGAGGAAGTTCAGATAATTTTTGGAGCTCCAGAGGTTCTTCTAAATTTTACAGTTAAGGCAAATTTGTTTTAGCAATAAACAGTAATTGCATAGTAATACAATAGTAATATTTATAGAAAGGTCAAATATATTTCAGATGATCTACTAATATCACTTTAAAATTGTATTTGTGAAGTACTACCTTAATATCAGGTGCCTTTTAATATCAGGTGTCTAGTTCAGCTTTTCCATCCTTACTGAGAATCAAACAAGCCCCTTTCTTGTGAGTTACTGTTAATAAGTCTTCAGTAGATTCAGCTGTGGCATAACGAATGACTCACTTGTTCTTGCCAGAAGAGTTCAAGTGGGCTTCCTGCAATGTGCTGAGTTATTATGCCTTGGTGGGGTCATGCATCTTGTCAGCCACTTAACAGCAGCGGCTGCAGGACACATTTGGGCATTATATAATCAGAATAACCCACACTTGTAGACTTGGCTTGTAAAGATTTCAGTCTTCTGCAGAGGAGCAATTGAAAGATGTCACAATGTACTTACAGTGATAAGCATACATGTAAATTGGCTCCTCAGTTAATATTAATAATAATAAGTTCAGCTTCCTTTTCAGCAAAGCACAGTGATTTATGACATAATCATCCTAGTTACTTTCTTACATTTATAATCACCTTATGAGCATTTACAAACATGTAGTACATGCATCACTGTGCTCATTCCTACCTAACAGGTGGGACAGGTGGGAAAACCCTTCTGCTATTGCAATAACATTCATTGTTATTTAGATGTGGCTTCCCTGAACCAGGAAGGAGCTGTAAAGGGAGATGGTAAAACAGCCCACATTTAGTCTTTTTGTGGTAGGGTGTGCTTGGGTGGAGAGCCTGCATGGTTATCTAGTTCCTAGTTTTCTCCTTCCATTCATTTGTTTACTGCATTTGATACTTTTAGGTAGCACTTGTATCATGTTAATACTGAGATGCTCTACCTAGCAATCAAGGCCTCTGTGTGAGATGTTATATATGCACAAAATAAAACATGGTCGTCTGTGCTGTAGACCGTGTTTACAAATATACCTACAACTTCAAAGGGAGTTCTTGGAAGGGTGGCAGTGGTATGCCCTGGAGATTGATTCACTTGACAGCACCTATATTTGCCTCCACAATGTATTCCTCCTCTATCCATTAAGCTTTTCCTGCAAGAAAATCTCTTATCAATGCCTGATGTATTCTCCATCACAGAGTTTGTACAAATGCTATCCCTCCACTTGGCTGGGCTGCCATTTCCTTTTCTAAGACCTATTTCTGTCTTTTGGGCTTTTCCTTCTCTGAGGTTACTCCTAATTGCTACTCTTTGGAGTCTTCTCACCCTCTCTGTCTCTCTTTGGACAACAGCCTTTTCTACATAGCCCTTGTATTCTTCTTCTCTCAGCTATCCCTTAGATTTTAGCTGTTTGTGCTCTCATTCTTGAGACCTCAGCTGGGATTTCTTTTAGTGAGTGAGATCATTTCATACAAGCCCATACTTTAATTCCTTTACAGATACTATATTAACAACGTGGGATGCAGGAGTGTTTTTGTAAAGAGCAGGTACAAACATGCACAGAAGTAGCTTTAAGTTTTAGATCTACCTTTTTCTTTATCCCTTTCCAGCAATATTTTACTTTTCTACATTTTTAGGAAAAGCTTTTCTGTCCCTGTCTTCTCCCCTTTCTTATCCTGAACTTCTTTGAGACATGAGAAAAAGAAAGGAAGAAGACTGCATCTTTGACAGTGTAAATATATTTATGAACCATCTAAGCCGAAGTTTATCACATATCAACAAGATATTATCCCCAAAGACTTTCTTCCCAAGCACTGTAGGCCTAAAACTGTGCTGGACTCACTGATTTTCTCTGTGTGTTCTCTTACACATCTTTTGAGCTGAACAGAAGACTATGCTTGGTGTGGTGAATTCTTCCTGATCAGTTGTTGGAAAGCAACAGGTTCCATGCACATAGGCTGCATTTACACCTGTTTAGGGCAAAACTGAAAATATTTAAATAGTTGTTCAGATTACTCATTTTCTTAGGTATGGTCAGAAATACAAAAACTGTGTCCATTTACTGAACTGCTCTGTAACAAAGCTCACAGAATAGTCTGCCAGCTGATGAGCAATTTAACTGGAAGGCTGCTGCCAGCTACATCAAATACATGCTTTTCTTTTAAACTGCTGAGATCAATAATTGTATATCTGATGGCAGAATAAAATCAGTGTCCTGAGCTGAGCCTGTACCATTCATTTTATCTCACAGAGCCTCATCCCTGACTCGTCAGCAGAGCTTGACTTCCCTTGTTGGATTGCTAGTTGCAGCAATTTTTTAGCATATCTGTTGTGGTCAGTAGCCACTGAAGGTTAGGGTGACGTATCAAATACAATTTATTTAAACAAAGATTTGAGTGAAAGTCTTCGATGGAAAAAGTGTCTTGTATTAAAATGGTTATCCACGCAAATCTTTCAATGTAAACCATTTACAAACCAGCATGTGATCACTAACTGCTCACCTGTGAGCAGACTATCTTAAATAAACCCTTTTGAGAGGTACACTTGAGACTATCAATTGCCTCGTGTATCACACTCTTACATTTACTTTGCACTTGGAGATACTGTGCAATTGTTGATGTATTTTATTTTGGTAATATAATTGTGATTATGCTTTTGTATAACATAACAGATGGCAAAGCAGAATAAAGGCATCCTTCATCCTTGTTATGAATCTTCCCCCTCTCTCTCTTCAAGTATGCTATCAGTGTAAAACAGACATTTCTTAACTCTCGCTCTGCTCTTTTCCTCTGTGTTCATCATGCAGTGCTATAGCAACTAATGGACAGGCCATTTAGATTGGATAGTAGAAAGGAAGTTACTTGAATCATATGATATCATAATGCTCACTTATATGCTTAGTAGATATAAAAGTGATTGAAAGCACAGAGGGACAGGCAGTTGCTGGGTTTCCTTTATACTCAGTGCAAAGAAGTGACTGCTTCTGGTATGTCGTTCAGCCTAGCTATAGAGATGCACAATAATTAATAAGCAATATATTCTGAAGTGTTTACTTCTTCCCGTTGACTATAAAGAGACATTAATAAAACAGTTCAGACTTAAATACTTAGCTAATGCTAATATTGATAGTAATAAATACACTCCAAAATGGAATTCTGTTGCCTTAGGTGTTGAATGTCCTCTCGAGCTCAAGACATGCCCATCCCCAGCTGTTTTCAAAGAAAGATATACATTTCTAAATAGGTGCCGTGTCATTCCTGCTGACTCCATGTAGGTGGCTTAGACATCCTGGAAGATCTCAAATAGGTGTAGACACCTATGTTTAGATACCTGGATTACTTCTCAGACATATAAAATGAAGTTGATGCATTATACCCACAATATTAAAATTACTTTGAGAGGTTAAACCAGTTGCCTCAGAAAGACTTCTAGCTTTGAAATAAAGAGTCAGTGGAATCTGTATTTCAGATTTAACTAGTGGGCCACCATTACATAATGAATGCAACTCTTTAGGGGCTGATTTTGTGATCACACTGAAAAATATCAAGTGCAGTACCATTGAAGTTTGTTTAACTACAGCAATACAGGCTAGAATTAAGGCAGAATCAGATCCCACAGAAAATATTCACAACTTCAATGATAAAATGCCAATTACTTTTGTTGAGGTTACAGAAGTTTATGACTTACTATTTGTGAGTACAGAGCAATGGTCCATGAAATTGTATAAATTTAAAATACCGCAAAAATCAGTGCTGTTACTACTGTTCTCTTAAAACCCCTTAATTGATCGAGTGTGTTTAAATAGGTGCTTTGATTTCACTGCTGTCATTCTATATCATTACTTACACTACATAATAAAGTTTTCAAATGAAAAAAGTATTTTTTGTTTTATTAAGCATAGACTGCTAAATTAAATATAGACAAGTGTATTACAGATTGTCTATGTATAAAGTCTATAGCCATTATGAAAGAAGATGTTGCTCTTCCAGAATGAAGTTACTGGCAGACTTTTAGTGTAATTACAAGATTTGTGGTTTATATCTTTTTTTTAAAGACTTCAGATGACTAACTAGCCTGAGCTCAAGCTTTTAATTTTAGAGTAAGTAGCATTTATATACAGGAATATAAACTGGATATAGATTTTTCTTTACATATTTCTGAACTGTGCTTTTGAAAAAATGAAAAGAAATATACCCTTAAAGAAGTAAGTAGAAAAGAAAACAAATAAACCTAATCAGGACAATTTTAAAATAATTTTGGTAGTTCTGATAGAAGTAGCTGTAAATTAATTGGTTTCATGAGGACCATCTCTCTAACTGCAAAAAGAACAGAAATAGATTACTCACAACTTGTAAGTAGTTGAAACAAGTCTTATATTTTGACTTTGTGTATGGACATGCAATAAAAGCACGTTTATACAGTCTCTTTTAGTTTTGTTTAGGCGATACCTTCAGTGCTAGGCAGAAGGAAAAATAAAGATGTCAGAGAGAGTTCTTATATTCAATTATCCGTAGGTGTTACATATTTGAGCCTATTTCATTTAGAAGATTTGTACTATACATAGTTCCTTGAAAATCAGAAATTTATGTTAATAAATATTAATGAATATTTAATAGTAAACAATAATTAATAATTACTGGTTTTTAATATATGCACATATTTGAAAAAACTCACATACACACAGACTCATTTAGGTTGGAAGGGACTGTGGAAATTCATTTGGTCCCATCAGCTCTTGAAAACCTCCAAAAGCAGGGATAGCACATCTTCTCTGGTTGATTTCCCTCACAGCTTGGCTGTCCTCAAAGCTCCTCCTTCCTTACCAGCTGATGGAGTGTCCCACCCACAGCAGAGGGATAGGTCCTAGCCAGCAGGCACTCAGGCACTGCCTACCTTTTACCAGGTATGTGTGTACCACGTAAATCAAGGCAAACGTTTATTTACATTGTCCTGAAGTACTTCAGCAAAATTCATATATTATGGAATGTTTTGAGGACTGGTTATGCTGGTCTAACAGAGAAGAGGGAAATTCAAAGGAATGAATTTGATAGCTTTAGCAATGTAAAAACTTTTCTCTTCACAGTTTTCAAATAGAAATCAAGAAGCAAGTGTCCTTTCCCTTTCTGGTATATGGTCTTTATTTCTCATATCTGGTTGTACAATGTTTATTCCAGCTGCTCCTTATGGATCGTGTCTCTCCATTCCATATTGTCTCCATACAATTCACCAGGTTGTAGCTGTCAGTGTAGCTAATGAACTCAGTTTTAAAGTTGATTTTTGGTAATATAATGAGACATAGTTCAGAACTTACATAAGATTTGATTATGGTAATTTCTTAGCAACTGATCCTGGAAATTTAAATCGTTTTTCTAATCTACTTCCATATGCTCTTTTTATCCCACGTAATTCTCTTTGCCTTAAGATACATCAAATTTATCTTCAAGAACACATTTAGGATGGGTTTCATCTGAACAAATGTAGATACCTATAGTACTTTGTGAATTAGTCACCTGAAGCTCCCCTTATAGTCATTGCAGAGAAATAGACATCCCTAGGGAGTGATGTGTATTATCCTACACTACACATTGGAAACAGATCAGATGAATGACTCCCGTATGTGCCCGTTGCTCTACATCAATTATATGGGAACGTCAGAATGAGAAGTTCAGATGTAAATGTCCATACTGTAGCTATTTGAACTTATGAAAAATAAATACTACCCAAAGATCAGCTGCCAAGTTTCTGGTTAGAGTTTGTTTTCAGGAAAGATATTTTTTAATGCAATTTAAATTTTATTTAATTTTTATTTATGCCCCTACATATAATAAAATGAAATTTGCACATTTGAATAAATCCTTCTCTAACTCTGAAGCATCCTTTTTTAAGGTTACTCTTTTGAGTCAGATTGAACACTCTCCTTGCAGAATGTGCATTACTCATGCTTCATATGCTATCAACATATGCATGTATTAGTCCTGTTTCTCCAAGCAATGATTTAGGACAGAATTGTATAAATATTTTGAGATGAGATTTTCCAATGCCTTTTCCGAATAAGTAATATAAATGATAACAATATTTAAATTATAATAATATTGATTTATTATTATTAATATTAATGAGATATCAACGTTTGTTTTAAAATAAACTAAGGCTAAAACTTCGATGTTTTATTTTATTCTTTAGAAAAAGATCTGATTCTGGAATCTGTTCTCACTTTTATGTGCTGAAAAGAGCAGAATAAAGTTTGGTTAGGTGACCTTCAAGATCTTCTGACAAGATGTATATACATTTGACAGCTTATAAAATCCTACACTTCCATTTGGTAATAGTAACTGTATCTGTAGGAACATGCAAGTAATTTATTTCAAGAGACAACTGATCCCATTTGAGTTCTGATGCTTGTTGCTCTGGATGTTAAAGTGCAGACATTTTTTGACCCAGGTAAAATCGCTTTCATTATGTTTCTTCACCTGAACTGGAGAACACATTCCCGCTGAATTCCATCTTAGTTTGTGAGCCCTGCAATGTATGACTTATGAATAGAGTGAGGTGTCTCACTCTTTGGGATCAGTCTTTTGTGCAGCCATCACCTTTGTTTTATAGACATTTATATAATTTATATTTATTTCTAGGTTCTTTTAGAGAAGACACTAATTTGCTTGATGATTTTATTTAACTTCAATCCACATTCAACATTTTCTGCATATGTCTAGTTTTTATGAAGTGCTAATGTTAAAGTTTTTGTGGCAATTTATAGAAAAATGAAGAAAATAAACTGACTGATGACTTGTTTAGTGCTAGATTAACTCAGGGAGTGTTATTATGCGTTTGCAATTTGTTTGTTCTTGTTGTAAGATATAGTCCATCCTAAATTTTAAAAGCACCGTGTATTCTGTCGTAATTGTTTGTTCCTTGTACCTGTAATTCTTTAGGCTCTGACTGCTCACCTTAGCATGTGTAGCACTGCATGCACTGTGCTGAGCAGATCAGCACCTACCTTAGGACTGAGTGTGATTAGGATCTAGAGTCAGGTTGAACAGATTGCAGAGTCCTCAACAGGCCTGGTTTGATAGGCATTTGCAAAGCCTTTGTACCATGCACTCTCAGTGCACGGGTAGCAGTGATTTTATGGCTAGTGTCCCACCCTAATAACCTGACCATTAATTTTCTCTTGCTTTAAAGATAGCACTCAAACCATGTGTCCTACATCCTGGCAGAACTTTTTATTATTGCATTTTCATCATCAGATGCTTATGACTGGATTTTTTCTAGTTGTTATCGGGAAAAACAAATTACAAACAAACTCAACCAACAACGAAATACCCCAAAACCAAAAAGCCCAAACTAAAACTCACAAAGAAACCTGCTAAGTGAAAGGAAAAAACCTGCATCTTCTAGTTCATTCCCTAGGAAACAGAGTCTCTCTCTCCCTCCTACCGTTCCCTACAGTGATACTGTGCACAGTTGTTTTACTTTGGCTTCCCTTTGATGGGACTCCCCTCACACTTTGGAGAAGAATGTACATGCAACAAATAATTCTGAAAGACAGTAGGACAGTCAGATAAAGGAGACACTGAATTTAGGGTTCCCTACCCCAGAGGAGCACTCCAGCCTTAGAGCAGTTATGTTATGCGAAATGTGGAGCCACCAAGTAGTCCTTTGGTAAGTGCGTCCTGCTCGGTGTGGGCTGCATGGGAGAGTCAGTGTGTCATTCCCTAGCTCTGGGTTCTGTTCTCAGCACAGATGTGTGCAATATTTAACTGGCCTTCCTACAAGTCCTTTGCTGCCTCTGAATATAATATCTTTCAAGGATTTCATAGCTTTCTATCTCCTAGTCAAGGGGAGGCACTTATCCTTCAGTTGCTTGCTGATGAGATGATTTTTGTGTTAGTAGCAGGTATTTGCTAGTATTTTACTATCAAGCGCTTTGCAAGCATTTAAAAATGTATTTGCAAAATAAAGCAAAATGCAGTATTTGGAAGGGTGCTTGCCCAGCCATCCATCCTGCATTATGCACAAGTGAAAATTCTGCGGTCAACAGGAGTACTGAATTCCTCCTACTGCTTTTGTTCAAGTGCTGCATTCTCCATTCACACATACTGCCTGCAAGAGAGAAAATGTGCTCAATTTTCCATGTTATAGGTTCACAAAATCATTTAGTGTTTTGGGTTGGAAGGAAACTTAAAGATCATCTTGTTCCAACTCCCCTACCATTGGCAAGGACACCTTCCACTAGATCAAGATGCTAGGGCCTCATCCAACCTGGCCTTGAACTCTTCCAGGGATAGGGCATTCACAGCTTCTCTGGACAACCCGTGCCAGTGCCTCGCCACCTTCACAGCAAAGAATTTTTTCCTATTATCTAATTATTCCTATTATCTAATCTACCCTCTTTCAGTTTAAAGCCATTTCTCCTTGTCCTAGCGCTACATGCTGTTGTAAAAAGTCCCTATCCAGCTCTTCGTTTTATCTATTTAGTCTTTATTTTCTGACCCTGTCTGTAAGCATAAAGAATTGGTAAAGTACAGATTCACACTGTCGACTTCGGGCTGTTTTCTCGTGACCATTAGGAATTTGTTTGTGTCAACATAGCTGGTATACCAATGGGTACTGAGCAGTAACAAGCTTTACCTACTGCCACCTTAGGCTAACTTTTCTAATGTTATATGCTATCTGTCTTTCTTGTTTTGTGTTCCATTCTGTATCTGTTAATGGAAGAAATAATTTCTATTCCAGTAAAAAAAGAAAACCACCATTTTTCTAATTTTGGGGTAATTGCTGAGACATTGATTATACTTTCCTGCAGGTCTTTCTTCTCTTCTTTCTCATTGTATTTACTTATTTGTCATGGCATATGAATCTCTACTTTAAACCAGACCTTTCATTCAGTGCCATAAGTAATATTCTGTGCTGCTGAACTGTATTTTTCTGCCTTTGTGGCAGTTGTTTGTACCTTATCAAGGCTATGCTAAAATCTTTGAGATCATCATCATAATGCTGACCAAATTCTTCCCTCCTCTTCCTTTGTATTTGGCTTGTTGTGCAATGGCTCCATCCCAGGACTCTGCAGAACAACGATTATATTTTCATCTCTTTATATGCCGTCTCCTACTTCAATTTGTCACAGTCACAATATAATGTTCTTTTGCTTTGCTGATGGCTCCCAGCTCCCTCTCTCTGTTTCCTGATACTTCAGCTGCAGCCTATGTTTTGTCGCAGTGTTTGGCAGAAATTCAGAGCTGAACACCTTAATTTTATAGTGAATTTGAACAACATGGAAATAAAACCAATTATCTCATGGCAAAAGATTGCAACAGCACTTTCTGCAACCATGTAATTTAATAGTCCAGTGTTATGTCTTCACATAAAGATTTCATTATTGGTTTTGGATCAATGTTTTTAAAATAAAGACTAAGTAAGGTATATATTCTGACAAGAGATGGGTTTATCACTTAAAGAATCCTGCTGGAGAGAAACCATCTATATTCTGTTGCCAGAGTGATGATGTTTTAGTCATTGACAATGTTAATTCTGTATTACTCAAAGAATGTGCTTGTGAACGCGGCGAGGCGTGGGGGTTGAGATCTGACCGCGTTCACCCGAAAACCGTCCCTGGCAGGGGATCAGCCCGGTGGTGCAGTACAGCACTCTAGCTGGCAGATTTCTCTCACCCGTGCCTGTGGAAGCACTAAACACACGCTCACACATTAGCTAGGATAGCTCATGCGTTACCAGAGACAAAGAATCTGGAGGGCACCTCGTGTGGATTTATTCCGAAGCAGACAACACAGCATCTAAGGGCGATCCAAAACACGAAAGAGCAACGCAGACTCAGGCACTCACCTATATGGGGTCACAGAACCAATTATCCAAGGGCCCAGGGGGGGAACACAGGCGGGACTAAGGCATGGGAGCCAATGGGGAAATTCTGGGGGAGTGGTGAGGGGGCAAGGTTTCTCCTTTCATCATGAGTCGGGGGCCGCCCACCGTTTGGGGACTTCAGGGATCTTTTTACCCTTGGGCTTTACCTCAACATGCTTGTGCTGATATTAGGAGTATACATAGTTTATTCAAAATTTATTAAGCTATTCCAAATTACTAAACCAAACTGCATTTCTCTAGATTATTCAGTGTTTTCTTTCTAAATTTAATTTTAAATTTAAAAGTTATTGTTGACTTATTTCTTAAGCTAATCAGAGACTCTTTTAGTGACCTTGCCAGTGCAGTTTTTCTTTCAAGGAGAGCAGGATATCACATTTTTCCTCATGGAATTTGTCAGTCTTCAATGTTTGTCTCGATGATTTTAGCTGCAAGTTTATTAATACTTGTGTGAACTAGTGTTTGACCCTCTGATACTAAAATTACAGTTGAAACCTTGCATCATTTATTGTGTTACAAGGAAATACTTGTGGTGTAGCAGACTCAAAATTACAAAGGAAAGAGTCAATTAGGAAAATACTGATTCTCCACTAGTTACTGCAGTACAATTTTTCCTTTAAAAAGTTCAAACAGCTGCTGAAGCCCTGCTTTTTTTGACTGTATTTTCTGTCATCTTGTTGCAGCAACGGTTCTTATGGTCCAAACACTTCTGTGTGGGTTTGATTTAGTTATGATGAACAATTGCTTTGATCATGGCTGGGTTATGCAAATTGATGGGGCCTAAATGCATACAGTACTTTATACTGTGTTTGCTTCAGAAAGAACCCGGGACATTTGCAAAGGTTATGTTTCTCTCACCTCCCTCCTCTTTTATTCCATCTTCTCTCTTCCTTTCATGTACCTTTAGCTTAGATTCTTAACTTTCCCCCTTATTCCCTCATGGTCAAATAAGCCTTTTGTTTGAAAGAAATGAATCCTTTATCTCTTTATTACTCAGATTTTGAAATTTAGCTGGGGACCTAGTTTCTGTCCTACCGGATTAAGCAGTTTATGTTGCTTAGACAGGAAAACCTGTGCTGAAGTTATTAGTTCTCGAAAACTTATTAAGTAACAATTTTTTATTATTTTGCTGAAGAGGGAATAGAAAGCACTGATGAGCTAAGTGAGCTTTTTGACAAAATAAGAGAAGCTGACAAAATAATAATTCAGTAGTCCTTCAAGAAAGAACAGCGCAAGAAAGGAAGAGGGAGCAGTCTGACAGATCCCCATATGTAGAGTCTGCTGTTTGTTTGCCTGCGGTTGTAATTGTTCCCATTCATTTTCTTTGCCTGCCTGTATTTCCCACATTTAAATGAATGTAAATTGTGAAGAGTATCATGACTGTATTGGCATTGCTCCTTATCAGCCAATATACCCCTGAAGGTATTTAAATGTACTATGTCCAGTGTGCATGACATATAAAGTGTCTGGGTAAAACTAGTGTTTCAGATTTACAATTAAGGAAGACAAAAATTCTTTTTTTCACATTAGTGTGCAAAAAATAAAGGTTATTTTCTTTTCTATTTTGGATATTTTTCATTATAGTCTCTATGGGCTAGGGAACTGATCAAGTAAAAAACTTAAGTGCATCAGCAATCAGAGACTATTGTGGCTTCCTGAAAGGAATCTGCATACCGGAGGCTGTCTGTCTCCAAGTAAGTGCACAGGAAGTACTAAGCCATTGGTAGCAGCCCCCTGACATCCTACCCAAACATGCCAGTGTCTCCCTAAAGCACAGCTCTCACTGGTGTCCTTTTTCAGCATTCAAGAAAATAACAAGTTGTTTTCTCTGTTTCAGTTCTCAACTACAGTACCTCGTCAATAGATATCTGACATTAGTCTTACAAAGAGATTTGGGGTGGGGTGGGGTGTTATTTGTTTGTTTTTAATTGACAGTGGTTTCACCTTATGTATTATTTATAGTAATTACTGAAGCCAGAGACCTAAAGAGAAGAGCCTCTTTACCCAGTCCTAGGGAAGATCCTTGAACCTGGATTCTGTGTGGATGGTGTTATCTTCTGAAGCCCTGACTCTCCACCCTGGCATTGGGAGAGATACTTGCCCATCTGCATTTCCTCTGCCTCAGAACTAGACAGGTACCTTGGGCCTCTGGGAGAAGACTGCCAGATATCATACAGACAGTGAGAAAACCCAAACTTCTGGGAGTAGGGAATAGTGAAAGAGGAAGATTGGAAGACAGCATATTGCTCCAGACAGACTCATGAAGAGTGATTATTAGTGCATGAATCAGTAACTGTCAGTGGATAGGTAAGTCATGCTCGTATGATACTTGAACTGAAGCAAAGGCCTAATCTCCTTCACTTGCTTATCAGTGTCCAGTGCAGAATCTTCACGGGCCTGCCTGGCAGAAACAGAATATCCTGAGGCATCCTTGTCTATACCTATTGAAAACCAGTAGGATTCCTCTGGGCATTTGGATAGAAGAGGATGGAACATGAGGAAGCTGAATTGTGCAACACTGCTCATGCCTGCTTAAAGAAATTTGTAGCATGAGCAACCCGTACTAGAGGTAGGCTAAAGCCAAGTATGAAGCAAATCCTCTTGCAGAAGCAGTTTATGTATCTCTACATATGTTGCCTTTGGCCCTCAGAAAATAGCAGGAGAACATCAACTGTTGGGAAAAAAAGGGCTACTCTGTGTCCCAAACAGTAAAGTCACTAGGTGCACTGGTAAGTCCATTGGTTTCAAAAGTACTAGTGTCTTGTTTAAAGTTAATATAATGCATATTTTTATATATACAATATATATATATTTTTATATGCACTGTAAGACTGGGATCAGGTACTCAGTCTACCCTGAACACATATTCTATTTGGATTCTATTCAGTATTACTAAAATGAGTTATCTTATCTAGGAAGAACTTGCTGTGTGCTCTAGTCAAGAGCCTGAAATCAGTTAAGGAAATAGGAGATATGTTTAAAGTATAACCTGTAAGTCAACAGGGGCATGACATTAGTCTGACCTAATGGAAGTTATTCCTTTTGTGAGAAAGTTGCAGACGATTAATTTTATATGTGTATTTGACTGCAGGCAGCTTGATTTTAAGAAACACCTTCCATATATTTTGTCAAGCACAAAAGTATATTGTTGCTTAGGTAAAACATGATGCATGTTTTTTTATTTTATACTTCAGTCTTTTGAAAAGAAAATTAAACAAGTGTGCTTATCCTGTAGTTATAGTTTCAGGCTACCTTTAGTAAGCTATCATTTACCAAAGCATACCTCCAGGTACTGTCAAAAACAGTACTAAAATGTTGCTTGAAGTGAAATACATTGCATATTGATAAATTTTGGTGTAATGCTCAGATTGCTGAGACTTTATGGCGATGGCATACGTAAATGGTTTGTTCTTGGAAGATACTGAGATGCCATTAATGCCTCTTTTGACACAGTATGGGGTGACCTCGCTCTTTTTTTTTCCTATAGAAACAACTGCTTGTTCTGTATGTGTGTCATGTTTCCTTGGGAGAACTCATTCAGGACAAAAGTGAAAAGCAAAGTTAATGCAGGTCAATACAATATGCAGTATAGAAAGCTGCTGAAATACTGCATGACAGACTCAGCTAAACCTTTTAAGTATGCTTTGCTCAGTCACGTATCTCCCTTTGAGTTTTAAATTACCTTATTCATATGCTTTCCGATAGTTCTGCTTTTGCAAAGTCCTTCTCATTCTCAGTGCTGAGACCCTACTCTCATGAAGGTACGATCAGGGTGAGTTTCCTACTGTTTGTTCGCTTGTGGAATCAGCATCCCTAATTTTGACAGAGATCAAAATACTTCAGACTCCTCTGCAATCCCAAAGGTCTTTTGGATACATATTTTCTGTACCAAGTTTTCTCTCAAGCTTGCGAAGTGTTTAATTAATGTACATATTTTGACACCTCATGACCTATCTGCTATTTTCTTGTTGGTTGACTTTACAGAGCTTTGATTTCTGCTCTCTGGCCAGAACAGCTTCCTTACTTTGGGTTTAGAACTTTTTTGTCTTTCTATTCTTCTTTTATAAAGGGTTGTGCCTATGTCCTGAGACTGCTAATGCAGCACTTCAGAAAGTCACTGTAGAGTATTAGGCCTTTTAATTTCCTTTGTTTTGACTGTACTATGTTCTGATCCTGGTTTTCTGTCCCCATGCACTTAGTAGAGACACCTTCTGATTTGAAGTGTATCTATGCTAACTGTGCATGGCTTTACTCCTAGAATTTTCATGCTTTGATCTTGTTGCCACTGGAACATCAGTGCAGCAACTGGAATTGTTTGCAAGTTTTCTTTAACTTTCTGCACTTTCTAGTCAACCTGCTCCTACTCACAAGCAAATGTAAGGATATGCAGAAGTGTGTGGATTTTTTTTTAGTCTGAAGGACTAAAGCTTTCAAAATTAATTCTCTTTGTTTTCTGAATATTCCCTATTGGATGCTGATTATTTGTTGCTGAAGCCACATATTTTTACTATTTCATGCTAGCTTGCCTCTGATTCCTTTGACATTACCTGTTTACAAAGATCTTGTGGCTGCTAATTACAGGATTTTGAGAGGCTCCTATTCCTGTAGTTTAACTGTGGCCCAAACTTTTTAGAACTTCTGTCTGTTGAGAGAAAATTTATGAAAGGTAACTCAATAAAATTCATTTCCATTGCATCAAAGTTTGAGGCAGTAATTTTGTTTGGAAATCTGCATCACGAAGGGAGAATTTTAAACATAGAAAAACATTTAAAAAACAATTTTCCTTTTTAAGATTTGGAGAGTATAATAAAAAACAGCAGGAAGGAAAAAAAAAACAACCATGCAAACCCAGTAAAAATATGTGTCCTTTCATACTGCAACGCAGTTTGTTTTTACTGGTCATCAATCTTAGTAATCACTTAAGTTACAAAAAAAAAAGTGCTTTGCAAAAACCGCTGTCTACATGTACTGATAGTTTGACCTTCATTTAAAGATTATTTTGATTTGTAAAGGGGAGTTTAGAAGTGATATTTTTTCTTCAGAGTCTGCACCAAATAAGGTCAGGATTTTGCACCTTTCACAGTGTTAATTTAACCATGGAAAAGATAATTATGATCAGTTGCATTCTCACTGGAGCTAAAATGCTTAGTAGAAAGTTTTTTTCTATAGATTTTGCCTCTTTTTATGACCATCAGAAGCTCGAAATTTAATCTTGCATAATAAAGCTTCCACCTTCTTTCTAGAATGACTGCTTTACTATGTTACTGTTCCTCTGATCTTATTGCTCTTAGTGTTAGCAAAAGAAATTACCTGACTGGTCCCTGGAATAGCTTAATAATTCAGATATTCTTTCATAGTGCCTTTGAAATGTTTACCAGCAGGATGCTTATTGAGAATCTTTATTTTCCCTTCTTGGCGGTTTTCTAACTACTCTCTCATAAAGTAAATCAATGTATGCATATAGTAAACATCGTGGCAAGATAATACAGCCACAACTAGGCAATATAGAGTATTAATAAGTCATTGCAGATCAGCCACATATTCTTCACACTGTATCTCAGCTGCTTCTGGAAGCTGACCTATGATATTCCCTCCTCTTCTCCACAGCAACTATTTACATAAAGGAATTACTAATTTGAACTTCAATAGTTTTAAGATATGTCTCTCCATTAGGATGTGTATTACATTGCCAGACGTGGTATATTGAGAGGAATTAACTCATTTTTATGAAATAAGAATCAATCCTAACCTTGAATCAAATCCAGAAAAAACATTCTTAAGGTTCAGAAAAGTTTATTCCTGGCTATTTAATATACCTCAGTACTTTGAGGATGGAAAGCAAAAGAAAAAAAATACATAGAGGTAAATACTTTCACCAGAGATATGGTTTTAATAATACTTCCTTAGTAATCCAATTTGGAAAGCTTAAGAAATGATGAGAAAACACTACAAATGCTGATTCTAAAATGAAGAATCAATCCAATGGCTTTTGGATATCTATCCTTCATCAATACCAGTGACAAAGATTCAAGAACTGAATTAATCTATGCCAGGTTTAAAGAGAAATCAGATACTTGTTTGTTTTGTTCAAATGATACTTTGATGTATCTGGTGATTCTATATACTCTTAAAAAGTATTTAGGATTTTTTTTGGAAATTCTCACCTTCATGAAATGACTAGCTTAACTCTTTCTATACCAAGTGATCTTTAGCTGGGGCAATTTATATTCCTGTGCTATTATGTATAAATAACATTTTATTCTGAGCACAAAGATGTGTCAGTCACAATGTAAAAAGTATATAATTACACAGTGGAAAATAGTTCATACTGGTCTGATTATTTTTTAAATAGTCTTTATCAGAGTTAATTTTGTTTGGAAGGGATAGAAGTTCATTTTTCTGTTATTTGGCATTGTTAAGCATTTGGAATTAGCAAGGATGTTTTCAGGTTGAATGGCAAATTTTAACCATGATATTAGGTACCATGATGATGAATGTAAGACAAAAATGTGTATTATCTAGCTCATCTATTGAATTGAAGGACGTCAACAATAGATTCTTGAAAACTGGATTGAATTTTGAAAGATACATTAAAATCTCTCAGTTGATGGGCTTCAATTATTTGCAACTGATACACAGTTTGAAAGACAAGAGTTGGCAACGTTGGCAACACAGTACATGAATCTCACCACTTATGAGATCTTTATTTTCTCACACCCTGTAGAGAGTTATTTCAAGCTGAGTAACTGTTCTTCCTGAAACATGAAGAAGGTACCTAAAAGCTCTAAGTTTTAAATTATAATTTGGGGAAGACATTTTCTTGTTTTCCTTAACTAATCAATTAAATCCTAGATTTTTTTGTGGAGTCAGATGTTTTCCATTACTTATAAAAATGACATTGTAGCAGTTGAACTATGCACATATTCTTCACTGTTGCTATGACTTATCAAAAGCTGAATGTAGAATGATATGTGAGCAGAGAGAAACTGGAGATCAGAGGAGCATATATGAAGTAGTATCATAATGATAGGGTCGAAATAAAAGATGAGCAAGCAGGCTTAAAAATGTCACTATTCTGTAGTGACAGCCATTTCCATCTTTGGTCTGAAAACAGGGTTTGGTCAAATCCTGTTGACAGTGACTCCTCCTGAGGATGATCAAAATGTCTAAAACTTCATCTTTCATATTAATATTTATAATGTGCAGCAGAGAGCAGAAAATCCTCGGAAGACATAAGGAAACCAGTGCAAATCTCAGCTGCTGACTCTCTGCAGCTGCTTTGGGCTGACATTTCCTAATAAAAGTTGTCTAGGTCAAGGGAAATACAAAACACAAATAGCATGACTGTCAGAAGAAAATAATAATTGTAAAATCAGCTTGGTTTTACTAATCTGTCTGTAAATTGTTCTTCATAGCAGGAGTAATGAATTTTTAACCTGGAAATAACTTAAGTATACTAATTCACAGCATCATTACAGGATATTTATAGACAGGATGCAGTTTTATGTTTACAACAAGTACCATACTTGTGAATTTAAATTCTGTGCTGGATATCATTCATTCTTTCATTATCCAGCTGTGAGAACATTGCAGAGCATACAGGGTAACAGTAACACTTCCACAGTATAACTTACACAAGATGAAAAATTTGTGGTAAATAAGAAATTAGTGGCATTCTGAAGGCTTGCAGTAGAAACAAAAAGATCAATTTCTTCATACAACTGAAGAGCATCTGTGGAGTGAGGTGGGGGGGAAATGTAAGTGTTCCACTTAAAATAGCAGCTGGTTTCACATCACTAACTGACAAATCTGAAACGGTGATTCACTGGCTAGAAAACTTTGGCATTCTAAACCTACTATTAACCTTCTGCAGAGGGCAATTGAGAAAAAAAAAGAAACACAGGCAGAGACAATTCAAGTGCTAGCAGCAGCATCATCTTCAGAAGAAATCAAAAAGCTGTACATCAGCTCGAGTCACTGCTCACCAGACCATAAAGGCATTGCCTCTTGCTCCTCTTAATTATGGTGCTGCAGCATTTATTCATGGGCATAAACTGTGATTTGTATCCATTTGGGAATATGAGACCTCACTAGTTGATTGCAGTGGTACAGTTGCTATTTTTCTACACAAGGAAATTGTGACATGTCAGACTGAAAACCATCAATGCCGTCTCTTACTTATTCTTGATAAAATGCTAGCACAGCTCTTGTCATTCAGATTTTAAAATATGTGTTAGGTCTGTTTCTGCCCAGGAGTCAATGAACTTAAAAGCAGACTGTGGTTCCCAGATAAGATTTTTATTTTTTAAAATAATTTCATGCAATGAAATACAGACAGTATCAACTGAAATACAGAGCTCGTATAGTCTTAAAGAAGAACTTGTCAGAAAACATGGGAGATCACACCAAGGTCATTATTATCCATTTATTGCTTCAGCTGCATCTCTGAGATCCTTCTGCTCCAGTATTCTTGCTGGTCACTTCAGAGAAACAAAGCCTCTGATAGAATTAGAGAGCAACTATTGCCTTTCAAAAGTTTAATAAACCTGTATGGATTTTTAGGAGATACCGAGCTGATTGACAGGGTCATGTTACTCATCTTGCTGAATGATTCAGAAGTCTAGGTATTTCACCCAGAGGAAAACTGAGGGGTTTTATGAAGCAGTACTGAGCTATATGAAGTCCCTTATCACCAATAAAAACTTCACATTAGTCAAAGTCAAACCTATTTTTTTGTCCAGGAAACCTCCTACCAGACGTTTTCTTGAAATGACCTCCAGGAATGAGAGTTAGCTTCAGATTAAAACATCTGCATTTATTTGTCTGCAGTGCAGGTGTCTACATACAGATGTGGTAATGGTCTGAGTTCCCTTGGGAGTCACTGAAGACCTCATCAACAAAGGCAGGGATGGGTAGCCAGGCCTGTTTCACCATCCCAGATGGGAGCAGAGCAGTCAGGGACACCAGACAGCACCAGCCCCAGCTATGGGGCACTTCCCTGGGGATGAGGTTGGGCAGAGGCTGGGCCCAGCTTAACGTGGTCCGTAGCCCATGGTCGAGCAGGGCTGGGCTGTGGGAAGCTGGAGACCAGCCCCGCTGAGGTGTCTTGGGGGCAGGGGCTGATGGCACCGAGGGACTGGCATGGGGTTCTGTGTTGTGGGCAGGATGAGGGGGAGATCTCTGGAAAGCTGGGCAGAGATACTTAGGATCCTGGACAGTGTTTCAAACTTATGAGCATTTAAACTACATTTTGGTTTTCGCAGCTCAGCCCAAAGCAGTTACACAGACAGGTGCAGAATTACTAACTCAAAAATCACTTGCACTACCTTTACTAAAGGGAGAACGGACATGAGAACTACCTGCACAGATTCAAGGCAACCTTCTTTTAGTAGAAAATAGTTATTAGGTGCTTTCACCACTTTCTTTCCTGTTTTTTCCAGCTCTCTTCACTTTCCCCGCTGACAGAGAGCACCAGCAAAAAATGGCAGAGCAGAGCTTTCCTGATGATGAGGAATCCTGTCATGGGGTTAGGGGAGTTGTTGCTTGTGGCAGGGAGTGGGGCTGTGTCTGGGATCTGCAAGCTTCCACTGCCCTCAGTGACAAGCACCCCCAGAAAACCAGCCATGCAGCAAGAGATTTTGAAATGGAGAGGAGTGAGAGACCTTCCTCCCTATCACAAGTCTCCAAAACCCCAGCGACCCTCCAGAGTATTTAATACTATTATAATGCTTGGCAGTATTATGGTAATCACCAGCTTAATAAATATTTCTGATTAATAAAATATTGTTTTTTCCTTTGATTTGTTTCACTGTTTTCTTCACTAAAGAGGCAAGAACAACTCTTCATTCTGCTTCCATCTAAGCAAAGCATTAGGACGAAGATAATTATTGATCCAGCCCTAACAATTGCCAACAGAATAGCTTGTTACAGAGTTGTGAACAATAGCCAAGAAAACATGGAACTTTTCTGGGGACTGAGCACACATTTTATATTTGTCCTGGCTGAAGTTATTTTTCCTGTACTTTGAGGTTCAAATTAAAGAAATGGGAATTGGAGACTGAACCCTCAAAATATACTTATCGACTTTACTTTGTAGTAAGACAGGAGATGGGATTAACTATTTTTCTGTCTCTTTTCCTTAAGGAAGCTCATAAGCCTTTCTTTTTTTCTCTCTTTTTTTTCTTTCCTTTTTTTTCCACCTCACAAAAGAGAGTGCAGCTTTCCCAGATATTTAGCCATCAGAGCCAGTAAATTGAACATAACTGTGTTACACTGAAGTGGGGTGCTGAAATTATGAGTAGAGAAATGATTCCAACATAGTATAATGTGATTCAATCCAGTTCTTACATTCTGCATGAGGAGATAAATGGATGACTATTCCCAAGACGGAAAACTTCTCCTCCCAGCCTTCCCTCCCACACCTCAGCCCTTGAAGGCCCTTTAGCAGTCTCATCAAATCATAGAATGGTTTAGGTTAGAAGGGACATTTAAAGGTCAGCTAGTCCAACTTCCCCTGCAATGAGCAGGGACATCTTCAACTAGATCACATTGCTGAAAGCTCCAGCCAACCTGACCTTGAATATTTCCAGGAATGGGACATCCATCACCTCCCAGTGGACAACCGGTTCTGGTGTTTCACTGTTCTTATTACTGCTTGTCCTATCACAACAGGTTCTGCTAAAATGTCTGGGTCTACTTTTCTTATAATCCCCCCTTTAAGGCTGCAATATGGTCTCCCCAGAGCCTTCTCTTATCCAGAGTGAACATCTCCACCTCTCTCAGACTCCCTGCATAGGTGAGGTGTTTCAGCCCTCTGTTCATCATTACAGCGCTCCTCTGGAACCATTCCAGCACATTCCATGTCTTTATTGTGCTGAGGAGTCTGGAGATGGACGCAATACTCCAAGTGAGGTCTCACAAGGGAAGTGCAGAGGGGTAGAATCACTTTCCTTGACCTGCTGGTCACGCTGCTTTTGATGCAGCCTAGGATGTTTCTGACTTTCTGGGCTGTGAATGCACACTGTTGGCTCATCCACCGGTACCCCAGGCCCTTCTTCACAGGGCTGTTCTCGATCTATTCATCCTCCAGACTGTACTTATATTGGGGATTTCCCTGACACAGATGCTGAGCCTTGCACCTTGAACCTCATGGGGTTCCCATGGGCCCACCTCTTGAGTGTGTCCAGATCCTTCTGTATGGCATCAAGTCCCTCAGGCTGCACCACTCAGCCTGGGGTCATCTGTAAACTTGCTGAGGGTGCATTGGATCCCACTGTCCATGGCATTGATAAAGATATTAAACAATACCTCCCCCAATACAGACCCGTGATGGACACCACTTGTCCCTGATGCCCATCTGGACTTTGAGTTATTGACCACTACCTTCTGGATGCGACTGTCCAACCAATTCCTCATTCACCATAAAGTTAGTCCCTTAAATCTGTATCTCTTCAATTTAGAGAAAAGCATGTTGGGGGGGGGGACTGTGTCAAAGAACTTATTCATTTTCTCTTTCCCAAGTGTCCCACAAATGGACTAAGACTAGTGAGCTAAAAATTGATTACATGAGTTTCACAGAAATATCTTTTCAGGAAGCTGCTAGTGATTTTTTTACTCAAGAAGTTTATTGGTGGCAGCTCTACCTTTCAGTGGAGTTCTTTAACCATTATTTCAACAGCCTTTCGAATATACTCTTAGCAGCTGTAAAAGTCAAAATGTCATGAGTCTGCCTATACCACTGTTTCATATCACCATCTTCCCTGAAGATTTCTGGTAATTCTACAGTAATTTTTAAGTCTTAGTTATGGACATCTTGCCAGCATCTCTGCTGTTAAAAACAATTGAAAACAGCCTTATTTGAAAATGCATTAAATTCTACATTAAAGTGATAAGGTTTTCTAATCTTGAAACCTTCACAAAAGCATTCAGAAAATGAAGAAACATATGTAAGACTAAATTATTTCTTCAGATTACTGGAATGTAACTCATAGCTACATGGACAGGTGGTGGATGTTGCTGTGTTACATAGAATAGAGATAACAGGACTTGATAAAGCATATATACAGGTATATAATTTTTGTAAATTAAAAAAAGAAGTGTTTTTCAAAAAACCCAAATCATTTTACAATTACAAAATTTTAAATATAAAATATTTAAAATAAATTTTAAAAAATATAAAAACATGCCTAGAAGGAGCCTGAGGTACTTGAAATAGGCTTCAGCTTATCAAGACTGTAAGATGCTGATTCCAACCCAACCCAACCTCAACTCCAACTGAGGAGTTCCTCAGTCCTTTCGAAGATTTATCTCCACTGCACTCCTCTGGACTCCTTCCACATCTACCCCTTTCTCAGGTGTGTTGCCCTGTGCTTTCCTGAGCTGCAGTGGAGGGCTGGAGGACAGGTGCTCATCAGTGTAACTTGCTGTCTCTGATGTCTTACATCCAGTCTTTCTCTTGGAACTTTTTAGAAGAAGTGTTACATTGGGAACCCAGCTTAAAATGGGAATAAACTTGTAATAAGTCAGTCCTGCTGCAGCCTTCCTCTCTCCATCCACACCTCTCTCGTTTGAACTGGAAACTACTCTGCCAAAAAAGGTTATTTTTCACCTACATTGTGTCTTTGATATGGTTTACAGAAAAGCAATACCAATGTTTTTCTCTTGCAAAAGGGATGAGGTGTGGCAGCAGAACAAGACTCTTCCTTACAGTGGCATGACTGATTCATGTTAGATTAAAATATATATTGAATTACTTTCAGCCCCCTATTCTGCTTGCCTATTATCATTAGCCCCAAGCTTTTTTCTGTCTTTTTTTGTTATTCTTTAGTTTTGTTTTGTCTTACTAATTCAGATTATTTCGTAAATTGAGCAAAAAAATTCTGAAGGTAGTTGCTTTTCCTAAAGTGCTTCCTCTCACCCAGCTTGCTCTTAGTGCAGTTATTTGTGTATGCTCTCTATTCCAGCATTCAAGCTATTAGGGAAAACCCAGAGCAAACCTATAAAGGAATTTGATAGGTACAGCTGGAAACTACTGAACACTACACTGTAATCAGCTTTATTGTCCAGTCTTTTCACTGTTGTACGATAATTCTAGTTGAAGTGCATTTCCATAATAAAGATGTGAAATACCTTTTCTTTCACTATTGACTACACTGTGGAAGATCAGATTATTTTGACAGGGTATGCTTTTGTACTTCCTTTTTAGATGTTTCCTATCATTTTCTTCAGAGGCTAATTGAATGATTGTTCAATACTTTTCCACAGTATCTTTTTGAGTTCATTATGTCCAGTCCCACATTTTCCTCATTGTGAAGAAAAAAAGACTATATTTCTATTTACTGTTCTCCAGCCCTCCAGTCTTAACTGACACCTCTGTCTCTCTTCTTCAAATTCTCTTAGGTAACTAATTGTGAGTAATTCACAAACACTTTTGCTGCTTTCTTTAAAAATGTTGATTGAATTCCGTTCCATTTACTGTCTTGAATATCTCCCATTTTTCTAAGTATTCTGTAACCTGTTTGCTGGCCTGAGCTGCTGCATTATAGTTTGTGTTACATTCATGGTTGCTATTAATCTTCTTGTCCAAAGGCTCATACCAAAAAGGCAGTAAATCTTTTGACATTATTAGTATTATTCATTATTTATTCACTCTTCCTCTTAAATAATATATCTATATTTCCCTCAGCTTACATCTAATGACGTATAATGTGCTTTTGTTTCATATTGCTTTCTTTGTGTAAATCTCAAGCCATACCTTCTCTGCATTTCCTTCCTACAGTTTTTTTGCTCTTTATTTAGAATCCCTCTCATCCATGTGTTCAGCCTTCTGCATTTTGTGCAGTTCTGTGTTACAAACTTACAGGTCTTTCACAATATTGTCTGTTTTGAAAACAAAACAATACAGAAGATAATATTCAAGATGTCAAAACGCTGCTATGGGGTCTTCTGCTTTACTTATTATTTCCTCCCCAGGTCACATTGCCACTGCCTGTAAAACTGCCTATTTAAATCCACAAGTCCTGTTACCTTTCTTCTTTTTGTATTCCCTTGATTCACCTCATTATTTCTCTGCATTGTAGTGGTGAGTCACAGTGGACTCCCACCTCTCTCTCTCGGACTTTTGCTCCTTTTGCTGGGGTCTAAAGAAATTCTATTACAGAAAGATCTGTAGCTATGTTGCTTCCTCATAAAGGAGAAAGAAAAGGTAGAGATATTAATGCATTCATTAATGCAAATATATAGAAACAGAAAACCCATCAGACTGATGAAAATTACTCAGTAAACCTATTTTTCTGTGTGAATGACTTTTGATTTGGCTCACTAATTGATAATGGTTTTTGTAATATTTTTTAATATTGCTTGTGGACTACTTATGAATCATTTACTCAGAGTCTATGTTCTTGTCATCTACTTGTCTCTCGTAAGCCTTCAGTTACACAGTTGCTTGATTCTCAAATGCTTTTCAGGGCAGCCCTCAGAAATTTCTCATGCATACACATATTTGTATTAGTTGTGGACCCATCACTTGCACTCCTGCCATTTTTTAACAAGAAAAAAAAGTAGCATTGTGAAGTAGTATTTTCTTCCTCTGAATAACGAAAAGGTTAATGATAATTGTTAAATAAAGTCTTAGTGTTTAAGATTCAAAACAAATAAAATGTATGCTTTTATATCTGCCTGCAGGCAACACAATACTCAAGCTTCCCTAATTTGAAGATTGTATAAGTGACTTCTGCCAAAGCATTTGAATTAAGTGTTATACTTGATTACATATTAAACTATCCCTACAATCTTCACTACCCTCACTACATGTACTTATTGTGGTCCCACATTACAGCACTTGCCCTTTAGAATCCAGTCTCCATAAAATCGCCAGTCTGCCATAAAATTGTCTTATCTGTCACTCATTACCTTCATTTTCGAATCCCTTTAGTAGCTTCTTCTGCAATTCCAGTAGTGTTCAATCTTCTTGGAGCTACTTGTGTCTTTAGAAAACCTGCTTCCACCTTTCTCTTTGAAACAGTTCTTCCACCAGTTATAACATATTTGTCAAAAAAAAGGAAATAAAAAAATTAATAATCCTCTTTTGCGTCAAATATGCCTTCCTAGTAAATGAAATATCATATCCACAGGAATTTTGTTTAAATGTGTTATTTTTCACAAGAGTTTTTAAGATGTCAACTGAATGTAAATAATAGGAGGTTGCCTAAATCCTCTACAGAACACAAATGCTATTTTGCAGTTCGAAGTTTCAAGAAGATTTTCATATAAATTCAGTTCCCTCTTATTTTCCTATCAAATGAACCAGATGTTTTCCATTACAGCACTAGTGTATCTCCAACTTGCTGGTGCCAGAAGTCCACTGAGGAAAAGATTTTACTGGAGGAGGCAATGGTAGGCTCCTACACTGCATGGAATGAGTAAATGGTTGGCTTAAAACTGTAACAAAGTGCTATGATGTTGGGGCAACCACCCAATAGCATAGCAATTGAGAGGAACTTGGAAACAAGTCATGTTATGGATTCTTTTCCTGCCAGAATTTAGGATTTATTAATTTTAGAGACAAAAAGCAGTATAGTTCCTTTTAAAGTGGGAGCCCATGTTTTATGGCATTTCCTAGATGTAAATGGTTAACAATTCTGGGGGATAATTTTTGCACTTTTTTTAATAAGACAGCAGTAAATGGCTATTAGAGGTGACCTTATGATGAGGAGAAAGAGTTATAATAAGAATTAAGTATTTGTTGTTATTTGCTACTACCTGGCTTTGTTTCGAGCTATGTGAGGAAGTTCCATTTGTTAACAATAAAATATTTTCCCCCTTGCATGAACTTTCAGTTATATAACTTGTAGTCTGATCCAGGTTGCAGGAAAGTAAATGACAATTCTCCCAACGAGGGTAATAACAGCAGGATACACCCAGGAATTCATACAACAGTCTGAGAACAGACCCAGAGGGGAAAAGAAATGGAGAAAAGTATTTGTTTAAAAACTTTTGTTTGTTTACATCTGACTCCAGTGGTCTTTTAAAACCAATACAGAGGCTGGCAAAGGTAATGAAACCCATGGAAAAGTTTCTGGATAGGCCATACACATTCTCAAGGGCAGAGACAATGCAAGGTTATCATTAATAGTCTTTATATGTGAGTTGTTTAGTAATTAACAGTCTTCTGTGAGACCTGGGAGACAAGAATTCACAAAAGAGGAAAGTAGAAATGCAACTGAAATGCTCTTGTGATACTTTGAGCTGATGTACATGGGTTCAGTACAAAGCTGTGTAGATTTTGTATGGCTGATAATCACAAAGACAAAATAACTGGTAATTATTAACTAAGCTGGAACCTTGTACTTGATTTTAGATTACTTTTTCTGATCCCACCTTAGAATTTGTATTTGGGGGATTTGGTAATAGGAAGAAGTCAAAGGATATGTGTTCTGCCCATTTACAGCAAAGTCCCTCAATTGCTAAAATCTAGAAACTGACTTTTCAGTAGCTCTCTCTACCCTTCTTCACATTTGAAAGATTTGTTTCACGAGCCAGTAATTTTGCCAGCTAAAACCTGGCAAACTTGAGAATAGTTCTTCTTGGCATTACCTTCTTTGTCTAGTACTGGATTAAAAACACTAGAAAATGTTAAGCTATGTGCATTTAAATTTAGGTGCTTTTCTAAGACCAACATACATTTCAATTGTAGAAAAATTCATATCAATTAAGTTATAGCGAAGATGAATGTGGCTGAAAATAATTCCATAGAGGTTTAGACAATGCTGAAGATGCTTTTTCCGCTCTAATCTGTCCAAATACAATTGATTTAGATATCAGTTTGTACAGTCATAAAATAACAGTGGTTTGATATTGTCAAAGATCTCAAGATTCTTGTTACATTTCAGCAAATAGTCAGATATTCTCCATTCAAATTCGTGGGGAAGCCTGCACAAGCATGCCCAAGAGATTAATAAATGTTTCCTTTGCCTAAGATCCTGTAAAACAATGATCACAGAATTGCAGAAAATCATTTATTTACGTGATCTGCTTCCCTCAAGTTTTAGGTCAATCCTGATAGGTGCTTGTTCCTGGAAATATTTAGAAATGAACTAGTGACCAATGTCACTATGGTTACACAGGAAGTCTGAATGCTTCTCTAGTATATTTTGCTCAGTAGTCAAAAGAAGTGGCTTTTTGTTTATTCATAAGAACTCCATTTCAGCTCTTTGGTAATTGAATTGGATATTCAGCCTCAGAGGGAATATCCAAAAGGATAGTCTGTTCCCATCATACAAATAAAAAGCACCCAAGATCTCTTTTTAAAAACTCGGTTGGAAGTTTTCTTTGATTTAATTTGTGACTGAAATGTTTCCCTCTTACAATCTCTATGTAACTGTGCTAAGAGCGTTTAGTGTAACAGGATATGTTTCAATTTCTAGAAATATAAATTTACCATTTATTTAGCATAGTGCTTAGAGAACCTTTAGCAGCATTCCAAGTTTCAAAACTGTTCACTCTGGAAATATTTGCACAGTTTTATTGAATGCAAAACATGTAATCTGGTCTTCCTCCTCCAAGTTGCTTAGCCTTGTACCAGAAGATTCTTAGATAGATTGTGGTTCAACTACCTGCAGAGACCATTCTAAGAAAAATATCCGAAGCAAAAAGGAGTATTGTTTTCAAATCAGATGACTTTTATCTTCAGCATTTGAATTAGCAGTTGCTTATGTTATTTTAAAAAGCGGTACTATTGTCAGTGTCAGGAAGGCTGATGTTTTGGAGTTCTCCCTCATTTATTGTGTGAGCCCACAGCAAAACATTTCTTTTTTCAAAGCTTCCCCCTACCCACAGATAGAGCCTTGCTATGTTGTTTGTTGAGTAAAGCATTATTTTCTTTCAATATCTGCTTTCTCACTTTTACCTTGAAATTCACATTATTAATAAGATGTCTGGAGAAAGGACAGGTGTTTTAGTTACATGGGCAATATTGAAGCTGAAGCTCTGAGAGTTTCCTGTATTGTTTCATATGTACAAGTAGTTTTTGAAAAACATCTCAGCTTTGCTGCAGATACTGAAACAGGGTATTTGTAAGAACTTTTTAGCATCATGCATCAGTCAATTTCTGGTAGAGTTTGTCTTCAGGGAGACATATCAATGAAGCTAAAAACAGAGCATTTGCTGTGCCAGAGAAGAGAGTGAATCTTACTACTCGATCATCTGCTTTCAAACACCCACGTACTGGGATATCACCAAACTACTGAAATCAGCCTTGATTTTCTCTCAAAAAGGGCCATAGCTTTAAAGCAATGGAATTGTAAAAAATACTTGGAGTTATTTTGAAGGATGTACAAGATTTGAACCTTTTTAGGATACAATTTCAATTATTTTTACATTGAAGTTGGTAGCATTAATGTTTTTTCTTTTTTATTAAAAGTAAAATAGGAAAACTAGGATTTTCATATAACCAAGGAATTATGATTAAAGCTCAGCTGTCAAATGAGTTTCACTGTAAAATCAGAAACATTACCAAGTACTGTTTGATTTTCTTTCCTCCTTCATATTGCTTATTTTTCCATCTACTATAGAAGTCTTTGATGGCTCATTAATTTGCAGGGTGAAAAAAATTTCTCTAGCTATGGAGACAGTTCAAGCAAATATATAGTTGAGGTTTTCAAATCTTATGAAGCATAATCATGACATCTGAAAGCAGGGGTAAAATAATCTAAACAACATTTTTGGTGTTTTGGATAACTTTAGCTACATTTGCATGGTGAATACTTGCTGTAAAGACTATTTTAAATAACTTTTGAAGATTGATTTTTAATTTTCCTAGCTAAGATGGTAGTAAGTACTGAGGATCATACTTGAAACATTTTATAGGAGTCAGTGTTTGAGCAAAACCTGCAAAATTCAATTCAGCTCAAAGTTACACTGATATGCCTGGATTGAAGATATGGGCTTACTCTATCAATTTAATGTGCTAACTTCAGAAATTATGTTCTGAAATTTTATTAACATTTTATTTTCAAACACACAATACTTGAGAGAATTTTAATCTGGGGATTTAGCCTAAAGTCCTAAACCATCTTAAAGCATAGCTGAAAATATAGTCAACATCGCCTGTTCTAATGAATAAAATTTCTCAAAAGTAATTATTATTTCGTTATGCTGACATGATGCCAAATGCAGAGCTCCACTCTTTTCATGCTTCTAGTCATTATTGCTGACAATTTTGTTACAGAAGCATACTATTGATGCACTTGAAAGACATCTTTTTTGCTTTGCCCTATATTCAGGGCAAATGCCTAACTTTAAAGATCACATTGAACAAAATAATGACTGGCTCTTCCAAGAAGCATTGTTTGGTTCAAGGCTAAAAGTCTGTTTATTCAACATCTAGTTTCTTATTGAACTCAAACAGGAAATAGAAGACAGTTTCTTAAAGGGTGTTTGATATTTATTTCCCTCAATAATTTAATGTTACTTACCTTTTAAAACTGTTATGTACCTAATGATAATAAATCAAGGAAAATGATAGTGCCACATAGAAAAATTAATTTAGGTGACTGTGATTTATTAATTCTGTCCATGACCCAAATACATATCACAATCTATTAAAACTGAAATGAGTTTAGGAAAAACCCCTCCATAGAAGAATGAGAGGTGTGCAGAAAGGTGAAGAAATTCTTAGAAATTTTTTGAACTTTGCTTAAACAAGAATTCTTACAATCTTCTGTTGTGCAGGTATGTCTCCTTCCTGCCTAAGATGGAATGTCATTTTGAAATATGCTTTAGGATGATTGTAATTTTACACACAGAAACAGTGTGACTTCAGCAGACTTCCCTGCTCAATTTGCTCATTTGTAATGTCATCCTTCCCAATCATGCTTGTCTCTTTTGATATAGTGCCTCTCATGAAAACTGTGAGCCCTGTAAATGTCTCTATAATGACTAGCTCACTGAAGCCCTGGTCATTGATGGCAGCTACCATAATGCAAATAATAAATAATAATAGTGTCTGTACATAGCTACAGCAAAGCCAGTGAAGCAATACATGTTTGTGGATATATAGAGATTCTAATACTGGGTCAGATCTTTTCCCTGTATCACCTGGCACTGTGTCAAAGCAGGAGCTGGAGCTCAACTTCTGCAATCAGATCTATATTTGAATTTTTACACAGTTTAGTGACTCTTTGTGAGCCTACTGATCCACTCTTCCATATTTATTGAGTGAAATACTTTTATCCTTTGTAGTCTCTATACTTCAGTGGTGTTACATACGTGTTATCTACTCTCTTTCCTATAAATTAATTATAAAGAAACAGCAGAAGGCATCTTCTAAATAATGTATTCTGAACTTTTAACAGTATATGCTTAACTCCTATTCTTATTTCCATTTTATTTAAATACCATAACCTGAAATTCGTATGCCAGAAAATAGTGTGAAGAGGACTGAACAAAATTTTAAACAATGCCTATCAACGTTACTTAGAGGTTTGACCCTGCAGGTTCTGAACTCTTAACACACTCATTAGAATAATTGTAATGAAATTTTCAAGATGCAATGATTGAAGGATTGTGGTCTTAACTGTTTTGAATATATGCTTCATTAGGCTAGAAGTCTAAGCTGTTAGCATTGAGATGCCTCAACTGTAGTCATGTTCCGTGTATTTGCATTCAGTAGTGCAGTGCCTTGGTAAGACTTAATTTTGTGGCCACATCTCACCAGGTATCTTTAACATGTATGTTTCTGTGGAAAGTTATGGTATTTAATAGAAATTTCTGTTGTTTTCAAGCTACCCCAGAAACAGAAAGAAGTAATTAAATTTAATAGGAACTGCAGCCTCTAAACAAAGATACATGATATGTGTGTGCCCATGTACTGCATAGTTGAAGGAAACACTAACATAACACTAGAATTAGAAAAGAAGTTCTTTAATTTCAAAGGCTGGATTACCAGCAGTGAAGTCGAAAAGGAAATGTTTTCGATACAAGACTTTTTGTATGCACTGGTTCCCTACATCAGACACACTAATTGACCTTTGGAATAATTTTCTGTTCTGATTACTTGCTCTTGCTGAGCAGTGGAAAAAAAGGTCAGATTAAAAAGTACAATAATAGAGCTATCTTGCCAAACTCATTGCATTCAGACAACTGCAAGGCTTCCTCCCCTCACAGTAACTTGACTGAGAATATACCCACTGTGTTGAGATTTATGCACTGGGTATGGAGCACAGAATTATTCCAACAACTTGCCAAAATTTTGAAAGCACAAGCTTTTCAAGTCTAAAGCAGTATTACTGTTGCTTAAATGCCATTTGTAGGCAACAAGAAAACTACTGCTAATGTATTTGGTTTCAGTACTTTCACTCTACAGCAAGTGTGTTAACATATGAAACAACAGTAACTGGTCCTCTGGGAAATTGCACTACCGCAGAGCTGCTATTTCTGGAAAGCTATTTTTATATATGGAACACTACTGGGCTGTGTAATATTTTACTATTAGGTGAACACATTGAAAAAATTTAATTGGCATGTGATTTCAGCTGTCTTCTCAGGGGAATTGTGGTAACTTTACATACTGATTCAGTTTACTGTACCTGTAGAACTGCTGTTAAAGGAAAACCAGTGGCTTGGATCCATTGAAGGAAGACTAATGACTAATTTTTGAACACACAAAACCCAAGAGAAACTCCTGAGTACCCTTTAAATGGTGTATCTGCCATTAACTTATTTATATATTTCACTTAAGGAATTTTTACAAAGATTCTATCGTCCACCACCTTGTGTGCTGTGAATGGCTAGAATTGCCTTGATACCAGAACTGGGCCATCACGAAACGAAGTTGTTCTTGCATGCCGCTGCTGTGGTAGACCTGTGTGGTAGCTGTGCCGAGGGATTCCATCTGCTATGCTGACATGCTTCTGCCCTTTGGACAGAAGAAGAGAACCTATTCTTTCCCTCCTAGTGCAGGGACTAAGCTAGACGTGTGTGAAAGGGATGCAGTTAATTTATTACTTCTGTCCTAAAAGTACATGTGAAAGATGTTTGGGGTTAAACATACACCTGATCAAAAATCTACTGAAAGCCCTCAAATTAAGTCAAGCTTGGCTTGACTTCCAAAATCGGCACTTTACTTGTTTTTTGGTCAAGACACTTTTTCATGTTGAACGCAAAGGATAGGCAAGACATGATTCTTTCTTTCTCAACTCAAATGAATAGGCTCTAAGATTCAGGTGGATGGTGATTCTGACAGTTTCAGGACAAAAAATATCCTACACAGATAAAACACTGCTTTAGATCAGATACCTTTTCTCTGCAGTCATTACATTAGGTGAACTGTTATGATTCAGTGAAATCCTGAAGTTTTTTTTTCATGTACCATGCCAGGCAGCCGTGCTATTTGTCTCTATTAGGGCTTTCCACACCCTAAGTAGGGTAGCCATTTACTCATTGTAGTGCTAATTATAGGCTGTTGTGATAGTTAGTCCCTCCTTGCCTCCATTTTCTTCTTTTTCTTCATACAAAATGCAAATTTCTCTCAAATTGAAAAATTACTATAAATTGAGATCTGTGCTTTTTTTCCCTTTCTCCCAAGACCTAGGCAAATAAAAAAATATGCTCTTCCCAAATTCAGCCACCTCTTCTTAGATATTTCAGGTATTTGCAGGTCTTTATGCAGGTCTTTAAGGTCCCTCCCTTTAAACTGTGGCTGCTTGTGCTGTGCCTCTAATTATGGCATTGCCTTGCTAACCCCTAATATTTCATTGTTTCCCTATGCTTATTCTGCCTGCTTGTTGCCTTTCCTCAGCCCTGTTAGATTTTTCTTACAAATTTTTCAGGGCTTTTTACTTCATTCTGTAGATGTCTACTAGATCTACTAGATGGGCTATGTGCATTAAGCTCCCACATACTTCCAGAATAGGTGGAATAGACAGTTGATATTCTAATGCAAGAATTTTAATCCAGTGATGGAGGTAAATCTGAGCATGTTATTTCTTAAAAGACTCAGAGGAAGCCAAGCTGGACACAACTGGCAGAAATTCTGGGCAGGAGCTCTCAGCTGGACAGAGAGAGTAGATTCCAAAACAGTGTTTTAATTGCTACCAATAACAGCAGTGCTCAGTGGTGGAAACATGGATTTCTTTCCGTAACTTGTTCCCACCATCTACTCATTATCCTGACAGCTGATCAAGCTGGGATCTTAGAGGCAGTGGTTGAACCGAACTATGAGCCTTCGTCCTTGGCTGGAGTGCTAGAGGTGACAGGAAAACAGAGATGGCACAGGAGCAGAAGAGCTGCTGGTAACCATCTGAGCTCCTTTCCTTCATGTCCATGCCAAGCCTGTTATGTGCTGCTTGTATGGCTTGAAATAGAAAAAGAAAGGAAATCGTGTCCTGCTGCCTCATAACTATAAAGCATCCTTGAGTCAGATAAGTTCCTGTAGTGCCCTGAATCTGCTTCCTTTGGATATTACCAGTAGGCAGGGCCACCACAGTGAACGCTGCCCCTGCCCCTCAGCACTGCCTGCCTAGGGGCAAGCACTAGGGGTATCATTTGGAAACTTGGAGAACAGGACTGACTGTGTCTCTGAGAGGCCTCCTGAATTTGAGATTATTTTTTGTGTTGCTCGTGGGAGTCACTGCATGAAAGATGTAGCTACCCACTGAGTGTCAGATAAAGAGCAGGATCCATTTCATCTATTAACTGGCTAAAGAGTAGATTGTCTAGTAGACACTTTCTGTATTCCCTTGGGAAGAGATGGAGGGTTCTGATGGTCACTGTTTGAGACACTGAGGGATCTTGATGGCCCATCATGGTGGAGTCCCTTCTGGAGTTGCCCCAGGATATTCATCCTGCATGTCTTAAGCACCTCTCTGTTTATTTTCCTGCAATGGAAACAATCATCTTGGGAAGTGGACATTGCATGTGCTTCCAGTGACTAAAGAACAACATAACTGCCTAGCTGAGCTAGGCAACTAACTTTAATATGCTTTTAAATGTATCTAGTTTTGATTTTTCCTCTTCTCTCTCTTTTTTTTTCTTTGTCTTCCTTTTTTTTCTTTTCTTGCCCCCACTCCCTTCCAAATTGGCCTTTTCAGCAGAGAGAGATAAGTCCAGGAGTACTATGGTTACAGCTGTTGAAACCTATCCCTTATCTACCTCTCCTCTGGGAACACTTGAGAAAGGTCAGATCTCCCAGTTTCTGTAACACCGGCCAGAAACTTTAGGGATTAATTAAAATGAAAGAGTGAAAATCTATCTGTCCCCAAGTCTTTTTATCCTTATCACCTTTCTTTGAGAAAAGCAGAGACCTTTGAGAAAAATACCCCCTACTAATGGACTGACTCTGTGTTTTGAGAGGCAAGGGAAAAAGCCCAAGATTGTTAGTGGGAGCAGACTTGACAGGTTATGCTTTCTTCAAATTGGGAGTTTCCACAGTCTTTCTTCCATCTCATTTGTCCTAAAATTTAGTGGGAATATTAAATATTAGGCTGTGAAATTTTGCAGATGAAACTGGGATGCTCTCTGAACAAAGTGTTACTAAAAATATCGACTAGTTTTATGCACATAGAACTCAACTAAGAATGCTCTGGGCATGTATTAATGCTATGGTAACACTGGAGAAACACGGTATATTTGATCAGCGTCTCAGTGTTTGCAAGGTATCATATTAAAGTGAAAGTTTTTGTATTTAAGAAAACGCTTTTTTCCATGGCACACTAATTTATTTTCCCCGAGAAGTTTGGGTTTTTTTTTTCAATAGAAGTATGTCAAATAATTTTCATGTACTGAGGTATATTTTAACATATATTAACCAAATATATGCTTTGGGGGATTTTTCAGTTTGTTTATTGAATTTGAAACTATAAGCACACAATTTCAAAAAAGTACATAGAGAAAAGCACTTTAAAGGTTAACTAATAAACGACAAGTTTAAAATAATAAAAGAGAAAAATTTAAAGTAGATCCTCTGTAAGGGCATACATCTTGCTTTGATACTCCACAGAAAGCAAGCTCTTCCTTTCTTCACAAGGTATTACGACTAGACTTTTCAGGAATGTCAGAAATAATTTGAATTTCAGCTCATGTTCTTTTTATTTCTGCATATATTAATATTCCTGGATTTAGAGGCTGGTCAATAGAGTTAATGCCACCAATAATAAGGCTGCATCCAGCTTTTGTCAATCAGAGCCAAGAGCTTTCTTCTCTGCTCGAGTTGAAATCTCTTTGCTATCTCTTATTAACTTCTGTTAGTCTCATTACTGAGTCTTTAATATTACCTAAATATTTGAAGTTATAAGAAAAAAATGCCTTAAGACCTAAATAAAGTTTTAGATCTGAGTTCCACAGATGAGAACTATGCTAAACTCTGGCTCAGACTTACTCTTGTGGGTCTCTCTAGAGAAAGAGGTAAAAGAATAAGCCATAAGCAGTAGAACAAAACCAGTAGGGTGCCTTTCCTTCTGGCTTCTCTGTTGTAGAGAGATCTTGCAGCGAATTCTTCTGGCATATGGAACACACAAAAATTAATTCTTAGGAGGCTGTGGGTCAAAGTACTGACTAAAATTCTAGGCATCTTAAACATCTTAGGTACCACAAAGCCATATTCTTTCATGTCTGAAATGAGTGAGTATTTTAAGTGGCTTGATACAAATGCTCAGTGGAGTACACATTCAAATCAGGTGAGATTATGCTGATTTGGTTGAATTTGTAAATTTACAAGTAAAAATTATAAACTATGTCTGAGCCACTGCAAGATTACCCACTAAGAATTTCCCATCAGGTTATATAAATTAGTTGTCTAACTAGCTTTAATTAAAGAGATATAACTATTGTTTATAAGAATAAACTTCATTTTTGCTAAAGAAACTGCACTGGATGTCAGCAGTTATTTTGATTTCTTGGGAAAAAAAATTACTCTGTCAGCTCCTTGATGTATTTTTAAATGTTATTTCTGATGTTCTTTGTCAGTTTTGATGAAAAGTTTCACAGAACTAGCCTGAAATGATACATTGTTTTCCAGAATTTCTCAGATTCACCCTAAACAATTTATTAGACTGTTCCCAGCACACACCAATGTTAAGTTTAAGAACATAGAAAAAACCTCAAGCTTATTTAGTTCTAAAGATCATATGATATTGGAGGGGTGGAACTAAGTAAATATGAATTGAAGTTGCAATATGTTTTATACGACTTTCCTACACGGTAAATGTCTGGGCCCAGATCCACTCCTGTGGGCACAAGGAGATACAAACTATTGCCTAATATTTGTGTTACTGCAGCACTCAGGTGTCTTGAGCCTGCTAAGGACCTGGAAGGTCTCTTATGACAAGGTCTCCTAGTCCTTACCAATAAAAATTATAGAATCATAGAATGGCCTGGGTTCAAAGGAAGCTTAAAGATCATCTAATCCCAATTCATCTTTCACTAGACCAGGTTGCTCAGAGCCCCATCCAGTCTGGCCTTGGACACTTCCAGGGATGGAGCATTCACAACTTCTCTAGGCAACACATTCCAGTGCCTCACCACCCTCCCGGTAAAGAATCTCTTCTTAATATATCTCTTCCTAATATCTAATCTAAACCTACTCTCTTTCAGTTTGAAGCCATCCCCTCTTATTCTTGTAAAAAGTCTCTCCTCATCTTTCTTGTAGTCTCCCTTCTAGGTACTGGAAGGCCGCAATTAGGTCATCTTGAAGCCTTCTGTTCTCCAAGCTGAACAAACCCAAGAAGGCAAGAACAAAAACAAAACCAAAAACAAAACAAAACAAAAAAAAATGCAAAAAGAAGTTGAAAACTCTCTAAAGTCTGGTATACACTTGAAAAAAATTTACTTGATACCAAGTATGTGCTTTTTTTTTTTTTTTTTTTTTTTTTTTGCTGCATGTTGCTGCAGAGAGCCCTGCAGCACAAGATTAGCAAGAGATAATGATAACCTTGTAGGACAGTTCAGGGAGACTGCACTGGCCATGACAGGTGCTCTGGGAGAAGGGAAGCTGTGTTGAGCACCTGCTGGCCTTACATAGGCAGATAATGCCACAGAGATGAGCAGGCTGATCCCAAAGCCTTGTGTCTGGGTAAGAAGCTTAAAACTGGGAAATATTTTAAGTGGCATTTGGTATTTTGTTTTTTATTTTATGAGTAGATAGTAGTTTTGCTCCAAGAAAAAAGAATCTCAGCAATCGCCCCAGTGTTCTTCCATGGTCAGAAATAATCTAATAGTTATCATTACATCCTGATTTATTAACCTCACCCCCCCAGAATCCAGCCCACCTCTAACAGATTAGAGATGGGATTTTTCATACTGAAGCTCTTTTAGTCTCATCTTGTGCGGTTGTATTTTTTCAAGGAGTAGCCGAGTTCTATGTATAATGTGTCTTTCAAACAATGCCTCTGAGACTAAGAGTTTTGAAGACATCCTTTTTTATAAAAGGGAGTAGAATCTGCTTCTAAGAACTCAAGCTCTCTCTGTGGACATCATCTGGATCACTCAAGAGATGTGCATTTGCCTTTCTAGGGTAGAGGCAAAGTAAGGCAAATCTCTGGCTTTACAGAAATTTAGAGTTATACTGCTTGTCCCTATCAGCACTTTGCTATGTCACACTTTAAATTTTGTTAGAAATAAATTATGTGATTGCTTTCTTACATTTACTGCTCCTGAATTTCCTCATAATTTTTTAGTTAGAGATACCAGTCTATGTGAAAGCCATGTTCTGTTTCCTTATATAAATACATATTTGAGATAAGAAGTTCTCCAGAGTCTTCTAGACCAAAGCAATGTTAGTAGTAAACAGACGAAGACACTTCGTCAGAGTCTTATTTTTAGTTTTTACCTTTTTATCTGTAAAAAGTTTTCTTTAGTTGTAGATTAATGACAAGAAAAGGGAATAACTGTGGTTTAAAGCTGGAACAGGTTATACGACACGAGCTTTTAAAGAAGAAGAAGCTGCAAAATGAAAAGCAGATGTTTGAAGGAATGGCACATGCACCTCTGATTCACAAAGGATTTAATTTGTCATAGTTCAGGTGGGTCAAACTGCATTCAGGAAATTGTTTGAGGTCTTGGCATTTTAGGAATGTTGGCAATATAACACAATTTTTTAAATTGCTGTGTCCATGACCTGAAGAAGTTCAGATATAGCAAATATGTAGATTGCTGTTGCTACGTAATGAATAGACAAATAAAAAAGACCTTTAACATCTGTGGAATTTTTGCCTTTGTTAGGTTATTTTTTCAAGTGACCAAAAATTCTGTCAATATTTTAAAAACTCCTAATAAAACTGTGTATTGATCTACATCAACCTATGAAAAATGTTTGGGATTTTGAAGATCGTTTTTATTACTACCACATGCAAATAATTTTTTTTTAAAATGTGTGTAAAAATAGAATTGAGAATACGCTCTATATCCAGTTAATTTTCAAAATCACCATTATTATTTTGCGGAATTTTGATAATTTATCAAAAACTGAGAAATATTAGAATGACTAGAAATAACTTCTAAGAAGTCTAAATATTTCCCAAAATCTGTACCATACCTGTCAATTTAAACTTGATCATCTACGTTTAGGAAAAATGCAGTGAAAGGTAAAATCATGGAGTCATTTGAAAATTAATTTCTTTGATATAAAAGGAATTTTTTATAAATGCCTCACAGTTCATTATTATTTCTTTACTATCTATTTTTGCAAATTTTCTGGCACAAAATTTAGTTATGAGAAAGTATTACCAGCTGAGTGAGTAGTAAATGAAAGACAAAGCACTGCAATGGAAAAAGAACAGTTTTGTTGATTTTCACTCCAGGATCTGTGAATCTTTGGGATTCTGAATTACCTTAGAATGCTGTGCAAAAGCCTATAGAAAAAGTGCTCCTGTGGTCAAAAAGGTTAGCGCTGTTGTACAAAGACCTGCACCTCTCTGACAGGCCTGGGGATCTGCAAACTGAAAAAGATTGAGAAACACCCTTAGCTCTACGAAGGGAATCATCTTTTATTGGGCTGTCTGAAGTTGTTTCAACCTCACTCTGGAAACAGACTAGAAACTTTTATAAAAGTAACTAATAATATGACAATAGATTTTAGCTTTGAAGGAGATTCTAGTTTGTTAATGAAAATAAGAGCTCACAGTGGTGGGGAAGGGAATTATTTTTGCTCTTTATTTCAAGTAGAAAAGGCCTTAAGGTGCACAATCAAGTAGGTGGGGATTTGGTGTGTGCTCATTTGTCATTTCCTGTGGGCTAGCTTTACTCTCTTAAATATTTATTACTTAATCCAAAAAAAGTAATAATAGTCGTGCTGTAACATTTCTCTGGCTGTGTTCCCTCTGCAGGGTAATTACTTGAGATGAGTGCTTGGGGCTACCCTGGTCCCAGCTTGAATCTTTGGCTGGAGAGAAAATGATGAAGATGTTTTTACCTGTCTGACTTCCAGACCCAGGGCTATTGTGGAAGTATTTCATTGACAGAAATACTGTAATAAGATTTCAAATCTCAAACCCTTTAATTACATGATTAATGGCTTTCAGGCTAGCAAAAATAACTGAAATGTCACTTCCAGTTGTTTGTACACTCATTCATTTATTCACTTGGCTAACTAACCTGAGCCCGGTACAGCACTTCCAATAAAGCTAAAGTTGTAATTTCCTTTCTCTGTAGTTATAGACCCTTTGAAATTGTACAGTGTAGGCTGGGAGTGATTCAGCTACCTCAAATACTTATATACAAAATGTTCTTTAGAAATACAAAGCCCATATATCAAAAAGGAGGGCACTACTTCTTAACAAGTATATTTTCCAAAAGGTCAAAGTGGGACACAGAGGAAGAAAATGAAGGAATTCTGAGCATCTCCAGCATGTGACAGGTGAGTCCCATTTTGGTCTCTGGTTTGACAAGGTCTATGGGAAATCTTTCATGTTCATTGATGCTTCTTTTTGAGCCCTCAGGCAAAACTACGATTAATGGGTAAAAATAAGAATTTTAAAGTCTTTGTATGAAGTAGTATCCTCCAGAGCTAAAGATGGGATGTACTACTAATAATCTCTCACATTTCTGTTCAAAATGACCTGAATGATGAATATGCTGAATTGGTCGTGCATTGTGTGGAAAGCACAGTCGCTGTTTTTCACACTTAACATCTCTAGGCTATCCAGTTAAGTGGGGATAAGTTAACATTTTGCTCCCACTGAGAGGTGCTCCAATGCCACTAATGAGCAGGCTTATGCTTGTTTTAGAATAACCAGGCCACCATTACTCAGGTAAGCCCAGAATGACTTACACAAATGCATCTGTTAAACGAAGTCCTTATTCTTTCCAGTTCTTTATTTGTTCCTCATGGCAGTGTGTATGTGACATAATTGGGATCCTGCATAGTAGGAGCAGAATCCCATCTGTCGGAGGCATTTATAATTGGTTGCTGTCTCACAGTTTCAGAGAAGTAGCTCATCTGAATGATAACCTTTTCTTTCGCCACTTAAAACTGTAGTAGGAGCATAAACAATGACTATGCTCTGTATAATATTTTGAATAATAGGCTAAAAATTTCAGCTCTGAAAAGAACATCTTCAGGATAATTTTTACCCAGGTAAAATATTAACAGAGTTGTCAATACTCATCGTTGCATGCTTTTACAGTGTATACCTCACCAAGGCATAGGAATACCAGGATGAGTTTTCAATGGACATAGTTAACAAAACCTGAATGTGCCAAAGCACACTTCAGTGGCACTACTTTGAAGAGCAGCTTGTCGCTGTAATAGCACAACTGATAGGATCAAGGGGATCAACAGAACATTTTAAGCATAAACCCTGGTCACATTCAGTCCTGAATTCTTACTGCATCCATGATCATATGCAGGTATAGGCATTATGAAAGTCTTGCATGTCCTGTGGAAAAGGAATACCTTACCAGAGATGGTTGGGGCAATCAAGTCTAGCACCATCTGTCTGGTCAGTCCTTAAGTTTAATCAAGCTATGCAGTCACTATTGAAGAAATCAGGCCTTCTAAGGGGTTCCCAACATTACATTCAACAAGAGTCACTGACGTACATGGGATGCCCAGGTTGAGGCTCTCAGGACAGTGGGAACCAGACTGAGTTATGGGTATTTTATATCCCATGGGGAAACTGCTACTCTGAGTTTTCTTTTGGATTTGCACTTACCAAGGTGCTGAGGCTTTGTATCGTCCATGGACATTAACCACATGCAGGTCTTCTTTACACTAAACTGCCAAGCGTCTGTCAGGGACTTATACTGTAACAGGTGTTAGAGTATAACACTGCTCAACTAATCTTGGCAAACATCTCAGGGCTGAGTACTTGTTATTTTGCTGAGGTCATAGGTAAGGTTTTGTATTGTTCTGTGAGGGAGAATAATGTGTTGTGTGTAGAGTGTTTCATTATCAGATGGAGGCAGAAGAAAATTCCTTCTGGGAACTTAGAAGCTGTTGCTGTGTGGAAACATGCTGTGTGAACAACAGGCTGTGACCAATGCATTAACTTGACATTTTCCTGCTACTGGGGTAAGACATTTAGGAGAAAATACATATTTTTTGTTAAAAGCATAGCTACGTCATTCCTGAGCAATTTCAAAACTAATAGGTGTTATACTACCTGATTGGTTGGGCTTTTGTGTTTCTGATAATAGGGATGGTTTTATTCTGATCCATTATAGCTATTTCTGTTTTACCATTTTTGCTCCAGAAGTTTCTAGAAATTTTATTAGCAGACAAAGTTCATGTCTCAAATAACATAAAACCTTGGAACACAAACTGAAGTGAGGAAGTATAGCACACACTAGAGGGTGATGGCAGAAGGGAACTGGAGGGTAATTACAATAAAAGTAGGCAGTTGTTTAAGCTGGCTGTTTGCACAATGTGGTGATCTTGAGCCATCTGGAAATTTGTTTTCATAAACAAATAACATCTGTTTCTCTCCATTGTTGTATAACTTAACCTTTCCTGGTGTTAAGGAAACTTCAGATGTATTCCTCAACAAGTAGTTGCCTGGTTTTTTCAAGGCACTCACCAGAAGAGAATACACTTCAGGAAGGAGGATGTGAAGGAGCAATAGCCATACTAACTTATTCCTGGAGAACATCCTTGATGGCATTCAGATACAAGGGCAAGTATGCTCAAATTGAAGCAGTTTCTGCAGGAACATAGCCATGTGCTGAGCAACATCATTTGATAAAGTTATTTGAAATGCAGCATGGGCATGAATGAAGAAACATCCCATTGCTCTTAGCATAAGGACCTGGTCTGTGATGAAGAGGCATCTAGTTTTTTATTAGTTCTACTACTAAGGCCTACAAACTCATGGCACTGAAACTTGTATTTCACGTGCTGTGTCTTCGGCAGCGTGAACACAGGTTGACTGTAATTGTAAGTGAGAATGCAGTTACGGTTAACTGGAGAAAAGCTGTTTCAATGACCTTCCTCTTCTGCTTCATGCATCTCCTTGAGCTACACTGTGGCTTGGTCACTGTCGCACCAAATGACATAGTCCAAAGCTGTGTTTCCAACACAACTGTCTCATGACTGGGCCTGAAGCACCAAGGGTCCTTTCTTGATGGTTTCATGAAAATGATGCTCACCAAAAGAGTTTGCCAGAAAGTTATTGACAGGCAATAGATCATCAGATCTATCACATATTGCTCCAGGATGAAATTGCATATGTTAATTATTGTCATTTGAGAAGAACGTTTGACAGTGGAAGCAAAAAGAATTTTAAAATTTTAGCCCGTCCTGTAAAATTCACAAGAAAAGTTCAGATTGTTTTTAAGGGTGCTAGTTATGATATATTTGGATTGGTGATGATAGATTAATAAAGCTTGCTATTTTGAAATGGAAAATAAGTTGATCTTTATGTTCTGGGTCAAATTTTGTATGCAAAATCCTAACTGATCGTTCTGGAGAATGATATTCATATTCACCTCTGTGCCTTCATGTACGAATGTAACAATTACATCATGCTCTTTTGTATAACTAGCATGTTTAATGCATCTCAAAAATACCTTCTCATGCCAACAGGTCCTTCAGCAAAGGCAGTCTGCACATTTCAAAAGTCAAAAGTGATTTGTTTATATGACCTGTAACCTAACATGGTTCGTGCTGCTAGAAATCAGTAAGTCTGCTCTCCAGCTCACAAAGCCAACACTGAAGTTTGTTTTAGGAAAACATGGTTTGAGGACAGTGCTTTAGTATGACTCATAATAGAGCAATGTGAAGATGTTTGACACTGTGGATGTGTATCCATTATGTGTGATTTCCTCTATGTGTGTTTGCATTAATAGAGACATTTTTCAAGTATTTTGTTTTTGCTTAAACAACTGACCAAATATTCTATAATATTGGCAGACAAAATAGTCTATAATATTCTTTCAGTAGCTGGGAGAAGTCTCGCTATCACTGGTGCTTGTTCTTATGGAGGACTTCAACTTAACAGACATCTTCTGGAAATACAACACAACAGAGAGAAAACAGTACAGGAGGTTTCTGGAATATGTGGAAGAGAACTTCCTGACACAGCTGGTGAGTGAGCCAAGGGAAGCTGCCCCTCTGAACCTGCTGTTTGTGAACAGAGAAGGACTGGTGGGTGAAGTGGTGATCAGAAGCTGTCTTGTGCAGAGTGCACATTGCCCTTCTCTGGACATGCTGCAGCCCCTCAATGTCTTTCTTGTCATGAGGGGCCCAGAACTGGACTCAGGATTTGAGGTGCAGCCTCACCAGTGCTGAGTACAGGGGACAGTCACTTTGTTGTCCTGCTGGCCACACTATTGCTGATACAAGCCAGGATGCCACTGGCCTTCTTGGCCTCCTGGGCACACACTGGATCATGTTTGGCTGCTGTCAAAGGACCCCCAGGTCCTTTTCCTCTGGGCAGCTTCCCAGCCACTCTGCCCCCAGCCTGTAGCTCTGCATGTGGTTGCTATGACCCAAGAGTCACACCAATTGGCCTTGGCCCACTGATCCAGCCTTTCCATATCCCTTCCTACCCCTCAGCAGATCAATGCTCCCTCCCAACTCAGTGTCATCTGCAAAGCGACTGAGGGTGCCTTTGATCCCCTCATCCAGACCATTGATAAATGTATTAAACAGCACTGGAAGTAGATGGTCTAGCAAAATAAGTACTGTTATATATAAGGAAAATACTACAAATATACAAATATATACTGAAATGACCTTGCCAGGAAACCAAGGCAAGGTCAATGCTTTCCAGGTGACATATGTCACTTTTCTGCATAATGCCATTTCCTTGGAAAGACAAACTTCAGATGGCTTGCAAGTGGCTGAACTGAAAACTGCTGCAGACTGCAGAGCCCTGGTAAGTCCGTATGGCTATTGAGTGAAAAGGCACAGAGGAAGTCAGTTAGAAAGGATGGGGTAATAATTCCTGCATGGAGAGACCAGGGCTAGAGGGAGGAAAGCTTTGTGGCCTGTCTAATCAAGTAATGAAACCTTTCAACTACCACAGTTTTCACTCTGAGACAAGGTGGGATCCTGGCTAAGGGGAGGAATTGTGTGAAAATGAGGGCCAGAGCAGGGAAGAGGTCGAGATCACGGTTTTGTGATGGCTTCCTGCTCATTTGTCCTGTTGGATGTGAAGGTAGGGAAAATCCATGCTGATGTGTGGGCATTGTAAGAGTGCATGTGGGTAAAGAGAGTACAGCCACATGGTAGAAAAAGCTGACATTAAAACTCAGTGTTACATTCAGTGGTTTTTGTCTTACCCCAGTAGCTCAAGTCAAACCTAGCCAAAATTTTTGTGCTGGAAATCACTTAAAACAGCTCCAAAACTAATAGAGTATGTCAATTTACTGGGGAGAACTCCCCTATCCCCATATGAGTTTCCATTAAACAGAGTGTTACAAGTTATAGAATTCATATTTTTCACCCCAAATCATTTAGATACTTCTCATTTAGCATTAAACATTTTTAATTCATAAGATTTGTCATAAGGTTGAGCTTTTTTTTTTTTTTTAAGTACAAGGAAAATCTAAGCATCAAATTACTTAGCAGAAGGTAACATCTGAAATAAACTGTATTACTAGGAATAAAGGCCCAATTTCATTCTCCCTGGACATTTTTCTTATGGATTTTCAAATGTTTCTGTTAGCAGAATTTAGTTCACTTTACCCTCACGGGAAATATATTAAAAATACTATAAAATGGGCAGAGAGTGAAAAATTTTTTTATCTGGTAATTCAATGTGATTGTCAAACAAGACATAGTGCAGAAAAAGGAGAAAATAAATATATCTGAAGTGATCATTTTACTTCTTTAAGCACAAGTTTTCAGGTCAGATACCAAATGAATGAAAAACATTTGACTGTTTAGGAAGGATTTAGTTTAAAGCTGAGATATGAAGCTGGTTTAAAGTTTATTTCCCTCAAATCTGCAAATAACATCAAGAGTGTCAGGACTTCCTTTATGGGTTTTTATACTATTTTCCTCATTTTCTTTTTAAAAAACTATTTTTATTTTATATATATATACACAGCTTGGAACAAGCCAATTGTCTTAGACATGAAAAGTTCTGTAAAATCTCAGTAATAATATTTACTCACTTCCTAGCTTCACAGTAATGTTCAATTAATGGATATTTGCAAATCACAACAATATACTCATACTCTGCTTCCCTCTCTGTAGCTTGATTTCTAGGCGAATTACAGCTGCTAAATATCATATATATTATCAAAAATATGGTAATTTATGCCATAAATTTACAGCCACCTTATTGTTTCTAAGAACTAATATAAAAGAATAGAAAACAGTCCCATTGTTAATAAACAGTTATTGCAAGAGTTGTATTCAGCTTATATTCAACTCTTCAGTTCTCAGCAGGAGTGATGTTAAGGCCAGAAATCTTTCAGAGATTGCTCAGTTTTGAAAGATACCAGAAGTTGTCAAACTGTTGAGTTGAATTTGGGGAGTATTTTTTTAATACAAAGCCTGTATCCTGGTGACTGATATAGACTCATAGAATTAAGCTTCATGGTGTTTAAGGTTGAGAGAGACCATCTAATCTCCTGAATATCACGGTATCAGACAGTGATGCTGCATTGAGACCCTTAGTTTCACTGAAAATTTTCTTTCAGCCTAGTCCTGACTTGAAAATCTGAATATGGTGAGAATCTATAATTTTCCTCTGTGGTATGTTCCAGTACGTATTCACTCTCACTGTTAAAAATGTGTGCTTATTTTCTAATTTAAATTTTCTGGCTTCTGCTTCCAGACAATTGGTTCTAGTTATGTATTCCTCTGCTTGTTTAAAGTCCCCTTTTGTACATGAGTATTTTTTACTCATGAAAGCATTCATACACCCTAATTTAGTCACATCCCAGTCTTCTTTTCTGATAAGATAAACAGACCAAGCTAGAAGAAAGACATTTTCTCCAGTTCTTAAATGATTTTTGTGCTTCCCTTCTGCTCACAGACTACTTTTGAAAGATCCCTTTTTAAAACATGGACACTGGAGCTCTATGATGGCGAGTGAAGTTCCCCTGGGGGTGCAGTTTCAGACAGCTTAAAATTAGGTTTCTGCTTTGACTTGTCTGCTCCATAATTATCCTCCATTCTTCATAAAGAAGCTTAGAGAAGCAGGTCAGGTATCCCCAGGACTGAAGTTAATTTTTGTGATTACTTCGCTCCACACCTCCACTGCTGGCCTTTCTTTACTTCTTTTCACCACAGCATCTCCCTAGGTGCTCGACTCCTTGGCCTCCCAAGTCTTTCATGGGAACCAAGTTTAAGTCAGTCTAAAACTTTAGAGATACTAGATAGTCTTGCTGATTCAGAGCTGTCAGCTTGGAAATGAAGAGGGAGAGAAAGAACTAGTGCCTTAGTTTTAGCTAGGATAGTTATTTTCGTTCCTAGTGGCTGATGCAGAGGTGTGTTTTGTATTTAGGATGACAATAATGTTGATAACACACTGATGTTTTAGCTGTTATTGAGCAGGTCGTACTCTCATTCAAAGACTTTCCAACTTCTCATGCTGCCCTGCCAGTGAGGAGGCTCAGGGTGCACAAGGAGCTGGGAGGGTACATGTCCAGGACAGCTGATCCCAATGGACACAAGGTATATTCCATGCCATAATCAGCACCCTACTGAGCAGTAAAACTAAGGGCAATTGGCCAACAAGGTGGGGCAGCCCATTGCTCAGGGTTGGGCTGGGCATCAGTCAGTGCATGGTGAGCAATTGCATTGTGCATCACTTGCTTTGCATATTCTCTTACCATTAATATTATTTTCCTTTCCATTTACTGTCTTCTTAAACTGTCTTTATCTTAACCCACAAGATTTACCTCTTTTCCTCTTCTCTCCCTCTCTCCCCCATCCCACTAGAAGGGAGTGAGAGAATGGCTGTGTGGTGTTTGGCTGCTGCCTGGGGTTAAACCACAACAGTCCTTTTCAGTACCCAACATCGGGTTCAAAGGGTTGAGATAACAGATCTGACCAGAGAAGTGGTAAAAAAATTTTGTTTTACAAGTTCATTATATTAGTTTAATAGTCGCTGATCACAATGTTGATTTATCTGCTCTCAGAGGAGTTGTGCCTGTTCTCAGGGTTATGTTATATAAGACCTTACTAGCTGTATGTGTTGCCTGTTGTGCTGTTTATCATCCTCGGGGGCTGGATTAAGGTTATCATTTTGTTGTACTGTGTAACACTGGCTTATGATATCATAAAATTAGTGGTCGTGAGACTAATCTGGTATTTGTCCTCAGCACTACTGTCATCTCTGTACTTTGGGAACCGTCTCTCAGAAGCTACTAATGAGTACACTCTTCACCTTTTCTTCAAAGCTGCTCTTTGGGGAGACAAAAGGAACACTTCCCCACTATTTCACTTTCCCTTTCTCCTCCAGGCTAGTTACAATAGCTCTTGAGAATTTTGAATCCTTGGGATGTTCAAACAAGCGTGTTCCCACTCCTGTCTCCTGAATGCCTTTCAGGTCTTGTTTGAGGTTAAACAAATATTTAAGAATACCACTCAGAGATCTATCCCAAGGCTGGATAGTTATGAGTGGCAGGATGTGTGGGATAGTATGGGCAAGAATCTAGGAGAGCGGACACCTCCAATGTTTTGGAACTTCACCCCTAAAAAAGTGCAGAATCCAGAAAAACTGGTAAAATATTTGGAAAAAATATGCTGTGACCCTGACAGTTCCAGAGAGAGACAAATCACTCCCACATGCTGGGGCCTGGCCCATGAAGATCCAGCCCTGCTCAACACTCTTCAGGAGGAAAAGAAAGTCTCTGCATCTGGTGACAAAATGACAGACACTGCAGCAACCACGAGAGGCACTGGGGCTTCTCAACCCCCTACGATAGGCACTGCAGCTCCTCCAACCCTGGCAAGTATGAAGCTGAACCAGAGTACCAACCCATGCTGGTAACAGTTGCCCCAGTATACATGAGAAGAAATACTGGATGCAAAAGTGAGCTTGTTTAATAAGAGAGGAAACTCCTACTGAAGAGAGAAGGAGGAAAAAGAAGATAAAGCAGGATTCTCCAAGTTACAACATGAGAACAGGAGGAGGAAGTGACAGAACTCATAAACGAGGCAGTAACCACCTGATCCCAATCCCTGAGAGAGCTCTGAGATATGTGAAAAGATTTCAGCTTCATCCAGACCAGCACATTGTCACCTGATTTCTCCAATGCTAGGATAGCAGGACCAGTGGTCTGCAATTAGAGGGTAGAAAAGCCAAGCAGCTGGGATCCCTTTCTAGGGAAGGCATTGACAAAGTGATTGGAAAAAGGGCACAAGACCTCAGCCTCTGGACGTGACTTCTATTAGGTGGTAAGGAAAGGTTTCCCTTCAAGGAAGATGTTATGCCATTCAGGCAAATGGATCACCATTTAAAAAGGCATCCAGTACCTGAGGGAATTAGCCATGCTGGAGGTGATTTATGGTGAGCAATGAGAAATTATTCAAAGATCCAGATGAAATCAAATGTATGTCACCCAGGTGGTAGAAGTTTGTATGGAGCTCACCATTGTTATATACCAACTCATGGGCAGTAATGCCTTGGAAAGAGAGAGAGAGACAAACAGAAGATGAATTGGCTGTCCAGTTCCAGCAACACGAAGAAATTCTCTCTTCCCCCAATGGGACTGTGTCTCAGCCGTGGAGAAAGTGTTCCAAGAGTTCCATCAATTAAGACAGGATATGTCCTAGTCCACACCTCTCTGGACCAGTATCTCAGCTATCAGGAGTTAGAGCTCCTCCGCTCAAGAAAGAGGATATGGTGATTACACACCACAGACCATCTTGTGGCTTTACCTGAGGGACCATAGAGAAGACATGAGAAAGGAGGATGGAAAATCTACCTTGACACCTTCACGGGTGTCTGATTTGCAGGAAAAACAACCACAAAATGGGGTTCCTCAGGAAAACTGCTTCTCCAGTTTCAAGCAGGCAGTTTACCAAACAGACTAGAAGAGTTGATCCTAATTCTGATCTTAACAAAGAGAATTCTGTTTTGTACATACAAAAAGTGAGTAACCAATATGATGATCAGGACTAGAAGGGCCCTGCCTCCAGCCAGGTGGAGGAAGGGGACAACAGGGCTTACTGGACTGTGTGATTTTGATGGCTTGGTACATCAGGCCAACAGGAGTATAAGGATCAAGTGGATACTGGTGCACAGTGTATCCTAATACCACCAAGCTATAGAGAAGCAGAACCCATTTGTATTTCTGGAATGACCAGAGTGTTCCAACAGCTAATTGTATTGGAGGCCGAAGTGACCCTCACTGGGAATGAGTAGCAAAAGCCCCACATTGTGACTGGTCCAGAGGCTCCATGCATCCTTGGCAGACTCAGGAGAGAGTGTTTCAAGGACCCAAAAGGTTGGGCCTTCTGTATAGCTGTCTAGCAGATAGAGGAAATTGGGCAGGTGTCTACCTTGCCCAGTCTCTCAGAGGACCCTTGTGTTGTGGAGGTGCTGAAGGTCGAAGAACAGGTGCCGATCGCTACCACAACAGTGTAGAGACGGCAATCTCTCACCAAACATGACTCCCATCCATAAGCTGATTTGTTGACTGGAGAGCCAAGGAGTCATCAGCAAGATCTGCTCACCTTTTAACAATCCCACATGGCCAGTGCAAAGGTCTAAGGGAGAATGGAAACTAACAGCAGCCCATCGTGGCCTTAATGAAGTCACACCATCACTGAGTGCTGCTGTGCCCAACATGCTAAAGCTTCAATAAGAACTGTAGTCAAAGGCTGACACATGATATGCCCCAAATGTGAACTGGTATTGTTTTCTCAGTCTCTTTGGCAGCAGAGGGCAGGCCACAACAGAAGGTAAGACAATTACCCTATCTTTACATGTTAATGATTTGCAGTAGTTTTTTCTTGCTCATTTCACGGAATTCTTTCACTGTGAGGGAAAAAACACTTGAAAGGAAATAAATTAATTAACTTGACATTACTGAGTGTCTGATAACAGGGATAGACATAAGCCTGCAGGATTACTTGAATGAACATCCCCACTGGACAAAGGCCTTCCCCACTTACCTAAGGCAACTCTTTGATTTAATTGGAATTCTGGTGATATATATGAGATGTATGAGATTTGGTCCATTGATTTTTAGTGAGGTTAACAAGTACCTGAACAGATTTTAAATTGAGTTTTGAAGCTACACATTTTTACTAAGCTGGTAAGTCCCTGTAATGGATCCTACTGAGGTGTCTACTGATTTACAGAGAAAGGGGACTTTCAAACACAAAGAAGTGCAAGTCATGTGGGATGCCCCTAAACATGTAATTTCAAGCTTCTATTGTGTAAATTATTTTGCCCTTTTTATACACCTAAAATTCTTGGGATAATGACTAAATACACATAGGACAACAGCTAAATATAACTAGCTATAGATTGTATCCTTCTGGTTTTTTTATGCTTAGTAAAAAGGTCAGAAAATGTTAGGGAAAATTGCCTGCTAGATGCTAGATTAACCCCAGTTATATGAACATGTATTAATTTTCCCAAAATGAAGAACAGAAGAATAAACATTTCTTATATATATTGTCATGACTTATTGATGCAAAAGATTTCTAAACGATCTGTAAAATATATAAACTAAATCCAGTAAAGGACTGATTTGCTCTAATAAAGCCTAACCCAAAAGCAGTGAACAAGGAGTATCTCAGAGTTAACCAGAAGGGAACACTGCAGAAAGATGCATATTTGTGTTACACCCTCCTCTACAGCTGAGGTATTTACTTGCAGTGATGAGCCAGTTATCTCTCACCACATGAGTGCTACATCCAGAAATGCAGCAGGTGGCTGTATGTAGCATATAAATTCTTGAATGAATGGCCCAGGTTCCACTGTTCTTTAAAATACTCTTGGTACTGTCTGGCTTGTTAAAACACTCACTCCAGGCTTGGTTGTTGGCTCCCCAGTGTGCTTACGTGTTTTTATTAGCAAATCATTCACTAAAATGAGTAAAAATGTCAAAGAAACAGGAACAGATACATACTTCTTAAACACCGAAGTATTTTTCTTCCTACCCTGAATGAGATGACTGGTGCTATATTGTTTAGCTGCGCTGACTTCAGAGCACTTCCACCAATGCAGAAGTCCTAACTCTAGCATGACTCAGCAATGCAATTACTGAAATGTTTTGTAAAATGAAAGTGTAGAGGGGAATCATAGCTTGTCTTCATGGGGAAGAAAGAGGATAGGGGTTGTGTTGGTGACTTTCTAGAAGTTGCATGGCAGCCTTTAATTAATTGAGCAGATTTTAGGAGTTCTCTGCCTTAAAAAGACATGATTTAGTCAGGAGTGTGGGCTAGAATTCAGGTCTCTGGTGTGGGAGGACAGCCTGCAGATGGCAGATGCTGGCACATGGTACGGTTGGTCCATTATGATGACCCAAAGATAGAGCTGGGCACAGGCAATTACATCCTCCACACACTGAAAATAAATGTGTGTGTAATTACAGAGCTGGTGCTCCAGACAATTGACTGGTCTTTTTTTTTCTGGGTGATGAATGTAAGGTCTATATTAATTTAAAAACTTAGCTTCTATTTATTTTTGTAGTAACTGCAATATTTTCATATGTTCTTAGCTCTGATGTCTCTGTTTTGTCCCATGAAAGGTCTAATGGTATAGAATAACTTACTAGAGCACAATGAGTTTGTTTTTTCTCTCACATTGCAAGTTTTTGCTATACATAGTTGAAAATCAACAGAAGGACACTGCAATTTGCTAAAATCAATATAATTAGAGAAAAAAATTGATGTACTGGAAAGACAGAGAACTGCAAAGCATGATTGAAATGCTTAATGAGCTGCTGAACTGTAATGCTCTAGGTTTGGCATGTTGTGGGACCTGGGTGCTTGTGATGGAAACACTGCTGCCATCCTGGCTCCCCAAAACACTTTGAAGCACCATTTCATGTCAGCAGCTGCACTAGGATGAAAATGTGTCAGGAAATTACTTATGCTGAGGAACTTTACACCAAAATGTCAGACTTCTACCTAATTTTATTTTTTAAATGTTATTAACATTTAGTGCTGCTGCTAAGATGAGTGTGAAGCACTGTAGTTAAACCCCTCTGTGAAAAGAGAACTTGTCCTTTGCACAGTTTGATTCTATTAAGAGTTGTCTGTTAAAAATATTTTGACTTTACATCGTTATTGACTACTTACAGTCCTATAAGTAAGCTTTGGGCTTTGTTCTTTCCAAATTAACCTATGCAGCCAAAGCTGGAGCCTCATGCATTAAGTTTATTACCTTTGGGATTTTTTCATTTTCCCTCTCCTGACCCAGATCTGCCACTCAACAGGGAATTAGGAGATAAGCCAGTCAAGGATGGTTTGATTCAGACCTCTGCTTTTTCTCTGACCTAGCCCATGAGACTCAGCAAGGTGGATCCTATGGCGGATATATCCCTGCCCCTCTGCAGCTCGTCTCATTTCCCCTCGCTGAGTTTGTGACAGGACAGGAATGATGGCATGAGGCTGCAGTGGGCTAGACAATTCTTCTGTTGTGACTTCTGTGTAGGATACTTCATGAAGAGGCCCAACCTTTCCTACAGCACAGGACCTGGTCTCCTCTGCCCTCTGTATCTTCACATGTGATGTTCTCAGTGGGGAAAGGAGACTGGGGCACTGTGTCACAACTGCAGGAGCTACAGGGACTCCTCAGGACAACACTGGCTGGGGTAAACCCTTGAGTGTGTCTCACAGTCATGCATGACAGCTGACATATCTACAGGGTGGGAAACATGCCACTACCACTTACATCATTAAAATTAAGCAAAAGCAGAGAAATGTTTTGCTTGCACTATGGTGCTTTGGATGCAATTTTTTCTCTGCCATTTGGCTTCTGAGATTATGAACTCTTAGTCAACAGAAAATTCATGCATAGCAAAACAAGCAAAAAGAGAGGCTCAATTTTTACTGTTCCTGCAAAATATAATATTAGATAAAAATGATCCTGAAAGGGAAATTTGTTTATCTTATTTTTGGAAAAAAACCAGCATCTCTCTTTTATTTATGCCTGCTGCAGTAGCAGTGTCTGTGCAGTATTTAAGGGTTTGTCTTCTCAGGAAGCAACAAGAGCACGCTATTCCCCAGGGAAAGCAAGCAGGAGCTGAGGTAATGGCGAGGTGGTAGGACAGTGTCTTCATAAGAAAAGGTCAGTCCCACTGTGCCCAAGCAAGGACAAGAGGGCAGGTCTGGTGAGGGTAACCAGGGACTGTAGCAGTCCAGGAAAGTCTGAGGTCAAATCAGCAGGTCAGGATGTTGACCAGGCACAGGCACACCTCCAACATGGCTCAGGCCAGAACCAAGGACAACAGCTACAGATTAAATGCGTGAGTAAAGCAGGGGGAGGCCCTGACAGAGTTTTTTGTCTCTCTTGCACGGCTTTTGTCCCAGCAGCCTGATCCTAGCTTAGACAGCTGCACCATATCAGGGCTGGCCAGCAGCACAGGCAGCAAGCTCCTTGGTGAGGGCACAGGTTGGGACTGAACTGACCTGCAGGACAGGCAGGCCGTGTCTTCTGTACTGTGTTGTCAAATGGAGAATGTATGCTCTTCTTTAAGAGGATCACCGTGTGCCTGACACTCAGCGACAATCAGGATTTCAGGAAATATGTACTACAACCATGTCATAATGTTTTTTGCAGGGTAAACCTGAAATGGTAACAAGATTACCATCTGTATTTCAAAAATAAAACAAAAAAACCCCCCCACAACTGAAAAAGAGGTAGATTACATAAAACAAATGCTCTGCAGAAAGACATAACAAATTTCTATTCCACTCCAGAGAGGTTTCTGAGCATTACTATCATATTGTGATGCTATGCTACAATTAATCAGCCCTTTTAGTGATGTTTTAATAAACACAGAGGTTCAGATTTTCAGTTTGTGTAAGTCAATATGGGTCCATTGATTTCAATGGAACTGTGTCAGGTGAGTATCTGGCTGTAGACATCAAGGGGAGTTGTACAGAGATGTTTAATAAAGCACGAGACCTGTGTTTTCACAGTAGATAAATGACTTCCTGAGTGATACTGCAGTCTATTGTGGCACCTCTCCTTCAAGAAGTTTTATTTTAATCATTCTCATAAAGTTCCCTTAACTACAAGAATTATGCTAAGTGCCTGACACAAAGCAAAGGAAATCAGATTTCTGGATAACTACTGGAATGAAATGTTTCTCCCAGGTTGCTGGCTAGGTTTTGCTTTTTTTTTTTTGCTAGGACTTTTATTCTGCTATTTCCTTCCTTTTAGTAGTACTGAGAGTGTCAGTGCTTAAAACCCCAACTTCTTCAGTCCTTACACAGACAGACCTCCGAGTGCTCACTGTAAGTAAAGCCTGTAATATAAACTGTCATTGATGTAGTTTGATCTAGGTTTTTTGTGGTATAAAACAACAGTCTTAAGACCAACTGCCCAGTTTATCACATCAGTAATCCTGCTGCACATTCAGCTGATAAAAACAGATGCAACCCTACAATATATATGAAGGAATCAACGAAGCACTCAAATGCAGAGTTGTTTGAATGTTAAGTTGTTTAAATATCTCAACCTTAGTTTGAGATAGCACAGCACACCAGTGATTATGAAATTTTGTGTGAGAAAGTCTAACTTAAGCCTCGTCTGATGTAATAAAGCAATGAGTTTAGCAGCACAATTGTAGTATTACTAAATACATAAATATTGCATAAAATGTCTTCTGTTTACCTCTCAATTAATCAATAGGTACTGCATATGCTCAACAGTTCTGATACAGACAAACATCTTTATTTATCTGTTTACTTGCCCAGATATGTATATTTGAGTCAAATCTGAGCCATTCACATTTGACAAATTTGATCTAGGTCTTCAGGCAAAATTGATTCTTGCTTGCACATGTCTGTATGTGACTAAAAATTTCAGATTCCTTTATACTTGAATTGGTTCTTTTAAGATTTACACTAATTTTCTTTCATTTGTTAGTCTATATAAGTTCTACTCAGAATAATTTCAGACAAGTTGGTAAACAGTGCAAATGGAAGCAGCTTTATTGAATTCCTAAGGATTTTTGGCATGAACTTAAATATGGTCTGAAAGCAGCTACGGCGGTCGGCATTATAGACAGCATCAACATATCTTAGAGCAGCACCATAATTTCTCTATGCAATACAATGTACTTAATGTAGGTAGAAGTTTATAGAAAAATTCTAGAATTTTGAGGTCCATTCAGAAACAGGAAGCACTGACTTTTCTATTTAGAGTAGGAACCTCATTGGCAGTACTGAAATTAGTTGCACTTTTGCTGAAAACCTCGTTAAACACAAGGCATTTAAAAAGAAGAAAGAGATAATTGAGTTACCAGTTGTGAACAATTTTTAGCATTTGATTTGGTTCATAAAACTGAAGATCCTTCCAGGATCCAAGGAATAACTGGGGTTTAATGCAGTGTCATCCTCTCCCTCATCCTTCAAGGATCTGTTGTGTTACCTCAAGGTCTCCATCTGGGTGGACTAGCATAAGTGGTCAGAGACTGATGAATCTTATTAAAACCAAACAAGCTTTACTAAATTTCAAGGAGAAATATGCAGGTCGGATATCAGTAAAACTAATGAAACACTGGAATAGACTGCCCACAGACCCTAGCATGTTTCTTTCACTGAAAGTTTTTAGAAGGACTGTGGTAAGTATAGCTGCCCCTTATGTTAGAGAGGTAAACGGTTAGGATGAAAATTTTGTGTGTTTCCAAACTCTTACCTTAGTCTTGTATGATCTACAATAACCACCTGATCTCTGTGTCTGAGCATATCAGCTGCAGCGATTGGAAGGCTGCTGGCTTGTCCTGCAGCATTCTGCTGGGATACTCCAGCTTCTCCCAAATACAAACTGACCATGGCAGCTACAGGCCTTCTTGTTCCTTAGCTCGACATCACTAAAGCCTTTCCCATACAGGTAGCTGAGTTATCTTCTTCACAGTGTAATTAGTTACCCACCTGGAGGTATTAACTGAAATAACAGCAATTAACTTCCCCAGGAATTGAGAAGTGCTATGGGTTTACCTGACCCTCAAAGAATAGATTATCTTCAAATAGTCACCCTGGGGGCCAAAAAAGCAGTGTATTTTGCTTTGAATTCTCCTAAGACAGAAGTACTCTCCTGCTTAGGGTTCATCACCCCATCTTGTGATGTTCTGTTTCATTTATCTTACAAATAGTACTGGTGGAATGGTAATACGAATGGCTTCTGTGGATGCATCTCGTAATTCCAGAAGTAGTATCTGCATTCCCATAAACAAACTCATTAAAATCTGCTTGAGCTTGCCTTGGATGCCCTCAGAGAGACAGAGAGATTGTTGCTGGCTTCTCACTTTTCCTATTTATTATAATCTCCTCTAGTTTAGTAAACTGCTTGAGAATTCAGAGTCAATTCTCAGTGACTTAATCTGAATGATACAGCACTTCTGCATTCCCAGAAGAGCATGCCACCAGCATACCTTCCAGAGACATGTCACAAATCTCCACAATTTGCTGCAACCTACAGAAAAGCCTGAATTTACCACTTTAATGCAATAGAAAATTTGTGTCCTCATATGATAATTCCAGAAATTTACAGAAAAGTGTTTTCTCTCTATAATTCATAATACTATATATTCATAACATAACCCAAATGAGGCCTAACAAGTGTCCCTTCCAGAAGACTATGTAATGAATAAACTCCTATAACACGAGAATAGCTAGTATGAGATAGTCAGATTTTGTAGTGGTCTGCTATTTACTACTTACCTGGCATGCAGTGTAAGGGATTATTTTTCACATGGATAAGGGATTTTATTTCCATAAATTTTCAGATGCTTCAAGTACTGCAGCTATGGTTTACTTGCAAGTGAATTTCAAAGTCATATTCAGATGTTACATAGTGCTGTCATAGCAGTAAGGCTGTCTTGCATAGCATAGTAGCATCCTTCTTACTGTCTAATATAGTTTCATGAGCTACTTCCATAATAAATAAAATCACTGTGCCACAGCACAGTTTGAGCACTGATCTATCATTATCTGTAAGCTCCCTGGCACAATTCTGGCCAGTCCCAGCTTGTTCTGTCCTAGACAGTGCTTGGCCACAGTTTAGAAGATTGCGTGGGACATATAAACACGTTGCATTGTGCCCCTTGCTTTCAGGCGCAGAGAACAGGCTGTATCCCAAAAAGTAAACCTGAGTGCAGTCTCCTGGTCTGTATTTGACTTGCAAACTGAGTTGAGTGCAGCTTCCTTTGTGCCAGGAGAGCTCTCTCTGTTCTGTCTCACTTGCTTTATAACAGCTATCAAAAGTTCAGTGCCTTTCCTTTACCGCATATTGTCAAAATTCCCTTTCTGGACTGCTGTTCTCTTCAGGTCTTGTAACTAGGAAAAGCATAAATCTCAGGGATGTCAGTAGGCATCTTCCCTTTCCTGAGCTTGTTCCCACAAGCCTCTCACTGTGGTCCCACTGTTTCCATTCCCTTCCCTCTCTGGCAATGCACTGACTCAGCTGTTGACACGAAGGTTATAGAACTCGGTGATCGTCGTTTTGGTGGGCAAACATGGCACCGAGTTTCTGAAATTAAGATGAAAACTGCTGAAGAACAGCTTCCTGCCTAGACCCACATTCAGTTTCCCTTTTGTTCTTCTGAAGCCAAAAGAAGATCTTCATATAACTTCTACCTTATGCTTATTTCTGTCACTGTCCTCTTTTGGCCGACTCCTCAGTTCCATTCTGTGTGACACCACCTATTCCTAGAAGTGAAGAGGATGCCACATTTCAGCACTCATGCCTATGCCAATTGGCCTTTCCTAGAAGCTCACAGAGATGTTTATATACCAAGGGTCTTTTTCATTGATTTGTCAGAAGTTCAAAACCAGCCAGTGAAGGTTTTGTAGCTATAAGATGGCTGCTGATGACACCATATGAAATATTCTGTAATTGTAACATAGTTAGAGGTGTTAACAGCAGTCCTCGCATATTACTTTACCTCCCATTTTAATGTGCTGTTTAGCACAAGAGGAATCTTCTGCTCCCAAAGAGAAGCTTCGTATGGAACTTGAATCCAAGATTTCTCCCCTACATTGTGACCTTGACTTAGCTCATTTCCTGCAGCCAGATTTACTTAGATGAAAGGCTGGACTTTTGTGTAGGTTGACAGCATGCTACAGGTTTCATGAAGTCAAAATGGTACAAAGTGACTCAGATCTCTTTTTAGTTGTAGCTAAAAGAATCCAGCCTGCTGTAGTCTCCAACTCTCTTTTGTCACACTTACTGAAAATCCATAAGGTAGCTTCTGAATCTACTTTAGAAACAAAACTGGCTTCTGGCTCCATGCCTGGGCTTCCTACTGTGTATTCTCTCCAAACGCTATAAATGGTTAGTTGTTTTATAAGCTAGAATAGCCAGCAAAGAGTGAAAACTAAAGATTATGCTTATTTAACAACCGATTTAGCTGAAAGCTCTAAATATTCGCTGAATGCTATGTTTTTCTTAGTACCAGAATAGTTTTCTGCTGTGGAAGGAAAATAATGCTTTATTAACTTTAGAATATATTCATAGTATACTGCACTAAAGATCTAAACGATGCCTGCAAGCACTGGACAGGGCATGTGCTTTGTTATGTGAAATGAGTGAACCAGATACAGTGATACTAGTAAACCTCAAATAAATTATTCAAAGCATTGAAATAACTCCCTTTTTGCTATGTATTGTTCTTTGCTATGTATGCTCTTAACTTTTAAAGGAAATCTTCTGCCCTTAGTAACATTAGCACTCATTGGGGAAGACTGGTATTGAACTAACAGCTACCCCTTTGAAATGAAATACCTAATTGTGTTTCTCTCATACAATTGGGTTACAAGCCTGGCTAAAAATGTAGTACGTGAAACCAAGCCCAAGTGAAAATGTGCTTGGTCAGGAAAGCTGCATGTTACTGAAAGAGAGTACTTTACTCATTTAAAGTTACTTTTTTTCTGGTGAAAATAATCTGTGTCTTTAGAAGTTATAGCAACCTCATTTTTTTTTTTTTCTATTAGCTCTAAACTGAAGGCCAGATTGATAGCAAATTTGATGTGATAGGTATGATTAATTAGATCAGTAGGAGTTTATCAATGTGAATATGAGCTTACAAACCGCATCACCAGAACTTGCCAGTTTCCTAAAAAAAAAAATGCTTCCATGCTTTCCCAAATATATGGCCATCTTATGCTTCTTAGATTTCTGCTATTCTGAACAAATTTTGAGTGAAGATCTATTACTTTGTGCAGTGATAAGCCAGTGAGGTATCACCATCCACATTATTAGTGAACCAGTGCTAAGATTCACCAGTCCCACAAAGAATATATAATTTTTCAGGCAGCTAAAAGCCACTTCAGTTCCTGGCTTAAATGACTTCAGCTGCCCTTTACAGATTTTGTATTGATAGCAATTGCCTCTTGCCTGTCAGGTATTTATGGGTTAGCCCTATCAGAGACTGACTCCAGCAAACTGTATGAATAGAAGTGAATTTAAAAGAGGATGAAGATCCCATTAAAAACTATTCTATTGATTTCACAAAAAAAAAATTCTGCTCTAAATAAGGAACTTAAACAATTTACACGGGCCTAAGTAGCTGGGTCTACTTATCTGCTGATAATGCTATAGCTTTCACAGAGTAAGCTGTACAATAATTTATAAACTGTACATAGACTCAACCACCTGAATTCGAGGACCAAGAGGATGCAGAAAAAACAGAAGACTCTGCTGAGGATCAAAACCAGATACAAGTGCGGTGATGCAATTCTCCTTTACACGAATTCCTTTGGAGATCATTGTTGAAAGGGAGAGGAATAGGTGACAGCATGGTTCAGTTACAGTTGAGACAGTAGGAGAATAGTTTAGTGCATAAGATGAGAAAAAGTCATGAGTATCATTTGGAAAAGGCTCAAAACTTTAGCCAGATGGATGTGACATTGCCATTGGTCATGTTTCGAAAAAGGAAGTAGAGCAGTAGAACGATTAATTTGAGGCTACCTAGGAAATTGGGCGGATCCGTAGCTGACGTATTGTGTGAGCATGTATTCTCTGGCATGCTAGAGCCTTTCTGTGGTGTGATGGCTCTTGCACAGCCTTTTGCAGTCACTTTTAACAAGCACAAGCAACGAGAAGGTGCATCAAAGGAAAAAAGACTTGAAAGCTCAACCTGGTGGAACTAAGAAGCACTTCAAGAATGGGTATAGAGCTACTACAACACCAAGCCAAATGAGGCATACAGGGGCACACATATTTCTACAGAGGAGTATGCACAGTGTGAACTAAATGCACATTTTGCAATTTCCACTAAGAAAAGCAAACAAATAACAGGAAATTTCTCAGGCAAAAAAGCCTTTTTTTTTTTTTTTTCATAACAACCAGAACATCTTGAGTAAAGGCTGCCCACCAGGTTCACAATATTTCATAGTTCAGCTGACTGCATGCTTTTTCTGAGTAAAGGTGACGTCTCTGAAGACTGAGAAAGAAAACTCAGCAGAAAAAATACTTTGATACTGTAGTTATAGCTATTCTAAAATGACAGGTTTTGTTGGGATGAAGTTATTCAAGATACTGCCCTAAATGGCAGATGAGATTTTTCATTCTTCTGAAATATAATGTGAAGGAGAATTATGTTGTTAAGATCCGATTATAAGAGATGCTTCTGTCTAAATTAAGGTGCAAACAAGACCACATGCCAAAGTCAATAGTACAGATTTTATTTAACAGTAAATGTGAGGTAGAGAGATAAGAAGAAATAGGAAGAGGAAGGAAGGAGAGAGGGACAAAATGAAACACAGAGAGAGAGATTAAGCAAAAGATATCACCACAGCGTGGATTCTTGTGGCATCCTGCTGGTCCTTCTTCACCCTGGTGGTGGGGGTCGTTCTTCTGGAGGTAACACTTTTATACAGTCCAGTCCCAGGTATCCATGGGCATAGATGCCATTCCCACAACTTGGATTACCTTTCCCACAGTTTTCCTGTGGAAATTTTTTGTCTGGATAAGTCATATCTTAAGTTCCCACAGTCTGCACAGTGGCATTTTGTCCGGTGTGCTAATTCCAAACCCTCACCTTTGTTAGGCCTGGAATTAATGCCTTCCTGTTGTGCCATCTGGGCTTATCTCAAGTTCCTGTTGTGGTGACCTATCTTATGGCAACAGCATTTTCAGACGCAACTGCGTTCTTTAAGTCCTCACATATGTGACACAAGGGCATTCAAAACAGCTGATAAACTGATAAAGCAAAGCTGATTTTTTGGGACAAGAAGCAACATTTGCAAGGAGTTTTTCTGGTGCAGATAATACACTTCCTAAAATTAACTCACACAGTTTCAAAAGATACTATGCAACTCTGCATGTCCTAGAAGAATGAAAAAGAGTTCATGAGTACATATTCTTAAACTGAATTTTCTCAGTGGTCTTCACCCTTTCCAGGTTGCCTTCTGGAGAAATGACAATTTATGACACACAGTATGTTCACAAATTTTGTGGCAAAAATGCTAATGTTACTTCCTAGCCTGTTTGTCCAGTTCCAGTTACCTTGGTACAAAATCCAAATAAATGTAAAATGCTTCAAAATCCTCTGAAACTAGTGAAAGAATGGCAAAGGGCTGATACAAGTGCTGGCTTTGAAGGAAAAACTTCAAAACAACATGATCCAATGTACTGGAGAAAATCTTTGAAGGCATAATTGTTTAAATGAAAAGGATTCTATTATTTTGAAAGTAAGTGTATATTAAGCACGATTAGATACTAGAAAAAGCTTCCTCTGGTATCCAAGATGGCTATACAATTATTGACTGCAAAGTAGTAATTTAGTTAAAAATAGATGCAAACCATGTAACTCCTTTGTCACCTGGCACTCGTCACCTAGTGTTGAGCTTTCGGTACTTAGTCAAAATGTTATCAATGTAATGCTTTTTCAAATTCATATTCTGAGAAAAGTTATGTTAGGAATTGTAAATTTTAAGAGATTTTAGTTTTAAATTATTCCATTTTAAGGGTAGCACATGCTATGAAATTATTTGTATCTGAATACTCTTTTTTGGCACCCTTTTAAGTCAGGCACTTTCTCAAATTAAGTCAGACTTTTTCTCAAATAATTTGACCTAAACTGACAACTCCAAATATATAAATTTCCTAAGCATATTATCAGCTGGGAGCAGCTAGTAGTTATAATTACTTGTTAGCTAATATTGTACACAGAACAATTATGTTTGGAGAGTTACATAACCTTGGACTGGTCTGCAATAAGCTTGCAAATTTAGAAAGAAATGAATGACCTCTGAACATGTCTAAGACAAGAAATAATTAACGAAGAACTCTCCTGATATGCTGTAGTATAACCCAGTTTGCAGCTAAAAAAATTATTTTCCATTTTAAATGTTAGCAGTTACAGTATTTGTACTTTGTCTTCTATGTATGTCAGAATAAAATCAATAAAACTTTCAAGGAGCAATTAAAATGCAATAAAAATCCCACTCAAGGTTTTTTTTTAAGCAATATGAACAACTAAGATGATGATGATCATTACCACCTCTATTAATTTTTCCCCATAGAAAGGTAGATTTGCATATTTATGCCACAAATACTGCACTTGCTAATACAAACCTCCCCTTTGCCATCTCCATAACCACGGGGGTGCACACCTGGTGCAGAACGTTCCGCTCCCAGCTCAGCAGAGATGTTTTAAGCCAGCACGCTTTGCTTTGCGCTGGCAGTGGGTAAGCACCGTGTGCCCTGTCAGGCTCCAGGTGTCACAGACAATGTTTGCACTGCCTCATGATAAGACTAAGGTGACTGCTGCACTGGTGTCATCCAAATATAAAGATGGGTCTGGGCCAGAGTTCTCAAGCTGTGGTAAGCATCCCGCTAGTAATGTGCAAGCTACTACTTCTGTGCATGTACCCAGCCTAGCACGGAGCCAGGAGCTTTTGCTGCTGATACTGTCATTGATGCTCTTACCTAAGCAAACCACATTTAGAAAGTGCAATGTAGGATGTTCTTCCCTGCTGATAATTATAGTTGGGTGAGTATCACACTGCAATCAAGTGTTTCAGAAAGCCTGTTTCAATAAAAGGGAGCTCTGACCCCACTCACACTGTAATGGGAGCTTATATTTTCTTCAGCATTTCAATCTGGGATAGGAGAATCTATGGTGCAACAAATGAGAAAATAATCTGTCCTATAATCCAAACAAGAAACTGCTGATGAAAAAGGAAGATTTTTTGTCTGTATTTGAAATTATTTGTGAATATTTGACTGCATTACCAGGTAATGCCATTTTCTGTACTTCTTGGCATTAAAAAATCAAAATAATTAAGAAGATATTCAGCCAAATAAACACAGAAGTCTTGATGAGATGTCCAATACGTTTACAGCAGTGATTGACAGCTAATGTAGTACTTCAAGACAAGATCTAAATTAAAGCTTTGCTATGAAGAATGTATTTGTCAAAACTGGTCTTGTACTATTCCCAAATTCCTGTACTATGAATTTTTGTTCTGTTACATTTTTAGAAAAAGTTTTGTATTGAAAGCTTTGACATGAACAATTTTGGGCTATCTAGGCCCTCTATATTCTATTGTTGACATGAATATTTGGAATTACCTATTTGATTGTTCTTTAAACACGAAAATAAATTATTTGGTATCCTTTTATCCCTTAAATAAGGTTATAAAAACACATAGATATTGTTTTGCTTGTTTTTAAAAATAATCTTCTTTTACCCACTTGGCAGGAAGATAAAAGGGCGGAAATATATTTTAGGAACAAGGAGTTATAGCTTGAAAGACTTTAAGGACATTTAAAACTTACATTGTTTTTTTCCATCTTCTTTTTCATTTAAAATTGCTTCCTGGATAAAGAAACAATAAAGTCATAACACAGATTTATTAGGTTCTTGAATACTTGAAGTTCAATTTTCTCTTTACTTAAAAAGTGACAGAATTAAAAATTTTTGAACATGTATGATATCAACCTTTTCTGGTTTAAGTGTCTAAGCTGCAGGACTTTGGACAGGGTTTTTTTGAAGTGAGGCAAGCTAAACTCAGAATTTCCTATCCTTCAGCCCTTAAGACTTGATGATGGTGGAGGGATGATGTAGCCCAGGGAATTTTATATAAGTGAGCATTAGTTTTATGCAAAACACTTGGAAAACCAGTGCCTGTCTTCTCACTCAGTGTCTCTCAGTGCTCTGTATTTCCATAGCTGTATCTAAACCAAAGCATTTTTTCAAGAATCACATACATAAAATTTAATGATCTTTGGTTTGTATCATAGCCGATTTCCTCCACATATTTAATCTCATACGAAAAGGATGTCTGTGTTTAATACTGTCAATCAGATCAGATGACTGCAGCTATCATTGTGATTAAATCCAAGAGTTGCAAACAGAGATTGTGGGACTGGACCTGGCATTGAGGCACTCAGTAGGAGTTTTATATTAATGATTGATAGGTTTATGCAGCCAGTTCATTTTTTATGCCAGTGGCCATATTTAGCAATCACTAAAATACTTTAAAGGTCTGTGACATTTGCTGTTGCTTGATCCTGTCTCATGCTTTAGTCATACGTTGTTTGGAGGTTTGCTTGTGAATTGTCTTGTTCTCCAGTTTTGACCCTTCCCTGCAACAAAGTTAATTCAGAAAAGCAACTATGTACTGCTGCAAAGGTTTAGAAACTGCAACCAAAAAAATGCTTGTTATCAGCTGAAAAATTGCTTTTTTTTCCCCAAAGCTGAATATAATGCCTAGTAAAATAAGCATGGATGACTGTTTCACTTTTGGCTAAAGTTATTTTCTTTTTTTCTAGAGAATAGCATCTTCCAAGAGATGATTCCTAAAGTCATACATTCTGTATGCAGTATTTTTTCTCAACATGCAAGATCAGGATTATTGGATCTTATTATATGGGTCATGTGGACATAATCAAAAAAGCAAGGACTGAAAGTTAAGGATTTATAAGAAACCTCAATAAAATGCCCCACTTTCTGAACATTTCTGTTTTAATACTCCATATTCCAGAAATCCAGGAAGACCGAAAAACCCAGGGATAGAGATGAGTCTGTAATGATAGTGGATATGTGTGGCTGGCAGAATCTGTGGCTTGACAACTGTCATGTCCAAATTCAATTTTAAAATACAGTACGTGAACTATTCACTGACATTTATGATGCATTTTAATCACGTTATTTTATTTTTAGTGTGGGTTACACCTTCCCAGTATTTGTGTTTCTTTTGTATTTCATATTTCATAGTGGCTTGGCAAATGGAGAGATTTGAAAAAAGTACTTGGGCAAATAAAGTGCAACTTTGATGGAATTCAGGAATGAGTCCAAAAAGTATATCTACAAAGCAGCTACGTCTACCCAGACAAATGCCTGAACATTAAGATGGTGAAGTACCCCAAGGCTTCAAGCGCTGTGGTGACAAAACTATCTCAGCTCAACGGTGTCTTGCCATCTGTTTAACATTTAGGCTTCTTCATCATTCACAAAAGTGGATATTTCAGTACCCAGGGACTAAAAATGCTCAGAAGAAACCTTACAAACACTCACCATATTGAATTCAGCAGTAAATGTGCAATGTGGCTACATTTATTTAAAAGCACAGTTAGGGAAGGTAGTGCTGCCCACCAATATACGGAAAGCTGTGAGGAGGGAGAAGGTTGGCCTTTTACTATATAATTTATTTGATGTTTGTGCAGGAAATGAAAGAGTTCCATCTCATCCCATCAAAAACATCTTTTTTTTTTTTTTTCCTGCCAAGTTAAAGGCTATGTTGAGAAAGACTTTTTATCCATCCTTCCTGTTGAAGGTGTAACATGGTACAGCAAAGTTTCGTAAGGACTAAAAAGGGAACAAGTGAGCAGGAAGTTATCTCCATTTCAGTGCTTACTTAAAATCTATGTATTTACTGGAAGGGGGAAATCCCGTGGCTATGTTTAAGCACTGCTGAAATATAGTGTCAAGGAATCTTTTAAAGCTAGATGAATAAACAGCTCTAGCGGTGTAAACCAGAACCCAGGACTGTCCTCTATTGCCATCATGGAATTATAATCTTGGCTGTGTATTCTGTCATGAGAAGTGCAGCATACCTGGTAAATATGTAGATTACTGCTGGACTCACCGTTAGTGCTATAACACAAGCAGGGAGAAAAAGATGTAGTTTGGAATGGCTTCAGATGTAGAAGGACTTACATAAAATGTAATTACATAACATGTCTCAGTTCCTGGCAAATAATCAAGCACTATTCAAGTATTGTTAGGTACATCCTGCATAGCTGGACAAATCATCATTTGCAAGCATATGAACCTTCCAGCAGACTGTGTCTTAAATACTACATGTGTTTCTAGTCAGAGAATCCCATAGCTGGAAACAGCCTTGGTAAGTAGCATTTCAGATGCACTGACTCCAGAACTTGAGGCTCTTCCACTCACTATGTACATGTTGTGAAAACATACCTGTACCACCTTTATGGAGATTTTAGCCGTTTAATTCAGACTTACGTAATATACATCTATAGGCAATATTTAAAAAACAGTGCTATTTTGAAGTGGTTCTTCATGCGTTGAAGAAGCCCAGAGGTTCTTCATGTTGCTATTTCAGTCTACTTTTTTCCCCCTGTATTTCCTAATTGCAGGAAAAAGGCATTTAAATGGCATACATCTTGGTATGGCTCCAGCTGATATGGATATTGAAAGATAAAGCTATCAAAATCTGAATTTTTGACAGGAGGATTATAGAAGTTTTATTATAAAGCCTCTGAAAATATGTCCAGAATGTGTAAAAATATACTGAGTTTCCTAAATTATATTCCACTGAAGATAAGAAAGTTTTCTTCCCCTTCAGAAAGTATACAATAAAACCAGTCCTGCAATTGTAAAATAAAACATCACATTTGTCTTCATGTTAGTCATTCAGGATGAAACCTGAGGTTTTGATCTGGATTTTAGTGATGTGAATAGCATTGAGCTGTGGCTATCTGTCATGTCATGGAATCAGAAACACTGGGGCTAGAACTTTTCTTGTCTATCAGTCTGTCCCAAGGCCAGATAAAATATCTTTCCCTCTTTCCAAAAGATTTGTGTGACATATTCTTACAGATCTTTGATGATGGACATTCCTCAACCTCCTTTTCAGTACCTCCGAAATCCAACAAGACCTAAACATTTTGAAAGTTTCTCTGGCTTATTTGTTTCACTAAGAATGAACTCAGACCAGCTGACTTCACTGGATCTTCACCAAAATTTAGGTATCTCTGGTCCAGATGAGAACTTGACTGAGAGGTTTATGTAAAGTGAGATTTAAATGCCATCACAGTTAATAACTTATTAAACCCTGGGGAGTTCTACTGATATCGTTGAGGATATTCATGGAATATATTTTTAACCAGTATGAAAAAAGGGGATCAGAATCTTCCCCTTTGATAAAATTTTTAGGGTAAGAAGATTCTTTTGGACTTTTTAAAAAAATATGGGTTTGATAAGTCAGATTTTGATAATGTCCTCATTCTGCGGGACATTTTTCACAACAACTGAGGTATTGACCAAAGTAAAAAAAAAAATTTTTTTTTTTTTTTTTGGTAACTGCATTCTGATACAGACTCAATTTTCTGCAGTAGTGGTAATATAGTACCTCTACTACAAAATAAACATGTATTTCATGTTGGCATTTCCTGTATAAATGGATGAAAGATCCCAATTCAGTTTTTGATGTAGTTTTGCAGTCAACCACTTGCTTTGCATAATTGGGGTGACAGATGCACTTTATTGTAGTAGCAAATCCACTTTGTAGCACATTTTGTAAAATGGTACAATGGGCCTGGATCTTGGCCAACATCAATAATGGAATAATAAACTTACACAAGTAGCAGGGAAATAGCAGTTGTTTTAATGAAAATGCCACTTCTCATGCCTGTTCTGAAGTTATTCTGTTCAACAGTTGCTGTTAGGACAGAAGACTTTTAGGAAAAATTCTCAAATATTTTTGTTTGGGAGAGGTAAGAAGTGACACTGGAAAATAAGATTCTAAAAGAGCCTCAAAGAACAACTCCCCGTATATTATGCACAGAGAAAAGCACAGGGAAAGTAAAGGATGATTACTTAGCCCCTACTTACAGGAGCAAGTCTTTTTGTGCGGCCCTATAAATCAAGCAATGCTGTCCAAAATTGTTCTCCATTCCAACTGGAAGTCAGACCGGATAACATAGCCTGGTCTATAAGGTTTTCCTACACTAATGCTTTCTTCATCCACATTGCTCACTCACCTGATCATCAGAGATTTGTCTACATAACTTTCTTGATTCATTGTTTCCAGCCTGAATGGGACAAGTCTAGGAGAAAAGCAGGATCACCCACTGGAGTTCTGTGAAAAGTGTAAGTGCATGTCAGAGCATTAAGTCAGGCTGGTATTGATGCAATTTCTCTTTCTGACAGTTGATCAAATGCTCACCTATCAAAAATCACTGCCTCTCATAGCTGCTTCTTAGAAGATAAACTGCAATGTAATGTTCTTGAAACATGATTTTGTTTGAGGTATATTAGGGGTTTTTTGTTTGTTTTTACTCAATGAGTAAGAAGACAGGAGACACTTGTTAAAAATAAAATTGGCTTCATGATGTAATATCTTTATTATTCTACGTGATTTTGCAAACCTGTGCTTAAATATGCAAGATGCAATTCCCTCTGAAATTTAATAGGTTCATAGAGTCATTAAATTTGGAAAAGACCTCCAAGATCATCAAGCCCAACCTTCAACCAAACACCACCACATCAACTAAATCATAGCACTGTCACGTTCAGTCTCTTCTTGAACATTTCCAGGCAAAGTGACTTCACAACCTCCCTGGGCAGACTGTTCCAATTCCACCTTTCAGTGACAAAATTCTTTCTGATGTCCAGCCTGGACCTTCCCTGACACAGCTTGAGACCATTTCCTCTTGTCCTGATGCTGGTTGCTTGGGAGAAGAAGCCAACCCCCATCTTGCTACAATCTCCTTTCAGGCAGTTGTAGAGAGTGATAAGGTCTCCCCTGAGCCTCCCTTTCTCCAGGCTAAACACCCCCAGCTCCCTCAGCTGCTCCTCATATGATTTACTCTCTAGAACCTCCACCAGCTCCACTGCCCTTCTCTGAACTTGCTCTAACACCTCCATGTCTTCCTTGAAGTGAGGGGCCGAGAACAGAGGATTAGAGGTACAGCCTCAGATTTTGCTTAATGTTACAGAGATACTGAAACCTACAGTTCACAGTAGACCCAAATGGCAGGAAAACTGTCAGTTGGAGTATTCTTTTAGTGCTACTGTGCTAGGCTGAATATTCTTTTAGGCTACAGTGCCTCTGATTTATCTTCATTGTACAGTGAAAAGAAAACTTAATCAGTATCTTTGGTGATCAGAGAAACACAATTAAAAGCTGCTTTATTGAAAAGACTTCTTAGTAAGTTCTACAGTCAATTGTCATCTCAGAATACTTCCTGAGCTTGTTTTCTAAATCTGCAGAGTTCAACTGTGTGTGTTTTCATTGTATCCACATAGATTTTAATTTTCATAGAAGTCCACAAAAAGATCAAGTAAGGTTACGCCATTGTTTCTGTTCTTTCCTGTCCTCCCACAGGCTAAGCTTTCTGGAATGCAGATAACTTGTCTGTCATTTCAGACTGTTTGAATCTCATCTATGCAGAGAGAAATTGAACATATTTAACTTATCAAAGATATCATCCAGATCTGTCTGAGTACACCATTATTGCTGGTTAGACCACAGTGACAGTATTGCATTTCTTTCCTGAAATAAAAAGCCCTGAATTTTTACATTCTGCTCAAAACATTTCTGTGTGATAGCCATCTTACCTCAGCAAGAAGGAGCAATGCCGGTGCTCGGAACACTCTGTTGGAATGTTTTGTGCCTTTGACTTGATGAATAATCCATTTTATTGACTCAAAAAGAACAATAACTTCCATTCATTTCAGAGGACCATTTTTGCATGTATAGCATCTCTTTCTGGATAGCAGGGTGTTTAGTTCATGTGAGACCTGAAGCTTCAGGCCCATCTGTGAAGACTCTTTTGCGGAACACAGTTCCATCATCACTACCACAACCTTTGAATAATTATACCCTGTGAATAATGCTTTTTCTTTAAATAATCCTCAAGGAAGTTGTTTTTCTTTGTTTGCTTGTGCGTTGTTGGTTTTTTTTTTAACATATTCAATATTTTTTATTCACTATTTTCTATTTAGTACTTAGTTATGGGTGTCTTTGGTGTTTCCAGGTCATCACTGCACAAAACTTCAGAAAAAGCACTACCTTTTAAATAAAAGAAGTTCTTCCTTTTGAGCAACATCAGAAAAAAGCTCATGTTTGATCTAGTTCTAGTATTTGATTTTTTTTATTTGAGGCTTTTCTCCCTAATTAGTTTTGATCCTTGATATGGAATCATAGAATCGTTTAGGTTGGAAAAGACCTTCAAGATCATTGAGTTCAACTGTTAACCCAGCACTGCCAAGTCCACCACTAAACCACATCTCCAAGTGCCGCAACTACATGTCTTTTAAAATGCCTTCATGGATGATGGCTTAGTTACTTCCCTGTGCAGCCTGTTCCGGTGCTCCACAACCCTTTCTGTGAATGAAGTTTTTAGAATATCCAATCTAAATGTCTCTTGGTGTAATTTGCCATTTCCTCTCCGTATTCATAAAAACATTTTTTATTGTCTTTTGCATCAGTGGCCAGACTAAGTTCAAGCTAGGCTTTGGCACTTCTAATTTTCTCCCTGCATAACCTTATGACATTTTGGAGTTCTCCTGAGTTGCCTTCCTCTTCTTTCCAAAGATCTTAAAATATCTGGTTTTTTCTGAGTTCCAGCCAAAGCTCTTTGTTCAGTCTTGTTCCGTAGCAGCTCATCTTTCAGCACACCGGGACAGCCTGTTCCTGGTCTTTAAGATTCCTCTCTTGAAGAATGTCCATCCTTCCTGGGCAACTTTGCCCTTCAGGTCTGCCTCCCAAGGGACTCTGCTAAACAGCCTGCTAAACAGGCCAAAGTCTGACCTTCACAAGTCCAAGACGGCAGTTCTGTTGACACTCCTCCTTATTTCCCCAAGAACCAAAAACTCCATCATTTTGTGATCTCTGTGCCAAAGAGGCCTCCAACATCACGTCACCCACCAGTCCTTCTCTGTTCATTAACAGCGCTTCCAGTGTGGCACTTCTGGTTGGCACACTCATTAGCTACGTCAGGAAGATCTCTTCCACACACCCCAGGAATCTTTTGGACTGTTTTCTCTCCGCTGGGTTGTATTTCCAGCAGATATCTGATAAGTTGAAGTCCCTCATGAGAACAAGGATTAGCAAATGTGAAACTTATTTGGAGCCACTCTGTAATAATTTCTGAGTGTTCAGGCCAGGTTACTGGAAGGTTTTGAGCCTTTGCATTAAAAGACAGAACTGAGAGGTTTTGTGATTTGCTTTCTTTAACTTCTGGTCTTAAAAGGGCTCCCAGCTACCTTTCAGCATTCTTAGAGAAGGCAGCCTGACACAGAACACCTTTACGTCTGCGCTCAGCTGCATAGGAGACATTTCCCATGTGTGAAATACCAAATACCAAACAGCTAACTTGGTATCTTCTCCTCCAGGAGCATGATATTGTGGGAATCCAGATAAAAGTAATTACTAGTATTTAATCTCTGTTTATAACCCAGAAGGAGATATGAGAAACTTCTTAAAGCATTTGTGCTTGGAAGACTCAAGTTATGTATTTAAAATGCTACTAATAAGGACCAATTTAGTCAGTACATTGAACTGATGATTGATACATTTTCACAAGATTGCATTATTTAGTAAATTAGGAGATTCTTTTTCAAAGACACAAAAAGAATGGATCAAGTTAAGTCAGAGCACAGGAAGCAAGGGAAAATTGAATATCATTGCCTGTGAAAACACTGAGCTGAGAAACTATTCTGAAGCAGGACAGAAAAATTCCTGGCATGCAGGAGATCAAAAGAACTCTCCTGCAGGTCTAAAAATGAACACTTGCTCTGTGGAGAGTAATTATTTTGGAACAGCCAGCTGAGACACAGGACCTTGTGGGACCAGAAGTTACAACTAGCTTCATTATCATCAGGAGATCAAAAGATTTTATGATAGATGAGCATGCCAGCTGCTCTCTCAGGAAATACTGTCCCTTTGTTACAATAGCTTAACACTTCCATTTTAAGAAGGCTGTTATGTGTCTATGTATGATTTGTATCTGAGTCATAAAAACTGCAGGTACCTGAACATAGTCAGACTTACTGAGAAAGTGCCATCTCCCCTGAAGTAATGTTATCCAGGTGTTAGTTGAGTACAAGAAAAACATAAATAAACTGGAGCAAGACTGGCCAGGAGCTGGAACAGTTTCCCTGTGAAAAGAGACTGAGGGAGTTGGGCTTGTTGAGCCTGGAGAGAGATGGCTCTACGGAGTTCTTAATGCTGTCCTCAACTATCTAACAGAAGGAAATAAAAGACAAAAGAGATGGACTCTTAGAGGAAAAATGAGAGGTAATGGATGAGAGATGGAAGATGGCAGATTCTGGGTCAATATTAGGAAAAAAATATCACCAAGAGTGTAATCAAACACTGTAATGAGTTTCCAAAGAGGCTGAGGGATCTCCATCCTTCCATTTCTTTGAAGCACAATTGGAGAAGTCCATGAGCAGCCAGCACTAAGGGAACCTACTCTAAGCAAAAGAGTTTAAATTGCTAAAGGTCCTTCCAACCTGCATAATTCTGTGATTGTAAGCTGTGGGTTACAATATAAACAGGATCAATAGCGTCATGTGTCTCCCTTGGCTGGCTGCCAGATCCCCAGCCTGCTGCTCTCCTTCTCCCTTCTCAACAGAACAGGGGCAGAAAATAAAATAGAAAAGCTCATGGAATGAGGTAAGGAATCTAAATATTCATTGCTTCCCATTGGCAGGCTGATGTCCAGACATTCTTTGGGCCTCCATACCTTTAGCAGTTGCTTGGAACCAAAGAGCATAACCACAACTGTACCCACAGTCGCCTCCCTGCTCTCAGCAGCTGATTGCAAGGTCAAATGGTATGGAATGTCCCTTGAGTCAATTTGGGTCAGCTCTCCTGGCTGTGTCCCCTCAGCCTCTTGCTCACCCCCAGCCTACTGGCCTTTGGAGGGGAGGGAAAGCCTTGATGCAGTGCAAGCACTGCTCAGAAAAAGTCAAAACACTGGTGTGTTCTCAACACTGTTTTAGCTACAAATGCAAAGTACAGCACAATATGGGATACTATAAGGAAATTTAACTTCATCTTAGCCAGAGACAGTACACTGGAATATAACTGTGCAGGATACAGACTTGTTGCTTGATAGGGACATCCACAGGGATGCAGGGATGGATCAAAGAATACAATTTACCCTGAACTGTGACAATAATGTTGTTCAGATAGTTCTACTTATTTCTATTTCAATACAATTGATCTGACATTAATGCACAGTTGAAGCTGACCTTAGGATGCACATGCATGAGAAGACAATTAAATACTGTGCTCCCAAAGTGCTAAGCAATGACGAAAATTTAACTGAAAGAACTTGGGTATGCCAAGGATAAATTGCCTAGGAAAAAAGCCTAGAATTAACTGGTTTTTTTCACATTTTAGTATTGATTGGACTGCCTGAGTGGTGAAAATTGCAGAACAGCAAATCCAATTAGCAATTTTCAAAATAAGGAAATAGGCTTTGGTGGCCAAAGCTTGGGTTTATTTTTTTTTCCTTCAAGGCCTGCTTCCCAGCTTTAATGCCTAACCCCTAAATGTGCTGCTCAGTACATTTAGTGAAAATTCAGAAGATCTACCTATCAACAGCTTCTGAATTTTCTATAGCACAATGGGTGTTGTTTATCTTAATAAAAGTCAGTCTTCTCAGCTTTAAGGTGCGCCTCCCTAACTATCTCTGTTCTTCTGCCTTCCTGACAGTTTAGTATTCACAGAGGTGTGCCTATGCAGCCAGGAACAGATGATTTGTTCAAACAGAAAAAAACCCAAACCCTGGGACCTGATAGAGAGAACTGGTTTAGGTGGGTTGTCTAGCAAGCCATCACACACTAGGGATCTCTGATTATATGTCAGATTTCTCCACAATATTTCGTGAGGAACAGAGGCAGAAAGTAAAAAAAAAACCCAACCACCACAAACTGATATTTTTGAGGGGTATTTTCACTATCTTTCCTAAGGACAGTTGAGCCAATATCTGGTGAAGAAAGAATAACGCTCGCCTGCCCCGGGG